>JALBUN010000011.1:600000-1055834 GCA_025174535.1 Cantharellus purpuraceus
TTGAATAGTACGTTTCTGGCGACGCTGGTGGGGCTGGCGGCGGTGGTGCGAGCAGGGAGGGGTTGGTGTGCCTGTGAGAGGGACAACGCGATTGGATGCGATCACTAGATTTTTCTACCGACCTGAGCGACCGGCGCCAAGAAATGTCAACTTGAGGGAAGTTTGAAGTGTCACCAAGTGGACATAAAAAAACCAGAACGGAAACTCGAAAAAGCGATGCTCCCTGCAAGGATCGAACTTGCGACCTTTGGATATATCCGCTAACTGAACGGTCATATTACTATATGAGACCAACGCACTACCGACTGTGCCAAGGAAGCAAGAGCGACGGTCTTGGCGTTTTAGAGAATTTTATTGGAATAGTTGAGTGCCCCAGACATATGGTGACGGGAATAGAACAACAAAAGATTAAGTAATGCAACTCCAACAAAACTTAAACTTGAAAATGAAATGCTCCCTGCAAGGATCGAACTTGCGACCTTTGGATCTATCCACTGACTCAGCGGTCATATACTATATATGAGACCAACGCACTACCGACTGTGCCAAGGAAGCGATGTTGAGGGTCTGACGTTTTGGCTTATTATATTGGGGGAACAGATCGATCGCTGCAAATAAGACAAATGACAAATTACGAAAGTCAACTGCATGGTCGGTTACCGGCCGTGTTTTTACCAGTGGTTCACTGGAACTGCTAATGATGAGTCTATCCAGCTCATCTGTTTCTGAAATTGTTCAAGCCGTGCCAGTCCTGAGTTAACAACGCTACATCATACATGCACCCCTCCAAAACAAAGTAGATTCTCCTGTTATACTTGAATGAATTAGTATTGGGTTACATCTAACTAGTTTAGCCATGAGTTTGGAAGTACACAGCGGATATCAAGCCCAACAAACGTTTTATGCACCAGTATGCCGGAAACGTATGGCCCGAATTTACAAGCTGAATAGCAAGTAATCCTCATAGTGCAGTCCTCATCCTTCTCGCACTCACTCACCAATCACCCACCGACCCATCAGGCACTAGCCGCCTATGCGTCCTTCCGCCACTCGTCCTCTAGCAGCTCCCAACGCCGTATGTCGTATGCATGGATCTACAGTCACACCTCTGAATGAAAGCGGCGGCGGCGCCAATATCCGCTTCGTTCATGGCCTTATACACACAGAGACAAATTTCAATCTTGGCAGGCACCTTATGTACACGGAGTAGTGATCCTTGCAAGGGAATTTGAAAAGAAAAAAATAATTTTCAGTTCACGACCAGGTACTCGAACACCTAAACAACACTCTTTCAATATCAATGTATCCATTAGTTACCAAGCAACGCTCAGTGTCCTTCCAAGCATCACCTGGAATGCACGAAGCAGAGTAGGCTGCGCCAGCTCTAGGTGTTTCCTTTTGGCGGATGTTGCTGAGCACATGATAAAAATCCATCCAACATCCATCCGTGATCATTGTTCACGTCCAAGATCAATCAAGCATACATTGATCTTGCTTTCATCTTGTCCAAGCCCAAGATTGAAAAGCGGTTGCGGTTGTGACCGAACTATGATGATAGGATTCTGCTTATGGCTGCATCTTCGTTGTCGATACGAACGAGAATGTTATCGGGTTTCACGTCTGGAGTTCGCCTCGTTAGCTACACGCTTCTACACAGCTAATTGCTACACATGCCTGTGTGCACCAGGCCGAGCACCTGACGTCCGTTGGGTTGCCTTCTACGGAGGCTAGTCATGGGCTCCGAACGTTCGTAACGACGCCCGTCTCAACGAATGAATCGTAGAGATAGAAGGCAGTGTTTATAGCCAGGATGTCCATCCAGAGTTGGAGATTTTAATGGCTGTAAGATGTTCCCTTCGCCGTCTCTGTCGTCTGGGAAAATACCCTTGCAATGCATCTGCCGTCGCATTCACGGTAAGCACGCACCTTGACAGAGACGTATTTTGCAGGGAATGCATTTCTAAGCTATATAGCAGGGTAAACGTGCCAAAGAGTGGCGTTTACCCAAGCGTGTGTGCCAGCCAGACGATTGAACGCGAACCCCGGGTTCATCCCAGATTTCTCACAATCTCCAGCTTACCTCCCCGCAGCTGCTGTCTCAACATGATAGGGCAACACATAAACCCTACCTGGGGCAAGAGCACGTGTGGCTCTTCGTCGCACATAAAGCTTTCGTCTTCGTCTTTGACCTTGATTCGAATTCGAACAGTGGCAAACGTCGGGTTGAAAGATATTTTAACATCGGAAGACAGTGAGGTAGACATGGAAATGAACTAAGGAACGCGAAACTAGTAGAGGCAAATGGGCTTGCAAAGTGGGAGAGAGCAGCGATTGAAGCAAATATAGCAATATAAATAAAGTAGGTCCATCAACCACATGGCGGAGTCTGGCGGAGATGACCAGACCAGAGGCACAGAGGCGCGGAAACCTTGTTACAAAACTATAGCTGCTTTTCACAGCCCGCTTTCCGCACACTCTCCAAGTCACACCAGCACCCTAGCACCTGTCCCACAGCGACCTCGCTCGCGTCGCTTCCCTCGTTCTCGTTGTAACCAAATATGGGAAAAGGTGCGTAGCTTTTCTGTATTTTGTACGACTAGAAGACTCATAGAATTCTCCTGGCAGGTAATGTTTTTAACATGGTGGCGTAGACAGGAGCAGATGGAACTGATGATACCGTACTTCCTGTGTCTTCTAGTTCACGGATCACTCGCACGTGCGGGTAAAGTAAAATCGCAGACACCAAAGGTCGATAAGCAGGAGAAGAAGAAGACCCCAAAGGGTCGGGCCTATAAGCGCATTGTCTACAACCGACGGTGGGATTTTCAACCACTTTCTCGCAGCCTTTACGCTGATACCCGCGCTGTGTCATTAGATTCGTTAATGTCACCCTTCTGCCAGGCGGTAAACGGCGAATGTGAGTGTTCAATTTTCATTTTTCTACCCATTTTGCGCGACAGTTGGTCGTATACCGCTCCCGCCATATCTTGCGTGATGATTCACCAAAACCATAGCATAGTTCACACTGAAACTTCAATGTTGACAAACATGCATCTAAACGTCTTTCGCTCCTATCTGATACACTACCTCCGATCCATTCCATGTCACCCTACCGTTGCATTGCTAACATATTCCCTGTTTTCAGGAACCCGAATCCCGAGAAGTAATTCACGTCGCTATTGAGCCCTTTGCTGCATAGGCAGCTCTATTGCATATGTGCTATTGATACGCCATGTTACTCATTATACATTGCTCTATGCACTCAGACTTCTCAAACAATCCTCTTGTCCCAGTTGAGTCACTGGCAAGTAGCATTAAGTCACACCCTCCTCATCCACCTACTGGTTGAACTCATAATCAATCCTATCATCGTTGGTCTCCGTTGCCTGATCTATCATGTGCAGTCTAGTAGTGCTTCAGATGTCAATGCTAACACATGTTATCACCGTCGTACTCTTCGCCAAACAGCATCCGCTACCCTCAACACGTCCCTCATTTCAGCGACCCTATGCACGCGTACGACATCCGCTCCCTGTTGTACAGCAGCAGTAGCCGCAGCAGCCGTAGCCCAATTTCGATCCTGAGGCTCCGTCTTTCTCCCAGCCAAGCTCCCCAAGAACGACTTTCTTGAGAGTCCCGCCAACGTCGGAAAACCCAGCAGAAGGTTCGGTCCGCCTCCCCGTGCCCTCGTCCCGGTGAGCTCTCGAAACCGACTCAACAACTCCACATTACCCTCCGTCGTCTTTGAAAACCCAAACCCGGGGTCCACGAGCATGTTCCACCGACGCACCCCACACCGCAGCGCGTGTTCAATATTCCTCCCCAGCTCGTCTTGTACACCCCACAAAACGCCAGACTTTTCGTAGTCTTTGTTCTCACCCGCGCAGTGTGCACCGCGTGAGTGCATCATCACCACAGGAACCCCTAGCTCGCGCACCACCACCGCCATCTCCCCAGGCGTTGCACCGCCGCCCTCACCCTCGCCCTCACCCTCGCCCGCAAGCGCCGTGACGTCGTTGAGACAATTTGCACCGGCGTCCACCGCTGCGCGCAGCACCGCCGGGCGGAACGTGTCGACGGAGATGGGGAGCACGACGCCCCGCTCGCGGAGCGTGCGTATGACGGGGATGATGCGTGAGAGTTCTTCCGAGGGGGAGACGGCGGTGGCTCCGGGACGTGTGGAGTACCCGCCTATGTCGATGATATCTGCGCCATCGGCGGCGGCTGCGAGGCCCTGGTCGACGGCGGAGGCTGTGGTGCTTGGGGTAGAGGAGAAGGAATCTGGGGTGGCGTTGATGGTGGCCATGAGGTAGGTTTTTTGGGAGAGGGGCCAGAGCGTAGGGTGTATATCTGGGTGACGTGGGGGAGAGGGGAAGGAGAGAACTTTGTGTAGTGTAGATGGGTTGTCGGCAACGTTTAGATTGAGAAGTTGGCCAACTGAAATATTAAAGTTGGGGTGCACGAAATTGGGCATGATGCTAGACACACGAAGGTGCATGTTAGACGGAAGGGAAGCGACGATGGAAAAGGATCGCGTAACTCGTTGAGGGGGCGGAGGACAAATTCCCGCTCAAACGCACGGAGATGTGGAATGACGAGCTCCCCATCTTTGGAGCCATCTCCCCCGTCTTTGCGGTTGTCAAAGGTAGAAACATCGTAAAAGATAATATCAAGGTCAATGGCGCGTGGGCCGTTGCGCACAGACTTGACCCTGCCGACGACGTCTTCTATGTTCTTGAGAAGCGCGAGAAGGTCGTTTGGCCCCAGCGTCGTTTCAGCCTGTACATACGATACGTTTACTGCATCATAGAAGCGGCGCGCAGGAATCCCCACCTTTATGGCACAGTTGAGAAACTTGTTCTGGTCCTCCACATACATCGGCTCGCTCTCATATAAGAAACTCGTCCCCGCGATCGCGAAAACATCCCGCCGACGCTCCAATTCGCGCAGAGCCTTCTCAATGAATGCACACCGGTCGCCCATGTTCGACCCTACGGCAATGGCAACGACATGCTTCGACACCGAGTTCAAGTCCGGGTCGTCCATTTGGAGAGCTGGGCGTGTTGGCTCAACGTTGGGGTTCGTGTTCTGCGCCATTTTGTCAAAGGATACCGTTTGCTTTGGCTAGCTAAGACGCAGTTGAACTGCATGGCATGGGGCCTTGTATTTAGTCTGAAGGGATCATCCAGGAGGGGGTTTGACGGCTCCCACATTTCTTTTTCTTCGAGGATATACGCTAGCGCAGCGCAGTATTCTGGGCCTACTCTTGTGCACAACTCATAAGTGCCTCGAATATAGCTTATGGCAGTGACGCACTGGGATTGTGACTCGAATATCCCCTGGGTGCTTCGGCGCCAACGTAGGCGTGCTGAGCGTGAGCTTCAGAGCACCAATCTAACAACGTCGGGAGTCGACGGGATACGACGATAGTGAGGTCACGTGATTCATGGGCGTCGCGCTCTGCTCCCGCCTTGACCCCTCTTGGCTCTATGCATACCCAATTTCCTCCATCTTTACGACCTCGAACGAACCAGCGTATCATGCGCTTATCGCCGCCAACGACAGATCAAGAAACTTGAGCGTTGAACGCGCAAACACGGTGTACCAACTTGCCACAAGAACTGGGATGGTTCCCGCTTGTATTCAATCCTACTGCTGTGGATGATATCTGCAGTGCGGCGCAAGTCTGGCACCTTCTTGTGCAGCCTCTATGAATCAGGATTATGACGAGTTGGCTTCAGCTAAGCCGATGACCAGTCACGTTTGTATTCATAATGCCTGTATTGCAACCAGCACTGCCCTCATGTAGCACAGGCAACACCAGCTTCTTGGCGCAGAACTCTGCTGCGTTTGCTTGCAGAGCTTATTTCTTGGCGAACCTCTGAAACGAGCATCCAAGAAGCCAACCAGGTCATCAACGTCATCATCGCGCGCCGGCTTCCAAATGCAGGTTCGGTGGTCGCTGTAATGCGACCTGGATCAGCACGTTGAATACATCAGAGCAAGAGCCTCCCGGTGCCCGTCGCATGATGGCTGCCTCCGAAACCCCCGAATGGCAATAAAGAGAAGATCAGAGAGCACCACCATCAGCCACCGCCGGGATGCACAGACGGGATTCGGCTTGTGCGTAGCAGCTGGGTGCCGCGATCCGTGGGCTGCAGAGCCTGTGTGTGCGGATCGTGAAGGGTACCGCATCGCAGCATGCAGTATTATGGGAGCCTCGGTATGTTGTGGGGAGGGTTTGCTGTGCGGCTTTGACTGATCGCTGATGGGCACATGGTACGGTATAGGCTGAAGCAACACCATGCTCGTTTTGAGGATGAGGAATAATGGCTGCCACGAGGCGTCTGTCAGAGCGGACATCAAGGCTGGACAATTATAGGTAGTAAATGTGCGGCCTTGCTAGCTAGTCTACGTTGTGATTTGAATTGATGATGACAATTTGGGAGTGAATTGTGCGTAGAGAGTGTCATCGATTGTAGGGTAGATAGGGCGTATAGGGGTACCATATAAGACCTATTGCGGAGTGCGAGAAGCGAGGGCTGGAGTATTGGTTGTACATGAACTGCATGCATCGTCTGCTGCGCAAGCTGGAAGCAAAGGTAGGCGGTCGGCGGAAGGTCGAGGAGAGCGTCAGAGACGATGTCACCGCCTCGGAGACGACCAGTCCTACCGTTGACGGCGAAGAGGATGACGCCAGCGTGATTGGCGGTGCGCAGGCAAGTCCCAGCACGCTATTAGGGCCTCTGCAATTTACAGCTTTCACACGCCGGCTCTTCTGCTACAGCCACCCTTACAGCCCTCTACCTCATCTTACCTCGACCATCTCTCCCACACTTCTCGTTCGACAGTCTCAAAGACCCCTGCAGGCATGCCGCCCAGCACCCAGCAAACCGTTCCCTGCCAGGTGCGTCGCCTGTGTCCCGCTCTCCATTCCCTCTCATTCACGGTCATCCGCAGTATCGCACGGGAAAGACACTCGGCAGCGGCACCTACGCCATCGTGAAAGAGGCCGTGCACATCAAGACGGGCAAGTACTATGCCTGCAAGGTCATCAACAAGAAACTCATGGAGGGGCGGGAGCACATGGTGCCTCGCACTCAGCCTCTGCGCATTCCCTCGCCGATGGTGCTGATGATGACCACCCGTCTAGGTGCGGAACGAGATCCACGTCTTGAAGAAAGTCTCCAAAGGCCACAAAAACATTGTCACTCTGCACGACTATTTCGAGGTGCGTTGCAGATCACCCGGCGCTCTCAATACCTGACAGTGAGGCAGACGGCCCATAATTTGTACTTGTGTTTCGACCTGTGTACCGGTGGGGAGCTCTTTGATCGGATCTGTGCAAAGGGCAATTACTACGAAGGGTGGGTCAGCCATGTCGATCTGACTCCCCATTCTCACACGATCTGTCGGATCCCTTGCACGCTTCCAGCGATGCCGCAGGCCTCATTCGCACCATCCTCACTGCGGTCAAGTACATCCACGACGCCGGAATCGTCCACCGTGGCACGTCTCACCATCGTCTCCCTCGAGACGTGCCCACGCTTATCACTCGCCGTTTGCAGATCTCAAACCCGAAAACTTGCTCTTCCGATCCAGCGCTGAAGATGCAGACATTATGATTGCAGATTTTGGCCTCAGCCGTGTCATGGAGGAGGAAAAGTTTCGCTTGTTGACCGAGGTCTGCGGCACACCTGGGGTGGGTCGTTGAGCTTCCTTACCCGTATGCAAACACAAACACATGTATAACAGTACATGGCTCCTGAAATCTTCAAAAAAAGTATGTTCCTAGCCCACTGGTATCGCCACATACTCAACACGGCACACACATCTAGCCGGTCACAGTAAACCTGTCGACATTTGGGCCATCGGTGTCATCACATACTTCCTCCTCTGTGGTTACACGCCATTCGACAGAGACACGCAGCAGGAAGAGATGCAGGCCATCATCAACCGTGACTTCAAATTCGAGCCCGGTGCGCGTCACTCAGTCACATTCACTGTACCGCACGCATGGCTGACTGGCGCGCTTCGTTGACCTGCTAACCCGCTGATGCTGATACCCCCCGTCCACCTTCCAGCGGAGTACTGGGCAAGCGTCTCCGAGACGGCACGCGACTTTGTGAATGTGTGTTTGACTGTCGACCCCACGTCGCGCCCCACGGCCGCCGAGGTGCTGCAGCACAAGTGGCTGGCGTCCGAGCGGCCGCATTATGTGCCCGACCCCGAGAGTCCCAACGGCGGCCCGACGGATCTGCTGCCCAACATCCAGAAGGTGTTCAATGCGCGGAAAACCTGTGCGTGGTTCATATTTTATCTAGGGGGTGGGGTTGTTGGCTGACTCTTTTGGCTGTTGCGGGCGCAGTCCGCAAGGCGGTGTTGAGTATGGTGGCGATGAAACGGCTTACGGGACACGCCCTCCCCTCTGCCGCATCGCAGCTCGCCAGCGATATCACGCAATACAAACAAGATGCAGAGGAGGTACGTACATAGACGGTACGCGAGCACCTGGGGGAAAGCCTCTCCTTGAAAGCCTCGCACAAGTCCAGACACGAGCTGGGTGACCAGGCAGCTGCCCTCTGGACTTTTGCGAGGGTTTCAATGCGAGGCTTTTTTTCCCTCCAGGTGCCGCTACCTCGCCGTCGTGTCTCGCTCGTTGCGTTTTTTTCCCCGACGCTAACCCGAGCCCTGGTGGGCACATCTCCAGGAAAACATCGACGAGGAGCGCCACGTGTACGCGCACGCGTCGCATGGGGAACACGACGACTCGGACGGCTCGCCGCAAAGCCCTGCGTTCCCTTCGCGTGACAAGGACAAGGGCAAGGAGTCGCTCACGCCCCTCATGGCGAAAACGTCGCTCCACGACTAGGGGACACGCCCCCCGACGCACTGCGGTGCCGTTTTTTTTTTGTTTCTAGAGCACGTTGACGTTGTGTATCCCGGTTCGATGAGTCTTAAGGATCTCTCTTTCCTCTTGCTTGGTTTTTGCTCCCGTTTCCCTGTTAAAGTGTCCTTTTCACCCCGCTACGCTACCGTATCCTATCAATCACATCCATCCTTTCCCGGGTTTAATCGTGTTTGTCACCTAGCATGAAGTACATTATTATTCCCGCCTATACTCTTTTGCGTAGGCGTGCGTGCGTGGACGAAAAGAAAAGTAAAACGGAGCCTTTCTGTGATTTAGGTGTTACAGAGAGAGAGTGGGAGAGGAATTACAATTGTCAGGTTGTCCTACTCAAGAGCGATGGGAGCGATGCTGATGCAAAAATGCTCGTGTCCGAAACGAAAAACGTATGAGTTGCGATGCAAATTCGGCAGGACGCAGGATTGCAGAATGAATGCTAGGAAAAAAAAAAGAAAAAGAAAAAGGGTAAAAAGAAAATCGAACAAGAAAAGTATGAAATACAATGACTCAACCAGCGACGACATGCAAACGCTGCCCAAACCAACTTCCAACTCCAACCATCTCTAGCTCTCTCTCTAACTCACGCGCGACAATGGACTCGGGACAGATATCGAAACCGCCTTGGACGACGCAATCGTCGTCATCCTCCCCCCGCCCTCGCGGACCAGCGCCTTTGTGCTGCGCGACGGCACCGCTGGCGGTTTTCGCCGCTTGGAAGGCGGCGCAGGCGCAGGCCGATATCGAGGCTGCTGCTGCTGCTGTGCGGACGGCCGTGTCAATGGGGCCTCCACGTCCTGCCCGGGCTCAGGCTCGTCATACAGCTGCAGCGGCGGTGCCACGGGGTCGTTGAATATCGGCGTGGCGGGCGCAGTAAGCGTTGGCGTCGCCGCCTCATGCAGATCTCCCGCACGCACCGACGTGTGCACGACACCCGTAGAACGCGGCGGATCCGCAGAGTGTCGCTTCATATCCACCCTCCGCGACGCGTCCGAATTAGAATGCAGCCTGCCCCTGGAGGAGGACGCGGTTGGCAAACTGGCCGTGGGCGACGCCGGCGGATGTGGATGCGCTGGCGCAGGTGCGGCACCGGCTACGGAGAGAAGGCTTAATGAACTTTCGTTACTCTCCCGCCGAAGGCTCAGGATAACCGGTGTTGGCTTGGACTTGGACTTCTTTAGCGTAGTATCATCGTGGTGACCCGACCTTCCTGAACTATCTTTAGGTGAATTCGCTGTGATGACATCCATGCTCCTTGAATACTTCATATAGCGCTCATCCTTTAGCGGGTGTAGCGCAGAAACGGGGTTCAAGAACCCGCTGAATGACTGAAAGTTTGCTGGCACATCGGTAGAACATGCACCAGTAGACATGGAAGAAACCGAGCCGCTTGGAGATGATGCGGATGTTTTGTTCGCCTCGCGTTCCTTCTTCATAGCTACTGCCCAAGATGCGGCAAGACAGCGCTCCACAAGTCGCTTCGTCGTTGGATTGATTTCACGGATCTCAGCGTGAGCGATGAGTGATTCGAGCGTGCGAAGGATCTGTTGCCGCTTGTACGGAACGGAACGGAGCTGCGTGTGCGTCAGGAGGGGATGCAATACCCGGAGATATGTATGTCGGAGCTAGGAGACTATAAGAGTACACCATCATTGAGATATGAAGACACTTACTGATTCAGAGTCTTCATCAAGGTCGACCAATTCCCGGATGAATACATCCACCAGAACATGAAGATCGTTTGTGTAGAAATATTCCCGCGTTCCCTCAGTAGTAAAGAGGAGGTAAAGTATCTTCAACACGAGGAGCTGCATGCACCGGTCTTCCGCGGAGTGATCTACGTGCCAAAATCAGGGCAGAGGCTCAAACCTATTGAAAGCCACGTACCAGCGCGGTTGAGCATGAAAATAAGGTTCTCTCCAAACGTCTTGCTGGAACCCAAACGGCGCATCAAGATCTGGATCACTCTATTATCAGCTTTAGGTTTGTCCTTTTTCAAATCATCCTTGTTCAGATTGAGTGCAGAAACCATGAATTGTTCATTCAGTGCCACCTGTGCGCTGTATTAGCAGAATGATGAGGCGAATACAGCTATTCTCACAATCAGCTTGACGAGACAATAATTTAATGTCTCATCCTGCATATCCCGCGTGACTTCCACCAGTTCGAAAAGACGGTCGATAAAGGTATCATTGAATATATTCAGTCTTGCAAGGTCAAACTTTTGCACCCGACAAACTTCGTAGAGTATCCTCACGGCAAGCTGTCTTAACCGTGCTTCGATTGGAACACCAATACCTCCTCGCCACGCGTTTGATGAGCCCGAGGTGTACGTATCACATTCCACATCCACGAGGACGATGTGATCCATAAGCAACGGGATCAATTCGGACCACTTCTTGGATGAACGGAAAAACGAGGCGTGGCGTCGACCATATAGGAGAAGAACATTGTGCAGGATGAGCTGAGCGTGAGGGTCTGTGTTTGAAAGCGCATCTGCAATCACAAGAGAAGAAAGCCGTTCTGAATGAAAGTTAAAGATCTCAGAATCAAGAAGTAGCGAGCAGGCGTGCTCAAGCTGAACCGGCGTCTGGAGATATTGTTCTACAAATAATATGAATGACGAGAGTTGAAGCGGGTCTATAGCAACATACCATGATATGTAGAACAAAAGGATATGAAGTTTTGAAGTGTGGCATCGAGGCGAGTGAGTGTGCTGGAAGCTGAGACCTGGAGTATGTCTTCCAATTCTATAAAGGGGTCGGCTGCAGGTCGCGAGGAATTGGACAAGGTCGTACTCACCTGACCAGAACTGACGAGCGTCCTCAATGTGATAAACGATTCCCAAGTCCATGTCGTGTGGTAGCACGTTGAGACAGTGACCACACTGCCCGTGCCAAGCGCAACCAACAATCTCTAGAATTACCCGGGACCCAGTCTCGAGAAGAAATGGAAGCTCTACCTAGAAACAAGTGAGTATGTCGATTGGAAAACGACCACGAGACCTCACACTTACAATGAGCGCGGGAAAGAACAGCAGCTCCTTTCAAACTCCGGAAAGGTGCTACAGTGCTAATTACGTGATCCAAGCATGTGAAGAGCTTACCGACCTGCTGGTTGGCTAGTGGATATGGACCACACTGCCGGGACATTGCTCTTTGACGACGCCATCCACTCGCATTCTTTCCTGTTATACTCATGATTGCTGCGGCGAAGCACAGCCTGTCACTGGATCGGAAGCGTAGCGCAGAGCACAGCAAAGTGGATGCCGTATTTTGCTAAGAGACCGCTCTCATTGACAAAACAGTTTCGCTGTATATATCAACAAATGGGTTTAATCTCGATGTAGGCACACGACTGTCTGGAATGTATTGATACGGTGTACAGGGTGTGGCATTTTAAAGCCCTAGATCTATCGGTCGGAAATCGTGGGGAGAGAGGGTGAGATCTTGAGAGCTAGCAGCAGGCTAACTTGCCGTGATAGGTAGTGATTTATAATAGTAGTAGAAATAGGTTTGTATGGACTAATACATATAAGATTAGACGGTAAACGAGAAAGGGTCGGCTCAATGTACATATATAGATCTAAATTTGAAGTCACAGCATTATATACCTTGTCAGTACGGGTTCCAACGAGAATCAGCAACTCGTCAAATACGCTCATCTCTTAGATGTGAGCCAGTGTACAGGTCAACCGAATTTCCAAGTAGCACGAGGGCTGTGACAAATTTGTCGAGTCTGCATTGCAGAAACAATGACCGGCAAGAAAGTGCTGTATCTCAAAGTTAACCGTCCAGGTCAGGAATTCCATGTCCCTGGACATGCTGTGAAGGAGGTCCTGTGCGAGGTGCAAGGGTGAAAATATGCCGTTGTCCCAGCTGTGTTGTCTCTGTAGATTGCATGGCAGTGCGGTTTACTGATGGGTTTGTAGACAATATCTCTCTACGCATAAGTTTACCAATTGCCTCGCTTCACGCAAACATATCTTGTTCGTATAAGGGAAAAGCCCAGATGATCAAATGCATGCGTGAAGTCTGTTGGCAGAGGTTCTCTCCTACCAAGGTCCCAAGTCCCCCAAAAGAGTACACATTCATGGTGGTATATACCACCATAAGGCCGCCAATAGTAGAACTTGGTCAAACATGTCCTGATAAAATGGAGCCTGGGAGGCGGCGAGGCACGACCGATAGCAAAGGACCAGGAAGTCAGATTGCTTTGATGTCTGCTTGAAACCAGCGGGCGATGTTCACTAGGCTAAAGAAAAGACAAAACTCAGGCACAGAGCCACAAACAAACCGGAAAGGTTGCTTGACGATATTGCAGATACGAGAAGCCTGAGCATCGCGAGTGGCGGTGCATCCTTAAAGATATAGTGTTAAGCGGAGGATAACTTGGAGGAGTGAACGCACTAAGTGTTTGCTCTATAATTATGGACATTGCCCTCATAAAGGCACACTTTAGTCTTGTGAAGAGGAGAGAAATATATTGTCATTTTGTGAGACAGCAGTTGATATACGACAAAATAGAAGGCCTCTGGATCACCCGTGCCAATGGATAGGCGCTAGAATGATTTGCCAACCCCGAGTGCTCTTTTGCAATGTAGCCTCTATAGAATCAGGCCCAGGGTTAAGCGTTGAAGCGTCCATCATATCTCATGTCTGAACCGCCCAGCCTCGGTATCTGTTGGAGTATCGAGGCCGACGAACACGGAAGCATAGTTGAGGTACCACACAGTTCAACAGGCGCAAATACATAGGCATAGCGGTCGAGTACGGCGATACTCATTTTATTTTGCCCACCTGACTTGATAGTATATAAGTTCAATATCGTTCTATCGGACACTTCAGTTGATTGCTCCCCGCACAACTGAAGTGTACGTTCCATTTCATTCTCATATGTCTAACTACATTAACCGTGAGCTCTGTAGTTATATATCTAGGTAGCTACTGAATCTACAGTTGATTGCTCCCCGCACAACTGAAGTTTATATATCTAGTCCCTCTTCACATCCATATCTTCCAGTATCATCTTTGCACATGCTGCTACTTGCAAGCGGCAGTTGGTTTGACCAAAGTCCGAGTCTCGTTTTAATTTTCAAACCCCGTCAAATTTCTTCCCACATTCCTGTTTGGTCCACAATCTACCCTATGAAAGCCTTGCGTATTTAAAGGTTCCAGGTAAGTTTACTGAGATCTGTCATATGAATATCGTCGCACATGGTATGGCTTGTTGAACAACCTGTGCAGTGTGATTGATTTTCCGAAGCGGCTCTGTCAAACACTAGTATATCCCTTACGGATGCGTGGATTCAGTATATATTGAACGCACTATTGGCATTTTTGATTAATCATCTGTCTTGAGAGTACTCCATCAGCGAGCGATGCCAGCTGACTGTATTTCGTGCTTTTCTCACTTACATGCAATATCCTTGTTGACGTCGCTTCTGCATTTCACTTGCCATAATATTGCCCCATTTCACTCTCATTTTAATGGCCCATGATGGTCTTTGGTGTATAGCATATAGACATATATGACAGCTAAACTAATTGTAACAGGTACACCTGGACAACGCTCTATGTTTACCATATTGCCCAGTGCGACTGGAAAGCACACTCAAGCTTTTCCTTTTTCCGCAAACGACGCTCTCCAGTGTACTTCATTTTGGTTGAGGTTGATGGCTCACAAGTGTCTCCGCTTTTGCCTACTATCAGCAACGGGTACTGCCTAAATGACTCAAGACGCTTCTAAACCCATATCGGGGTTATTGGTCAACAATACGGTTCAGTATAGAGATTAAAGCATCTACTGAACCACGTGGAGCCTGTGTTTCGTTAGGGTCTTCCGATCGGTCTCCTGAAGACAGATCTAGTGGGCACTGTCGCTTAAACCTACGATTCTTAATTAGATCCAACCACGTCGATGTAGGTCAGGAACTAAGCACTGAGGTCGGCAGTCTTCACTCCATAGTCTGTCTTTTACTCACGCGCACTTCATTCTCAAATAGTGACTCGGGCTGAGCATCCTTGGCTGTTCTATGTCGCTTATATCCTTGACTCTGTTTCATTCTTATCATCTACTGTGTGACTTGCGCCCCTACGCTTGACTTCTGACGCCAACGTGAACCATACCTATGGCATTTTTGTCTTGCTTTAGTGATCTGTGATTGTTTCGAAGGGGCCTTCATTTCAACTTTGCATTAATTTCCTGCCCACACTGATCGTTCTCACCTTTCTTTCGGCGCCCGATATCGATCCTTTGCACAGATCTGGGGCTGTGCCTCGCGATTTCCACGAAGCACAGATTGACCATGAAGACATTTTCCGTCTTCTCGAAACTTCTGGACTATCCGAGTCGTTAGAGGAGCCTTCTCGTCAACTTTGCTTATCTCTCCGCTGACGTGGACACTCACCCGGGACTTAGCTGCTACGTGCCATACTTGCGATCTGCGACTGACAGTGCATACACTTCATTGAGTTCTATGCCCTGGCATTCACGATCAAATTTCTCACGTTTCAAATTCACGTCGAATATCAACAACTGGAATAGGCTAGGTATCGATTCCCCTCTTACGCGACCCCGCCTACATTTGGAGTGAAGAAATGAGCATCTTCGGACGGCTAGAGTCAAAGGGCGAACTAATTTCAAATAATACCTTGGCGGGCATGAAGACACACGGTGCATTCTCTTGGGCACGCATATCGAGGTCGTCGATCGTCGGTCCGCACAACTGTATGATGCCTTGTCACCCCAACCACAAGCCCCTGGAGGCAAGTTGAAGCTCAAGGATTAATTGCGGCGCTGGTTGACATCATTGGGGCCGGTGCCGACGCCTTTGCCACCTTGACTTCTCATGACGATGGCTTCACATGATGTGATAGGAAAAGCAAACGTCGTCTGAACGGGTAGAGCCATTTACCCGCCGATGGACTTGCCGTTATTCCATGTCTCGTCTGTCCCTATCCCGTATAACTGAATACTTGACTCCTGCCTGGTTTATATAATGCCATTATCTTCTGCATGATGCATGCACCCTGTTCCTTATAGAGAAATGAAGCAGCGAAGCCTGGAGGTTAAACCTATTTTACGTATATAGCACTCGGCTTGCGACGCAAAGTCCGCCTCACGCCCGCCTCGCCGGCGCCTACGCTTAAAAACTGAAATGCCGACACCCTTTCCCCTCTTGCTCTTGACTACCACTGTAGTCTTGTCTTTGCCCGTAGGCCTTGACTGTCCTTGACGAGCAGCAGCAATTCCCGTCGATTTGTTCCACATTTTGACCAGTGAATGTGGCCCCAGACAGGATTATTGGATAGCAGTCGACAAGAGCGAGCTCGTCTCCATACTGTGTAGCTCTGCAGTATGTTTGTGTCCTCTTCATCATCGCGGGCGTTGTCTCACCGTCCTCCAGATATCTTCCTTACTTACATATACCTACCTGCGTAGGTCTGTCCTTGCGCATCTCCTCGTTGTCAAGTCTGACCTTTTCAACCTAGTCGAACATGCTTTTGCGTCTCGTCCCACCAGCCCCGTTACCTACTATTCTCTTCACTCTTGTTTTTCCTACCCTTCCACAGTCCCTACCTGTTCTTACCGCATGGGAACATCATCTTCAGCTTCTGGTTCAATACCAGCTGGCAGAACCTCCTTCTCTCCACGCGCTAGATAAGTCGGTCGCCTGGACGGCCTTGCTTGATACGGTGACATTTGATCTGGTGTGTCATAGTCCCTACTTCGTTTGGTGCAATTTTTGTTTTCCTTTTGGTTGCCGTTCGTTCTTGATTGGTTCATATTTTCCTTACATTTCTGTTGGCGTCTCTCTTGCACCTCATCAGTCTCAGGGGCTGTGAGCGACGTGGGGCCGGTGCCCTCGTTCCTGTCAGGGCTCGAGAGCTTGAACCACCAAGGCAGAGTTCATTACCGGATGCAAGGGGACAAGTGCCGCTTGCTTACGTAGTGATTGACGCATGGGCGTCTGTTTTGAGTGCTCACACCCAGTCTCAGCAATACTCTTTTTCCAAGACATACAAATCGCAGAGATAGAAATGCTTACTCCTGGCGTTTTCCTTTTTTACCCCGCAGGTCAGCCTCACTGTATCATGTGTATTCGTCGATGGAGTCCAGGAAGAGTGGCCGCTCACGAATCACTGTGTCGACCTCCTAGAGAGTGTCATTCGAGATGTCAACCGCAGTGCATCAGAGGCGGAGGCCGAGCATGAGCTGGAACGTCGCAAGACCGATGGTGTCTCTGGTTCTGGGAGCACCTCATCCTCAAGCTTGAACGCGTCTTTATCTTGTGCAGCACCTGTGTCTGAGCAATCTATCCCGATCGTGTCCTCAAAGGCTCAAAAGCCGAAGAAGCGGCGCAGTATTCTTGCGTCTCTCATGGCGTAAGTTTCCTCTTTGCCTCACCTGTAGCTCGCTATAAACCACACACTCTTTAGGTCCTTTGTACCATCGACTTCATTTTCAGGGTTAGTCTCACCATCCCGGGTGCCCACGCCCCCCCCACCGCCTCCTATAGTCATAGAGGACCTAGAGCCACTCATAACTAATGGCATCCCCGCTTCCCGCTTCCTTCGTCGTCGTGCGCGATCGACACTCGTTGATGCCTATCGTCGCTTCGTTGTCAGAGAACTTGGCGCGCGCTTCCAAACTGGGGAGCCAGCGCTTTACAAGACAAATGAAGGCGATATGAAATTACAGCACACCGACGTTGGTGTTTGCCAGTCTCCGCGCTATGCCCTCTGGGCTACGCGTAGCACGATGCGTCGTGTGGCTGATGAGATGGCGAGAGTCATCGACTATGCGTTGTATACGAACCTGGTGCGAGGACGTCATTGTGGTGGCAATCTGGCGGACGGGCGAAATTCGGGCACCAAAGAGGATGAACCTAACAAGGATGACGACAAGGATGCAGATGACTCTGGTTCGGCGAGCAGCATGACAGATGGTTCGAGCGTGCACACCCCGCTGGACTTCCACGACGCCCCAATTCCATATAGTCAATCGTCTTCGTTACAGTCCAAGCATCACATATTGTCATCACACACACCCACCGTGATGACTCCGCAAGCCTATCACGCCTATGTCTCGCTCAAGGAGATGCATCACCGTCTTCATGGTCTTGCATGTCAACTGTCCGCAGAAGCTTCTGCGCAAGAGCAGGCAGCTGCTGCGGAAGCGGGTGGAGCGGAAGTGAGAAGTAGGAGGAGAGCGTGGAGTTCGCGCCAATACCTGGTGGGATCCGGAAATCTTCGCTTGGGTGGTGAGAGTGGAACGCGCGGAGTTTTGGGAGGGGCAAGCATGGCGTTTGTGGGCTTAGCTGTGCCAGTGCGCTCGAGTCCGCTGTGCAGGGGATGGAGCGCTGAAGAGCTAGAGGCTGACGAGTCGAAGGTTGTGGACACTGCACGGCGCGTGAGATGGCAGAAGGAGGTGGAGCATGGGAGAGAGATGATGAGAAGAGCCAGGAGCCTGAGTGGAGAGCTGAGGCAGCGCGGGCGCTGTTACTTCGGAACGTCAAGAAATGGTTGTGAAGTGGAGGACGTGCACGGTATACGTCGATCTGCTCTGGATATGAACGCAGGAGAAGAGGGCCCATTCGGATTGGTATACTCTACGGGTCCCCGCTACTCCGAGACTAGACACGACGTCATCAATGAAGAAGAAGAAGAGGATGACGAGGACGAGGACGAAGACGAGGACAAGGACAACGCCAAGGACGTGGACGAGGATGGAGACCATACTTTGTACGAAAAGCGGAGTCAGGAGGAATTCATTCTGCAAGCCCCTCAAGGGTCTTCGGCGTTATTACGAGCATGGTCGCAAACACAATTGAAGACGCCACAGCCTACTATGAACAAGGCGACAGTGCCCAAGGATTCGCGGCCCGGTAGATCCATGCCTATCACATTGATGACGCCCAAACTGCTGCCCACCGCGGCAGTTGCTATTGAGGGATTTCCTACGGTATCTGAACCTGATCCCGTGTGTGTCGTGAATATCTGATCACATTGGATCTCCTGCATAACCCGTCAAATCCACCACGTCATTCTATAGCCGAGCATCATCTCAACGTTATTCATCAACCGCATTTATCTCTGTAAATCAACGACCTCAACCGCCATTGTCATTTTATTCATCCGCACGCCTCGCTACGTTTTTAATGCTATCGAATTCATGCACACACTCATACTTTTCACGCTTTACGATCATGGCCGAGGCCTAGGCGCATTTTCAGCCGAATCAAAATCTTACGCTTGCAGCAAGCACCTTCTACGCTATCCCACGCAATCTATCCCATATCTCCTCATCGATCCTCCTCCGCTATCGTTTCTGCTCACACTCGTCATCATCCACGCATCTTTCACTCGACCTTATTATCATACTTCTATACTTTGTTTGTCGCCGGTGCCATCTGAGTCTCATCTCTTTTTCTTTGGTTCCGGCTGAGCACGCTTCAATTTCTTTTGTGCCCAAACGCACCTCTTTGCTGATACATTCGACTGGACTTTCTCAACATTTGTGTAGTATACATTCAGATCACTCAAAGTCCAAATAATTGACTAAAGGTTTTGCAGTCATTCGGTAATGCAGTAGTCATATCAGCGTGTCTCGAAATTTGAGCCTGTCTGTGGGAGTGTTTCATGGATAAGCACAGTGGAGATATTGTCCAGCTTTTTCGAGCCTTTGCCAGCACTAACCGGACGACGGATTATTTTTTTCAAGTCGCATATCTACAAGAGGATCCAGCTGACATACATGCGTCATGAATGTTAGTCGTAGCTATATATTGAACCGGTAAAAGAAGAAATCTGCTGATGGTGCACATTGGGGGCGTCGCTCGAATACGCGCTAGGGCCAGACGCACCGTGGTTGAGGCCTCCCAACCCGGTCAGGTCCCACTCTGGGAACGCAATTTGGGACACAACCCAACAACAAAACAGCGACTCTATCACGACGGGGGTGGAACGTCGAACCTCGCCATCAAACCACCCGCCAAGACAAGAGCTGCTGGGTTGCTGGGTGAGGCACCAGTAGCTGTTCCCCACAGAGAACAGTCTCTATCAACACTCACTTCCCTTCCTGAATCTGACGGGGATGAAGTGTCGAAATCCACCATTGAGCCATCTGCTGAGCATGTCTATCCATTGCCGGATGAAGCACCAGTGACTTCCCCCTTCAGAGAGCAGTCCGGTTCACCCTCTAGCTCATCAAGACAAGCATCCACTCTGGAGGTTTACCTCGACAACAACCGGCGTTGCATAATTCGAGATAGGGATGGTGTTCCGTGTAGAACTCTCCTTTCGAGATTCACATATGCTCATGCCCGACGCATCCTCTACGTTCACATTCCAAGCGAGTTGATAAGGATACAGAGCGATCAGCAGGACTTTGAAAATGCAGAACTACTCACCAATGAGAGACGAGTAGATCGAGTCGAGAACTTCCAATGGATATGCTCTGCGCTAGATTGTCAATTCGCGACGTTTGACTGAAACATGATGGCGAAACACATGCCAGTGTCACCCGAATCCCAACCCTCATCCAGCTCAACGATGGAGACCGGACAAATAGGAAGACGACCGCAGAGGTTATGTCGGATATCCTCATCGACTGAGGAGGATGCTGGGAAAGCATCAAGCATAGATGATGGTGCGGGATAAGGACTGATGAACCACGTGATCGAGATGACAGACTTCATCATGACCGTACTCATTCTTCGATGCTCGGCTTTTAAGCTCCGTGGACAGCGGGGCCTATTTTCACAGAGGCTGCCAGAAAATAGCGGTGGATTACTGTAAGCTATGCATAATATGCTTCAGATGCGAGCCACTTTTTTCTTTTCACCAGTCACATGCACATTGGTCTTTGAAATCATAATTTCATATCGTTATCTCCTGAAATCCTATCCTCAGTTAGATAACTAACTTCGAGCTTCAAGATGTTGAACCTTTTGTCCTTCAACACAAAAGCTATAATGCGTTAAGGCAACTTGGGGGTGAAAGAACCTGATTATCCTCTAAATATTTCCTCAGAATATGGTGTAACACTTTCTATCACGTACTATCACCGAAAAAGACCTATCACCTCGGATCTTATGAATCGCTGCGAATTTGGGGCAATCGGCTAAGCTCGCATTGTCTCGTGTCCAAACTCGATGTTTGAAGTGAAAGAATGCATTCGCGGGGCAGTGGGTGACGACACGGAATCATGGATTCTGTACGTCGAGACCACATCTGTGGTATCATATCTTGACCGTGCACCATAAATTCTAGCCCATAGTCATTGCAACAAGTTGCCAACATATCATATGATCTACCCCTTAATTCCTATCCTGGCAGACCATAGCAGATTATCGGAAACAACATCTATTCACAGCAACAAGGCCGTAGTACGCCACTGAATTTCCATAGGCTGCACGTGCTGCAGTCGTGGACCAGGAACGTACCCTGAAAGTACCCGCGCATACCGGTTTGTGCTTGTTCATCGATTATTCAATCGCGACTGTTTATTATAGAATATTCGGGTGTCGTTTGTCACATCCTGATCAACTGACCTGTAAATGTGAAGCCGGCCATTGCTCAAGGAATGAGCTCGAGCTCCATCTGACTATTGGAGTCGTCCAGACAACAGACTAGACTCCACTCCCGTATCTCATTTATTGTCATATTCCGTACCCATTTCGTAGTCCAATCTACATATGCATAAATACCATCTCGCGAGAAAACGACGGACCACACGATACCCGGAAGGCTCTCTAGCTTGCTTTCACTCTGGCCTATCGTTGGGTTCGAATCCAGATCTGAAAAATTCCTCGACCCAAATACAACACGATTGCCATCGTGCGGGAAGACAACACACCATTTCACTCTGGGATTCTGTCATCTTATGAGGTGGTCTTCGGTATTGCTTCTCGCCTGATAGCTTTCGGAGGACCAGTTGATAGCGGTGGATTTTGCCAGCGTGAGACTGCGAGGAAATGGTGTTTGAATATGTCTATATTCGTAGTCTTGATATGCGACGTAAACAGAAGTAAATCGCAGTGTTGCGGGTTATACACACTCCCTTTGTCAGCGTGCGACATGTCTGCTCGCGATGACTGAAAAGGGTAGCACCACTGTTTTCCTAGTTATAAGAGATGCTCTGAGTCTCAGACCGGCCTCGGTGGACAATAATAATGTCTTGAAATATTAGAAAGACACAAAGACGAGTGAAAGACTTTGCTAAGGAGAGATACTGGATTTGGACATACAAAAGACCTGACACAACCACAATGCCGTTCTGAAGTCTTCTTACGAGGCAGGACGTTCGTCGATGTGACGTAAGAGAATACGGCTGACACCTTTCCTTGATCGCGATTCAATATGCCTCGAGGCATTGTGATCCAATTTACACTAAGTTTGCCAGCTGGTCGTAGATTGCGTGACGTCCATTGCGTGACATGCCAGAATAATGTAATTGGCGCAGCCGACCATCGTGGGAACACACTGATGCGGAGAGCAAAAAATAAAACAAAATACCACGTATGTTATCGCCCGCATAAGCATAATGCAGAGCTCTCTCTAGTCGTCTTTGAGACGCTTTGAACTTGCGACTCTTTAAGCCAAGTTAATGGTGTCAAGCTGCTTTCCACGTCATCCCCATCAAGTGCAATCATGGCTGCGCGTAGGCTTATTAAACACAGCTGTAGCACTGTCCTGACAGTAATTTCTAGTCTGTTTATACTGAACACTACATAGTCAAGTGAAGCTGCATGGTACTATACCTCCAGCTTGTTAAAGTTGTGATGTCTCACACCCAGATAATTGTGACAGGTGGGAACTGCTCGCTTGAAGGGGCGGAACATGTTATAGCCAAAAAAACATGTCTCAACCTAGTCAAGCTGCGGACGAAGGTTGAAGTAAGGCGGTTTAGCAACTATTGTCTGCATTAAGTACATGGACCCACAGCGTTTTACTTACAGTTGCGTTGGTATCAGACATACTCCAGAGACTAAATTTCGGCAGGTGCCTGTTGGGAAACACCTCAATCTGACACGATGTCCTCTAGAGGGGAAACTGGAAGTGGTATCTTCCAGAGTCTATTGGCCAGGATGCACCCTTGACAGCTACCCCGAAATGCAAAAGGGAGTGTACCCACAAGAAGACCGGCTCCAGTTGTAATTTAGGATATATTACCATCTGCAATATGGGAAAGTCTGTTTCTTCAAATAATCAGTGCCTCTAATTAAAGATATCATCACACTCCAAGTCATACAGACACTATATACGTACTATTACTGTAAGCGAATAGTGAATAGCGTAACGCAGAATACTGAGTACTAGTACCTAGACATTGTCTTTCAATCGGTTGTAATCACATCACTCTTCTCTGCCAAGGTGACAAGGGCTCGGGAGGGCCACTCAAACATCAAGGATAACGGCGGTCCTGTATCACAAGCATACAGGGTACGTCTACTGCGGTGCCTTGCTCGGGTCTACTTTATTGTAGTTGTCTCTTAACGACCAACGTCACAGTCCAACTTAATGGGTCAACAATCACTGTAGGCACACATGGGCAGTCCTAAAATAAATTACTTGGACATGTAATGCTTCCTGTGCGAGCGATGAGCGGAAAAGGCCAGGAGGATAAGACAGCCTGGTTGGTGGACATGTCTTCCTTCTACCTTTGATGGCATCTACTTATGAATGAGTCATCTAATGAATATCACTGAAAGAGCTTTACAATGTGTTACTACCCCAATTTGGAAGTTCGTTCTCTGGATTGATGAAAGGTATGCCAATGTAACCTCATTCAGGACAGGTTTCTCCGAGTGATGTCGGGTATACCAACTGATCACACATACCACTGGAGATCTGCACAAGTATCTTGAGAGCTGTGCAGTGCCGCTAAATGGGGTTCGAAGACCGATGAGACAAGTGTGAGGCCATACATGAGATACCTTTCACTTGATCCTTTGTCTCAGCCAAGGTGCGAGGCGGCTACTGACAATGCAAGGCCATGCTAGAACCACGTGTTCATCTCAACTTCGCTAGTGTTTTTCCCGAACAAGAGAGAAGGGCTTCTCAGGCCATGGCGGCATGAGAAGCCTATGGCGGCAACAGCCAACTCCCGTGCAACAGAAAGTGGGATCACCCAGGGTCTATGGACCAGATGTATCAACTGCCTCCGTGTGGCGTAGTACATACAACACATCTTATGAATGTTGAATAGCATCTTCCATAGTCAACTAGATACTTTTCTACTCGTGGATTTCCGTAGTATTATTACAGCGGACATCGGTGGAATATTAGGTGGTCCTTTGACTGGCATTAGGCTGGCCAAACTCCGAGCAGACAAAGCATGTATGCGCCTTGTGCTCATATCAGCCTCAGGGTCTCAGTTAAGATAATTCATGCCGCATATGGATTTTCCAGATTTGACGTCCAAGCCTCGAGGTTGCCGCCCTACCATGAGTTCGCTACTCTGGCACTCTGGCACCAACAAGAAAGGCTATAAAAGACGGACTGATTCGAACCTCAACTTCAAGTTCTCGCCACTCACAGAAAGACACCAGCAACCTGCTTTCCAGTTCGAATACACTGAAGCCATCTTCCTATTGATCATGTCTCGTCTTCCAGCGTGCGTGCCACATGGACATATCTGATCATCGGTGTCTGACATTTATCTTCAGTCATATTATGAACAGATGGTATACATTCGCCCAAAGACGGGACGTACAGAATAACAACTCGATGCCTCACCCGACCTTCAGCAGGTACGATGGTATCGGTTGAATTCTGACGATAGAACTGATTCTGTACGTTCTCAGAACATCGTCTCTCACAAATCCAGAAGAGAACGGGTGCGGCGTGAGGGATGCATCGGGTGAAGACGAAAAGAATATTTTCCTCGTAACACCTGGATCAGCGCAGATGATTCCACAATACGGACTGGAGATCGCTGACGCTGATAAATCCTCGTCGGGATATCCCAACAGGTAAATCATCTGAATAATCGCGACAAAGAAAAGCACTCAACGTTACTGAACGTACAGTCTAGGTGAAAGCAATGCTCCGACAAGCGTTCTTTCAAGGCAACAGAGAAATAATAGGTCACTGTCGTTAGTATCATCGTTAAACATACCTAATATCTCCAAACAGTTGGGGTGATCCAATACCAACTATGTGCTCAAGTGGAGGAGTGGCTGGGGTCACGTGCCCTCGCCAGAGCAGCCGAGCAGACTCTTTAAATTTTTTGGTCCAGCCTCCAGGCTTAGAGGTCGACCAATACTCTTCCCCTGCTCCAGTCTTCTCTTTTGACAACACTGCTCGAGGAGTCGCAAATCAGCCTCCGCTCTTACCTTGCCACCCTCGATCCAATCCTGTGCCATCCATGTCCCAACACCAAAAGTGAGTCGCACCACAGGGGCAGACATCTATACGTCCCCCTGGAGGTTCATGTTGATTGTTCCATGTCACGGAGCTGATACTCGGGACGATCAGCGAGTCGGAATTCCTGGGGTCAGAGGATTCATATCCTTACACTCCCACTTACTGGACGCCCAGTCAGAGCACTTACCTCCCAATTATGAATAGGAGGTACCCGTCGCTCGAGAATGCGCTGGGGCCAGATGCACCGTGGTTGAGGCCTCCCAACCCGGTCACGGCGACCGTTGAGGGTGGGTCCCACCCTATGGGAACGCAATTTGGGACACAACCCAAAACCGCCAACAACTTAAGTCACGACGGGGGTGAAACGTCGAGGCTCGCCGTCGAACCACCCGCCGAGACAGTCGAACAGCTGCTGGGTGAGGCACCAGTAGCTGTTCCCTACAGGGAACAGCCTCTATCAACACTCCCTTCCCTTCTTGAAACTGAAGAGGATAAAATGTCGAACTCCATCATGGAGCCATCTGTTGAGGATGTCTATCCGTTGCCGGATGAAGCACCAGTGACTTCCCCCTCCAGAGAGCAGTCCGGTTCACCCTCTGACTCATCAATAGCATCCACTCTGGAGGCTTACCTCGACAACAATCGGCGTTGCATAATTAGACATGGTAATGGTGTTCCGTGTAGAACTCTCCTTTCGAGATTCACATATACTCATGCTCGACACCTCCTCTATGTTCACATTCCAAGCGAGTTGGTCAGGATACAGAGCGGTCAGCTGGACTTTGAAAATGCAGAACTACTCACCAATGAGGGACGAGTATATCGAGCCGAGAGCTTCCAATGGATATGCTCTGCGCTAGATTGTCAATTCGCGACGTTTGACCGGAACATGATGGCGAGACACCTGCGCCGGGGTCATCTGGATTCCAACCCTCTACCAGCTCAACGAAGGGGACTTGGACTCGATAGGAAGACGATCACAGACGCTGTGTTGAATATTCTCGTCGACTGAGGACGCTGGGAAAGCATCAAGGATAGATGGTGCGCGCGCGATCAGGACTGATGAATCACGTGATCGAGATGTCAGACTTCACCGGGACCCCTCATTCTTCGATGTTTGACTTTTAAGTGGTGGATAATGCGGCCTATTTTCACGTGGAAAGCTGGAAAATAGCGGTGGATTACTGTAAGCTATGGGTAATATGTTTCAGATGCGAGTCACTTTTTTTTTCCTTTCACCATTTACATGTACATTCAATGTCTTTGAAATCATATTTTCATATCATTGTCTCCTGAAATGCTGTCCTCAGTCAGATAACCAATCTGGACGACTAACTGCGAGCTTCGATATGCTAAACCTAAGATATGCGTTAAGGCAAATATTTCCTCAGACTCAGGTGTAATACTTTCAGAAGTGACTACGTACGTACTATCACCGAAAAGGACTGGTCACCTCGAATTTTTCGAATCGATGCGAAATTGAGACACTCGGCTAAGCTCGCATCGTGCCGAACCGAAGTTTGAAGTTTGAATTGAAAGAATGCATTCGGCAGTGGGAGACGACACGGAATCACGGATTCTGTACGTCACGTTTTATCTAGAGACCACATTCGTGGTACTGTCATATCTTGACTCAGCATACCATTCTAACACGGGTGGTAAACAATAAACACAGTAACAGATCGAGATTGTAACTCTTATCTTCTCTCAGATCTAAGGTTCCATACTCTGTGCTTTCTTACTACATTCTGCTGATCGCACAGGGTGGTTTACCATACCACGCTCCAACCAACTCCACCAAAGGTAATACTCGACTATCATCTCCGCTCACGCAAGCTCAATGCTAACGTACATGATGATAACTTTGATTTCACGATGGCGTTTGGGTTGACCGATACATAATCGCCAACGATAATACGGAAGCAGTCTATCGGAAATGATTCCAGGAAGGCACTCAAACAAAAATTTCATGTATTGAAAAGACATGCATCCACAGCGGATTCTAGCTTCTTATGGGATTGCAACAAGTTGCCAACAAATTAAACTAGTAATGATCATATAATGCATCAGGATTGTAATTCCTATCCTGGCAGACCGTAGCAGTTTCTCGGAAACAACATCTAGCCATAGCAATAAGATCGTACCGCTGAATTTCCATAGGCTGCACCTGCTGCACAGTCGTCGACCAGGAGCGTACCCACACTTGAAGCACCTACGCACACCAATTTGTCCCACCACCCATGATGCACTGACGACGTGGCCTGATGGCATCAGAGATGAGAATGACTATACCGGTGTCAATTCAATAGTATTTCTTTACGTGTTTCTGGAAGAAGTAGGTGGCGTCAGAGAAATACAGCCTACAATACAGCCTCTGTCTGTTTGTGGACGCCGAAATATTGAGACATCGAGTTGGACGCTCTTCTACAAACACAGGATGGACCGTGAACGTAGCTCTACACGACGGGTACCTGAATTTCAGAACAAATACCGTCAATCCTACAACATTACTCGAATCCAATTTCTCTCGTCAGAATTGGACTGGACTGAAACGCACACCCCGTCTGAGTCCCCCTCGACTTTGCACGAACACTGCTACCTGTTTGCTCAACTTCTTGACGACACCAACGGGACCAATCATGGCACAGACTTCCTGTTCTATTTCACCGGCACAGCCCATAGGCACACATGCCGAAGTATGCCTCTGCAGAAATCGGTAGTGGTCTCGTTCAGCTTGTGATGCGAATGTGTATAAAATAAAATTGGTGCCAACGTCGGGAACAGGTTATGGAACAGGTTATATCTGGAGATCTCACCCACGAGATGAGTTCAACCATTAGCAACACCACTTACCACCACAAGCCGGGAGGCTCCGAGATCCCATAGACCAGCTCTCAGAGCGAAAGGATCTGTTAGTTCATCTGAAAGTCGAGAGGACCATTTGGTAATACAAAGTCCAAGAGAAAAAACCCTCGTACACCTTGCGAACACTGTCCAGATCAATAAGCTTATCATCGTTCTTGCAGCCCTTTCAACATATGTCCCATCTGACCTTCCTTCCCGGACACATTGCAGTAAGGGGAAACGACGTGGATAACGCTGGATCCGCTACCGAGTCAATGGGCAACTAATACCTTCTTTTGCGTGTGCGTTCTGCATGAAGACGCTGTAATAGTAGAGGCACACAGGGACCATAGTAGCTACAGTGGACGTGGACGGACACTCCCATCTGACGTGCCGTGTGGAAGAGAGAAACTGAGGATCAGCAAAGGAGAATCTTACATCCCATTGATATGACAAACAGATGATCGCCGTTTGACACAGAGATCAACCCAGAAAATTCGATAAGAGCTGGAGGAAATAATTGGCCCAGAGCGGTCGTAGTTGAAAAATCCACCAATAGGTATCATCAGAATATTGCGATATTCATATTGGCAATGGGTGACTGCTAGTGTCGCCATGAAATAGCACCCAACTGCTGGAATGAGTCATTACCCACTATGTAGTCGACTGAAGGAGTGGACACATGACGTGATGGAATTGAAGTTGAGGTAATTTGTCTTCTCCAGAGCACTCCGAGCACGTCAAACTGACCCGAAAAAGAATTTGTGGCTAACAAATTCTTTTTCGACTCAGTTGGACAATCAGTGCTCTTCTCCCGCCCCATCATTCTCCTTTCATGACACCTCTTAAGGGTCACAAATCAGCCTTTGTTCTTCCCTTGATTTCGAGGCTCGAGCCAATCCAATTGTCCTTGGGAGTTGGGAGTTGGCACCTGGGCAACTCATGCTCAGGGCATGTCTGATCGGGGACGCACTGTTGCAAGTTCCCCTGACTCACAGGGAGATTCTTCATTCTACCCATTACAACTCAATCCAGTGTCCATACCTCTTTAATCGACGTGAGTGGACATCACTGGGACACATATCTGAAAACCAGAGTATAAGTTGTGTTAGTATCGTCTTCGGGGATAAAGTGGAAGAGTATTATTGTCTGGAGGCTGGTATCAATTGACAACGAAACATTACCAATATGTCAACGGGTAAGGCCATCTCCGTTGAAGGGTCTGACCTTGTATCATCGCGGATGAGACTGGAACAGGGCGTATATAGCTTAACGAGTGCGCAAGGAGTGCGTTAAAAGGTGGTATAAACCCAATGACAAGCAGAGGATTGTTGTATTGGAGCTGGAAGAACCTTACCAATTAGGGCGAGTAATTGCCATCAAAATAACTGTGGTAGAACACATTCAACGCTCCTGGTTGGATGGGTTATGAAAGCCAAATTAGCCTCGATTTGGCCGCGATGGGTAGGAAAGGCGGAACTTCACCATTGCATTTCACCGCCATCGGTGCTATCAGTTGTATACTCAGCAATGTCCGGCAATCCCCGACCACTAGAGCAGGTGCTACACGCTCGCAGTCCCAAGCCAGAAGTACAAGAACCGCGGCTGTTCCTACGATCACCATACTATCAGCAAGGTAAGAGAAGAGGTTCGGCAAAGGTCACCAGATCCGTTGTCGGACGATGGCTCCAATGCGCCGACTGTCATCTATGACCATATAATTGAAATTTGTGTCGCAGATCCGAACCACCCTGTCAACGCAGCTCGGCCACTGTCGGGAGAAAAGGTCACAGGCATGGCAAAGCTGAATGGCCTTCCAGCATATACCTGTCTTCGCATACTGTATGGGCCCCGGCCCACGCCCTACGCTGCATCCATCTCCTACACCAGACATAATCTAACTACAACAGCGTTGTAGCAGACAGCGTAGCAGAGAATTTCAATTTAAACTCCGCCGGGGACCTTACTTAGATCGGTCGCAGTGCAGTCACCGAGTGAGATGTTACTTGGCCGCGCACGTCTTGCTACGTTCTCACTATTGCTATCGAGATCATGCACACTCATACTTTTTAGGTTTTACGATCAAGGCTTCTATATCATTTTCAGCCGAATCAAATTTTCACGCTGGCAGCAGGATCGTCTACCTCCGCCACGTAATCCTGCATCTCATATATCCTCGTCGATCCTCCTCGCCGTTGTTTCTTCCGTCCCATGTGTCATTTGTACTTGAGTTTTTTCTATACTTGTTTGTTGTCGGTGCCATCTGAGTCTCATTTTCTTCTTTGGTTTCGGCTGTGCACGCGCTTCACTGGCATGTCAAATCCCATGCTAATAGGTATATTCGACTGGCCTCTTCCAGCGTTATGTAGTATATATCCAGATCAAAAGAAGACCCAATTGTTTGACTAGAGGTTCTGCTGTCGTGTTTCTGATTGTCGGATTGTTATGGTTGCAAAATTTGATTCTGTAGGCGCGTCGTGAGCAAATGCGGCGGAGATGCTTTCCAGCGGCAACAGGACGATGTCCTGTTTTGCGCGCTACACCTACAAGGAAGAGTGTCCGGTTGATATACATGCCTGGTGGACGTTCGTCATAACCGTATAATTGGATCCAAGATAATATATGTACCGATGGCCTCATCAGTAAGTCTTCCTGCTCACCATTTTGCCGTTTTGTCTTCTTGGCCTGACGGCCGTATGGCAAAAGTACGATGAGATACCCGCTTCTGAGCCGGAGGTGCATGGGGCGGCCGATATCACGCCTGACATGAAGCCCGACGCGTCTGCAGAGGCACTGCATCAGGAGGCTTTGGAGCGACAACGTGAGCTGAACGATAATCTGGCTCTCATCTGTATTCTCGACTCTCCCGCGCCATTTCGCGGATTTTACCGCACCATTTCGGAGCCAAGACTTAGGAGTAGTAAGCAGCGGAGGCAGACCCTTCTCAACTTCATCGCGTTCTGTCTCGCACGTGACAACAACACGGTGGCGTTGGCTACTACCATCCACCGGCGTGTGGTGCCACCGAAGTTTGAGAATAAGGTCATTCTTCACATTGCGCGTAGTACAGGCTCCACAACGTCGTATGAGCGGGAGCGCACATATGAGTTCCTCTATGACCTTAAACGAGCGTGGAGGTACAAGACGTATTGGCATATGCAGGTCGTTCTGGGACATGTTGTGCAGATGACATGGGACAAGCTACGAAAACGACTGAAGAAGTTGCGGGAAGCGTTGCACGATTTACAGGGCTCGGAGGGCTTTTCTGACGCCGTTGACACATGGGGGAAGGAGGAATCATCATCAGATGTCGTTCGTTGGATGAGCACTTGGCAGTGCGAGTCGCCAAATGCGGCGCTGAAGGATATTGTTCAACGGTTGTCAGCGTCCGCCGATTCGGAAGATTTCGATACGCTATGTGAGTTCGACGCCACATGGCAATATCGGCTATATCATTCGTATCTGTTTCCTGTGGCGGTTCTCATGGGTTCTCAATTTCTTTACGAAGTTGAGTTTGAGCACACATCTCTGGCTTCCAATATCGTATATCCGATTAGACAACTGCGGCGGCGATGCGTCAAGCTCCGATGGTATGAAATCGGCCTTCATCTCCTGTGCACTTGGGGGGGGGATAGTCTTCGACGAATACTAGGCGCTGGTGCCTTCAACAAATTTCTTTATGGCGAAGAGGACGACGCTTTTACCATAGAATGGATTGAAACGCCCAACGCAATGTCAGAGCCAATGCCACGCAGATTCGGAACGGCGCAAGATGCACTGCTTAACGTGTTAGCGACCAGCAGCGACGATTCGGATGATGAGCCTTTTGCATGCACTGTCACAAACACATCGTCAATAGCGATTTACTGGACTCCCACATGCGTGGTAGTCTACCATCCGGAGCTTCAAATCGTTGATCATCTGCGTCAGTGTGGCATGCAACCCTCCCCAGCATATGTTGGCTGCTCGAAGTTGACCTGTCGCGCGTGCAAATTCTATGTTGATCACCTATATGACTACAAGTGGTCGCTATACACAGGAGGACTGCACACCATAGATCTAGAAACACCAGTGGACTGGCTCATGCCGCCATCAGAGGCAGGTTTGTTATGCGCATCGACCATACGTGAGGAGGCGGCGCGGTTGGCTCTGCGCGAAGATAACATACAGCGCATTGCCTGGGAAATGCGTTCTGCTTCCGAGACGTTGGGACTTGATGAACCAGCCACGACGGTTGGTTCGGATGCTGAATTGACACTGTCCTCGGAAGTCTCTGCAGGAAGCGAAGGAGCATCCATCCTAAATTGATGGCGACAGCCAAGTGTCGCTCTCGTCTTCGCTTCTTTAAGAAGCGCTCGAAACTCGGGTTAGCTGTGCGTAATTTGGTCGGTGGCTAACAGCAGGCATGGTGTTATAGAAGGCGAAATTGTTGCGATAGATTCAAGATAATGAGGTCAAGGAACGGATTGTAGCATAAGTGCCTCATCAGTATATCATCATCATGGTGTTGCATCATTAATTCTCACAAATGAATGTCCAATAAATTTTCACCAACTCATCACATAATCATTCACTCTTTCGTCCGATGCTTTCCATTGAGGGCCGTCTGGTGACTATTGGCCAAAAATTATTGACAATAGTGCCCACGCAATTCGTATAAAAATGCTCTATTTATTCGATTCTTCAGTCCAGCCCAGCGATCTTGGTTTGATGCTCAAAGTGATGGCGAACAAGCGGAGCGGAAGCAAATGGTACTGATGTGGCTGCGTATGCAGTGACCGCCACATCATAACTAATTTCGAGAACACGCGCAGTGGAAGTCACGGGCTCTCAGTTCAGACAAAATCCAAACTCGAAGGGAGAAAGTCTGACTCCCTAGCTTTTATCCTCAGGTTCCTGTTGCAGAGGCTCCGGTACGTCGTGATCAACGGCATTGGGGGCGGTCACCACCAAGTTGGCATATTTGAAAATGCGCAGACCCGCACCTGTTCGATACGCTTAGGCCACGCCGCAATCAATCCGAGTGTTTGGAGATGCATGTTACGCCCCTGCTTGTTACAATTTACAATGGACTTGGCACTCCACAAGATGTTCAATCACTGCAATAGCCCTCTTCCGTGGTTTGTGGTGGATCTGTCACTTGCCTACAGCTGACAATATAGCAGTGTCTTCACTGAATCGAGTTCACAATTGGCACGGGCACGATCTGAACTCCGCCAAGTGCGTTGAGTCATGTGACGTAATTACACGAGTACGCCGTCGTCGACTGCGATGGAGAGCTACTTGCCCTCAATGTCGCACCCATCGTCTCCCCAGTCATCTGGTCTTCCTTCTCCACCATCCTCTCCAGGTTCCTCTTTCTCCAGCTTACCTTCTTCGGCATTCTCGCTTAGCGTTCCCTCGTCACCTCCACACCACGACTCCTCTTTACCGCACTCAACTCATTCCCTTATTCTGCCTTCCCTTTCTCTAGACACCACTGACGAATATACTTCAAATTTGAGTGGTGAATTGCTGGGTCACATAAAGCTTCTTATCGTAGGCTCAAAGGGCTCTGGCAAGACACTCCTTGCGGAAACGCTTGTGCATGACAATCCACACGTAATGGATGTAGGAGAGTGGGTTGATGACCCTGTCATTGGTAGGGTTCTCTCTGCTGAAACCCGTATGGACAGTGAGACTATGGGCGCACCTGGAAATGTCAGACTCGTGGAAACACCCGGTTTCGACCCAACTGACGATGTGAGTCGTCCATGACCACAGATATCTTCAAGGTATATGTAGTAATGAGTATTTGTGTAGCCCCAAGCGGTCGTGATCCCTATACTTGACACGATCCACTCACAATTTCAAGCTGTCTTCTCACTCCTATCTCAAACTCACCCTCCAGATACCGCTCTCCGCGACCTTCTTGCATCCTCGCAGTCTCAATTATTCACTTCTGTACTGTTGCTGACCTCATCTTGTGAGTGTCAGCGTTGGCCCCTATATGATCTTAATCATTGGCGTTACAGCTCCTACTCCACTTGAGAGCAAGCTCTTGTCACTACTCTCTGCACATGTTCCTGTAATCCCCATCAAGTCTCCTTCACTTTCGCATACCTCCCGCTCCTCTTCTAGGGCCCGTTCCCGCGCACCCCGCTCTAATGCATCTGGGTTTAGACCGCTGACTCCAAACCACCTTCGTACTACCCTATTCTGCCGCCCGGCCGCACTGCGCAAATTACGATGCGAAGCTGCCGAACGTTTTCTATGGTGGCGCGAAATCGAGCGTGCAAAGCAGCAGCCTGACCTGACGCAGACACTCAAAGGCCTATCTGGACTGGAGCAAGACGAGGAGAGATGGGATTGGGAGCCGAGGTTCTCTCAGGATGTTGCAAAAGCAAAGGAAGCCGCGTCTTCTGAACCCAAAGCCTCGTCTGTCAGCTCCCCGTATTCTTGTCCTCCAATGGATCCTTTGCACATCCCCTCTCTGTTTCTCCTATCTCTCTCACTCCTTCGACCTCTCCGAGACTCGCTTTTGACGAGTCTCGAGGTTACTCCTCGAGTCCGATGGCTAGCCGTTGGGGCTTTCTGCGCAGGTGTGGGCGTGGGCTGGTTGTTGAGTAGCCCTTGACTCTTTGCTGATATAGGACTTGGCATTCCTTCCGGCTGTATGTCTGCATGTCTAGATGTATTAGCAGGGTTGTTTTGCAATGTATCACACATTCTTCTACATGCGACAATATCACAGGCGATAGTGGTCTGAGCACAGGAGTATAATGGAGAAAGTGCACGTATAATCAAATGAATGCACAAGCGACGGTGCAAAGTAAAACATGAAGTGCGAAAGGCATGTACAACGCTCGCCCGCTCATCATCCCGTCTTCTTCCGCTTCCCAACCTGGGCTTTGAACCCACTCTTTATAGCACTCACAGACCTGCGTGAACCACAAGATTGACAGCTTACAAAGTCAATCCGGTTCTCTTTCTCGAGAAGTGTATCCGGCGACTTGCAGGTTTTGCACGTGACATACTCGACTGTAATGACCCTTAGGTCCAACACCTCCATATAGAATTGACGCAGAACACGTACCAATATACCGCCGAAGGACATTCTCAATCTGCTTCTGCTGGAAGCGACCCTTAATAACGAGACGCCCTGCACCGTCAACACTACCGGTCGTTCCTAATTCTGAAAATAAGAACTGAATAACATGATCTGGCTGTCGGTGCATGCGCTTGCATATGTCGGTGACATTCGAGAAAACGGACTTCTTCGTGCCTATGCCAGCTTGGTAAGACACTGAGATCCGAGGATGCAGTGATTTACAAACCTTCTCGTTGGATAGCTGGTGGAGCGATGGTATACCGCTTTCCAGATGCAGAGAGGAGAGATGGGTTGGAGGCATGTAATGAAGTAAAAAAGCGATGTAGAAGCTGCGTCGTAGTGTTATAGCGTTAGCATGAATGGCTAGATAAGCGTATCACATCGGACCCACTTCAGAGTAGGTGTAATCTCGGTCAGACCCCAACCATGTCTCACGACCATTCTCTACCGTGGCAGGACCATCTTGGACCGCAAATGGATCTTCGCCCAAGTCGGCATCATCGTCCCCTCCACCTTCATCCATTTCTTCTGCTTTCCGAGGAGTATCACCCAGCTCCTTCTCAAATGCTTCAAGGTCAAACGCAGTCTTCTTCAAGGACTTCTTCTTCTTCTTGAGATCTGAAAAGTCAAGGTCATCGACAGCGGGGGTAGTTGTTGGCGTTGACGCCCCCGATGCTTCGTCAGGCTGCAAGTGATGAGCTATACGTTATATTAAACACGCGGAGCAACTCACCAGATCCAGTGGAATCTCCTTTTTCTTTTTCTTCTTCTTCACATCACCAAACATTGCCTTGAAGTCTTCCTCTTCCTTCTCCTTATCAACGGTCCCCTCTGCACCATTTTGTACCATTTGCTCATGGACAGTAGCAGGTCCTAGGTCGCCATTTGTCTCCGGTGGTGGTGCGGGTGTTGTAGGGTCAGCCTCTGCACCTAAAGGGTCTTCCGAGAATGCAACTGTCTTCTTCTTCTTTTTTTTCTTCAAGGAGGGGTCAAACAGTGGTTCGTCCATTGCTATGAGTGTCCTTTGCTGCAGACGTTAGGGATGCAAAGAAATGACGAATCGACCCTCGCTGGTAGTTAGTGTTGCGACTCAGAGCACCACTTCAAAGTCCGCATAGCGGAGAGCAAAAGTCCAGTTGACACCATCATGCTTGCTCGGTCTACCTTGGCCCTCCGTTCGACGGCCCCCGCAATGGGGGCTACAAGGAACATGGCCACCCTTCGTGAGATTGAGCTTCGTCTCAAGTCTGTTAGAAATATTGAGAAAATTACCAAGGTTGGTCGACTTCCTACTGTCTCAAGAGTCGGCATTTAACTGCTCGCCCAGTCCATGAAAATGATTGCATCCACCAAGCTGAACAAGGCCCAGCGTGCCATGGTTGTCGCAAAGGCGTACGGTGCATCTAATAATGGTATGTGGTCTAGCCTCACCCATTGTTTCTGGCATGCCCATTCTTGTTGCAGAGCTCTTCAAGCATACGGAAGCGTCTGCGGAGTCGACCGGCTCGTCTCCACGTAAACTTTTCGTGGTCATCTCTTCAGATAAGGGTCTCTGTGGTGGTATCCACTCATCCGTCAGCAAAGCAACCCGGCGTATCATGTCCACGGGCACTGTAGCGCAAGACGCCAAACCTGGCGCTGAGCCTTCAACGGAGAAACTCACTATCCCGGCCGCGGATTCACCGATCGTGGTTATTGGAGATAAATCCAAAGCCCAGCTGCTGCGTGCCCTCCCTCAGAACTTTGTGCTCTCCATGAACCAGATCGGCAAAGATATTCCCACGTTTGCAGATGCGTGTGCAGTGGCAGACCTCATTACCACGAGCGGTGCACGGTATGATTCAGTGTCCATCGTGTACAACAAGTACATTTCTGCTGTTGCGTTTGAGGCAGCTACTATGGAAGTTCTCAACGAGAAAGGGTTGAGCGAAGCTCGTGGGTAGAGTATAGTATGACTTCGGCAGACTTTGACCATTGGCTGTGCTTCATATAGCCGGGATGAAGGCATATGAGCAAGATGACACAATAAAGGATCTGGCCGAATTCACTCTTGCTAATGCTATCTACGCTGCTCTTGTTGAAAGTCACGCTGCTGAGCAGAACTCCCGGTATGGAAGCTCTCTCATTAACGCCTCATGAGACTCATCGCAGCATCAATCAGCCGTAATGCCATGGACAATGCATCAAAGAACGCTGGTGACATGATTGGCTCGCTCCAAATGCAATATAACCGAGGTCGTCAAGCAGCAATCACCAATGAGCTTGTAGATATCATTACTGGTATGGGTTTCTTGAACTTACCACGTCGATTCTTTCTCATTGCTTTTTCAGGTGCAAGTGCTCTATAATTGGCATGTGGCACTGGGGATGATGACATGTACGCGCATACCTCTGAAAATGAAACCTTTTTATAAACTGTCTCGACTGATTTTTGGGTATCTTTAAACATACTGAATCGAGGTCGCCTAACCACTCACTAGTCCCAGCTTGTGCCACAAAATATTGCTCTGGGTTGTTCAATTTGGATATATAGCTATTTAGATGACGCAAGTATGACGTCTCCTAATTGCGGTATATAAGGCCCCGGTACCGTGGGGTGCTTTCTCTTTGCTCACAATGCCAACAACGCGATCCAAAGCCACCGCAGAGCCTCATTCCGAAAACATTGCAGTTAAAAAGGAAGCACGCAGACGCCAGAAGTCTGAAGGCTTCGACGTTCGCCTTGATGGGAATGCCAGTGGTGGACAGGAGAAGCCTCTCAGGAAGCGACATAGGACGCAAAAGTCCAAGGCGCAGAAGCCGAGAACAAAGAAGGTCGAGGGGAAAGACGTGAATAAAAATGAAACAGCGGAGAACAAAGAGTCTCCTGAGGATTTTCACAAGAAACATGGTATGCCGATTCCAAGCGTGCGAATCAGTCGCTACAGTACCTGATCCTGAGTCGTGGAGGCACTCTGGAAAAGGGCTAGTTAGTATGATTCGAGTCCCTGGAGCCAGGCTTACCTTTATCAGCATTTATTTCTTCTACCGTCCAAAGGTGGCTGTGGAGGAAAGCCACGACATTGAGGACGTATCAAAGTTTTATTTTCTACTTGTTCCGCGTCCTGACGAAGATGTGGCATCATCGTTCGACGCCTCTGCAGCACCAGCGCCTGCTCCTCGTGACAAGCCGAAAGTGCGGTTCAGGCATATTGCAATAGGGAAGAAACGTTTGCCAGATACTGAGCCAAGCACGAGGTGTTCTGGGCTTCTGTGGTCAATATCGGCGATGATCTAGATGCGCTCGAGAGTGGATTGGAAGAACAGGCGTACCAGACCAAAACGAGAGGTATGTATGAGATAGATTAGCATAACAATTTACTTTATATACCTTGACCATTAGGTGAACGTCACCTTCAGCCTGCCCGTCTGGCAGGTCGAGGCGTGTATGCTATATACAGTCCTACAGACGAAGCACTCCCTGCATCAAAATATAACCAGACTTACATGGCGTATCATCTTTCTCACCCTTCCTCTCTCGGTGAAGTCCAATCGGACCTGGGGATCCGAGTTTCTTCATCCTTTCTTCTACAAGTTAAGAATCCGGACGCCCCATCAGCACCCAAGTCGGGCTCAATCCTAAAGGAAGGGCATCTTACCCGCCCGAGGGGAAGCACGAAGCGTTTGGAGAAGGCGTAGCAGCAAGGAAGTTTGTGCCCGCAAACCCTACAACTTTACTCGACTATAAAGGAGCGGAACTGCTTCTCATTGGAGACAAGAAAACCATCGAGGTTGTTATCGGCGAGGACCATGCTGAAGGTGAGGTGTTTAAACGCCGTTTGTGATCATAAGAGTTTTTCACCTGTGTATACAACAGAATTGGAGAGGACTGCGAACAAAGATGCAGATGCCTTGTCGATAGAAGAAGTCATGCATGAGCTTCTGCTTCATGCGGAGACGTTTCCGCCAGACGCGCTCGAGGGGAAGTGGATATAATACGATATATGATAAAAGTCGCTGTCAGCTTGTAACATCGTCTTTGTATCGATTCAAAATGGTTGCTATATTTTGACACCATTAATGGCAGCTCTCCACTGCTTGTGTGGATACTGAGCTGCATTGATATCCTCTGCTTTAGCAGAGCCGCACTCAGAACCCTTATGTCGCAATCCTAACCCACCTCCTAATTGGCTTGGTGTCATTGAACCCTCAGATCACGTAATGAGAACCCTAGAGAACACCAAAATACCTATTACTTCTGCACTAAGTACTCGGAGTCAACTGCGGCGTGACGCCCAAGAAGTGGGAGGATCGTTGCCAGCGATGAAACTGATCAAACAGTTAATCATTCATGGTATACTGTTACCGGGAGACTATGGAAACTCGACGCAATATGATAAACGTGCTTATAGTAAGCTTGGCCATAGAGACCCAGCGTGTGGTACTATTTAATTAAACAGGCGGCGAGACATAATATGATCTCACAAGAACTTTGGGGGCTCTTGAACAGTTTTTGGATGTTATAGAGTATAGACCTCAAAAAGGATGGTAGCTACTAAAGACACTGATATTGAGATAAGCATGCGGATGGGGAAAAAAAAGACATGGACAGTATATTACGAGTTGGCAGGGAATTCAGACAAAGGCCCCCCCTGATGATACGGATCGCCTAGGATGATCATGGGCTGAGTCCTTGGGTCTGGCGTCGGGTCAGGAGGGCGACTCTCAAAAGCCACCTTTGGCGCACTGGGATCCGCATCGAAGTAAACATATTGCTCCAGAAAGAAGGCCTATATTCATCTAGTTAATCGAGCCTGGTAGAGCTAGCACAATACGTACCGCTCCTAGAATGGAGAATGGAAACTCATTGCCCTGAGATTTCAAGAGACCGTCATACCATGAATCATCAGCCGTCCAGCCACCAGTCGACGCAATGATTCCATAGAGTGCGTCCCGGGGCCAGATAATCCATTCACCACCTAAATTTATCCAAATCCGTTGTACCTCTGTGCCAGGCGGCCTCCTGCTAGGGATCATATAACCACTCCTACGTGGTCTGCCTTGCAACCTTTGATAAACGAAGGTTAAGACTTGGTCTGTGAAAAAACAGTTTGTGGTCCCTTGGGAAGATGTTGATTATGACCATCGAATATTGGTACATCCTAGAAACACACCAGAGTCTATGAGGACTTCGATAGGGATGGAGAACGTCATGTCCTCGAATTGGCCATGCGTAGGAGACACTCCCCAGCCGATTGCGTGGCAGGGGATGAGCCATCTGCTCGCTCCTGGGATGACAGGAATCCAATGCCTTGGCGTAGGGATCTCCTCCGGGATGCACCCCAAGGACATAAAGCTTCGCCTATGTGCTAAGAATTATTCTCGATAGTAAGCTTGAATGACGTCTTTCTTACCCTCGCTTGCTTAAACACATGCAGAATATGAGGTTCTGAGGTTATGTTTAGTGATAGTAGCAGTAATTAGAATGACACGGAGGCAAACCTGTATCAATCTTCGCGCATGTAGGGCAGTGAGGAAATGCTAGAGCAGATGTGAATGCTATGCTCAGCTTATGAGCATCGACGGCAAACAACGCACATCAGGATCCGTAGGAGATGGTGTATCCCCATTTATACTAGAAAATGATGTTCATGAACGAGAAGCTGTGGAGTATGATTTACGTACGGGACAAAGCTTAAACCAATAACACCATCAATGAGGCTCCGAGAAAGGATGTCCCCGACCTGTTGAACAATACCGAAATTCATGCGTAATTCCAGCGGAGCACTGCCGGGGGTAGAGAAAGTCCAAGCGTCATTGTAAACAGCGCCCTCTTGACCAAGACTGTTCATGCGTTCTCATTAAACCAACAAGGTACGACGTACTTGCGATCAATTTGTTATGTTGCTCAATTTGAGATACCTTCTCTCCATGACGTCTAGCTGTGGGCCCAGGATAGTAACAAGTACGTAGAGGGACGCTCGGTTCGGGCGGTTGATCTGTTCCGTCATGTTCTTTGCCAAAAACCCAGCTGAATGAGTCACGCAGGGTCAAGTACATAGTCTGAAGAATATCGGAAGAAAAACATACAGCGTGGATGATCCTGGGTAACATACGACGTCAACTAAGAGCAGATTCAATATTTATGAAGTGCTATTACCAGTGTCAACGTGGATATTGAAAGGTGTTTCATCCGGATGGCGAGAAATGCCCTACCTCACGTTAGACTTTTGAAAATGGGCTGAAACAGAGGCATGACTCACAACCGTGATCGAGTATTGAGAGACTAGATTGTTTAGAATGGAAAGTAGAAGGTGACAAGAATCACTTACCACCGCTGAACCTGTCTGTCACTAACTCGCGGTCTTCCCATGGAGGCGATGGATCATACCAGGGCTTTCGGAGAGGATGGGATATCAAAGGAATATTGAATGCGTGGAGCCCGTGTGAGAATTCCGCATCATGTACGTGCAGTGACGGGGGTGGAACACGCTCGATGAGCTTCCCGTCACGAAGATGAATGCCATATTTTGTGCTGGAATCACAGAAAGAGATTCCCCATTTGAGAACGTCTCGTTGGTACTGTCACATAAAAATTTGGATTCTTTGGAGTGCTAGCCTCTGACTGATATTCCACGTACCATTTTTTCAGAGTGGACAACAAAAGGTCTATTCAACTCGAGTATAATAGCATCACGGGAGGGATCAAGGCCTTTCTCAGATGAGACACTTGTAGCAATCGGTGTGCGTGGGACTTCCATCTGAAGTTTCGTAACACGCTGCAGATGTGTAATTTGGCAATGGATAGGTAGAAGATACTCACGATCATTCAGAGATATGGCCTGACAGGCGTGGTATGAGGAAAATGAATATTTCACGGTGATATCTGGAAGACCCTACTAGCACTAAACAGAAATACTTACTAGTCCACGAGGCGCGATATAGTGCGTGGACAACGAACTAATACAATGCACGTCGGATGTCTTTTTTGAACGGCGCGCTCGTGGCGCCTGGCATGTAGTAGGCACTATGAAGGGGGGATGGCCGACTGCCGCGGCGGTTACCAAAGCTTCAAGAAACATTTTGTAATGTATGGTTTGTCATTACACGAACTCATCACACTTTCCAGAGCAGCAGAATAAGCCATTTAATGTTAGATAATGCGAGGTGGTCGACACTAAATAACCCGTACAGCCGCACGCGTATCGCTGTGTCCCTCTGGTAGGAGAATTTGATATTCACTGCGGTCCATTTGACGCGAGGTTAGATCAACTGCAGAGGTCAATCGGGAGCCACCTCATCTTTAAATGTCTACATGAGGCAAGAGCATCAGAGTATCCATCGTTGAAGTAGGACACATCGGCACTTGCAGTGTTGATGTTATCCCCAATGCAATTCATCGTAGTACCGTTGGGTGGCAATGAGTTCAAATTACCGGTTTGTTATTTCATAGCTGAAGGCTGCTGTTCTGCTTCAAAGGTTGTGATCACTTTGTGGGTCTCCCCGACTCTGTCCATATAGTGGCAGGGACATTGTGTGCTACAACTGCACATGTGTGCTGGGGGATGGTTGCATTTATGTTGATCTCCTTAATCCAATCATCAGAGTGTGCCCTAGCCATATTGTCATTGTCCTTGGTTTGAATGATAGGATCAGGTTATGGTGTCATCCCTGACATCACCAGCAACTATAGGTGTGAAATTATCTTCCCTCTCTGCTGACTCCACTCCAATAGATACTCCATCTACACCTCTGTCTATATCGATGGTGGATGCTATGGTCTTCACCAGACTAAGCAAACTGGATGGATCACAAACATTCCAGGTTCACCTCTCTGATCCAATTCTTCTCACTGCCCACTCTGCTCAATCAGCTCCGCTGGACCTATCTATGGTTCCTAAGGAGTATCATGAGTTTGCCAATGTGTTCGGCAAGTCTAAGGCTGACTCTTTAGTGGAACACTGACTGTATGATCTCAAGATTGACAACTCCACCCCTCCACTTGGCCCTATCTACTCACTATCCCAAAAAGAGCTACTGGCTCTCCAAACATTCATAGACAAGAACTTAGCCATGGGCTTCATCTGCCCATCCCTATCCCCCCATGGGGCTCCAGTCCTATTTGTCCACAAAAAGGATGGATCACTCCATTTATGTGTTGACTTCTGTGGACTCAACAAGATCACCAAGAAAGACCAGTACCCAATACCCCACACTGCAGACCTGCTTGAGAGCCTGCATAAAGCTAAGATCTATTCCAAAATCAATCTCTGACATGCCTATCATCTAGTCTGTATCCAAGAAGGTGATGAGTGGAAAATGACTTCCCACACTCAATATGGATCTTTCAAATGGTGTGTCATGCCCTTTGGACTAAACAATCCTCCAGCCACCTTCCAGCAGTTCATGAACAATACCTTCACTGATCTCCTTGATGTTACCATCCTTGTTTACTTAGATGACATTTTGGTATATTTGGACAATGAAGACAAACATCAGACACATGTCCAGGAGGTACTCTGATGTCTCCACAAACATGGCCTCTTTACCCACACCAACAAGTGCAAATTCCACTCTGACTCCATTGAGTACCTAGGCTATACCCTCTCCCCTGCAGGACTGACAATGTCCGATGACAAAATCAAAGCCATACAGGAATGGCTGGAACCACAGAAAGTCAAAGATGTACAGTCCTTCCTAGGGTTCACCAACTTCTACCAATGCTTCATCCACAACTACTCTGATATTACTGTTCTGCTCACCTGGCTTACCAGGAAGGGCATCCAATGGAATTTCACTGATGAATGTAGACAGAGCTTCAAGACCTTGAAAAAGGCCTTTACCTCTGCTCCAATACTGGCTCATTGGGTTCCAGACATCCCTATCCTATTAGAGACCAATGCCTCCAACTATGCTGTTATGCACTAGGTCCAATTGGGGGTTGGAGATTGGGTTGGAGGTTGGGTCAGAGTTGGAGTATGTTGTGGGGGTCGGAACGGACTTGGCTTCAGCTTATGTGCTGCGCCCTCACTAATACCGGTGTCCAAGATTTTGGAGACAGAGTATGACTTAGAGAGTTAGGATCAGACTTAGGAACTAGGTGTGATTTGATATTCGAACTGGGGAATGAAGTCCCCAGTCGGGCAACTTAAATACATATTTTGAAATCTAATAATAATTACTCCGGTGATGGGTCTCTGAGGCCAATGGCCTTACATGAGTATGTCCGAGTCCGATGGGGACGGATGTCTGGGTTCCTATGGTGATGCTGATGCATCAATCAGAACTGGAGACAGATGGGTGGAATTGGCGGTGACAATCGGACAGGTAGATGGAGACGGCGGTTTCCAAATGGAGTATAGATTTCATATGCGCGGGGATCTGAGTGGACCGGATGGGGATCTGGGCGTTAATGAATATAGTCATAACATATGCACTCACTGCAATCCTGTCCATCATCTCTCTGCATGATGGACAAGTCCATCTGATTGCTTTTCACTCACATACATTTATACCCCCCAAACTGAACTATGATGTCCATGGCAAAGAGCTCCTTGCCATATATGAAGCTTTCCAGATATGGAGACACTACCTCAAAGGCCCCTCCAATCTGGTTGATGTCATAACAGACCACAAGAACTTGGAATACTTCTCCATGATGAAACTACTCACCTGGAGACAAGTCCAGTGGTCCAAATACCTGTCTCAGTTCAACCTTGTTATCCACTTCCATCCTGGTCAACTCAGAGCAAAGCCCAACACATTAACTAGATGCTGGGACATCTACCCTAAAGAAGGGAGTAGCGACTATGCCACTATAAATCCACACAACTTTTGCCCTGTGTTCACTAATGAGCAGCTGGCATTGTCCCTATGAGCATCCACCCTCATGACTCCCACTGTTTTGGAACCCGCAAAATTATGGTGTTAGGGCAAACTCTAAATCACCACAATTCCGTGAATGAACAGCTGAGAAGAATATCAAACCCTGCTGCAGCACAACTCCAGAAACGATTTAACGTTTGTACTTTGGTTACAATCCTTTGTATTGGTCAATGCAGACTATACGCAGAAAGGTAATATGTTTCTTAGCAGCAAGAAATGAATAAGACTTCCAGAGTCTAGAGTTCACGGACGCTTAGGGGTCCAGATATTCCAAAAAGATGGGAATGCACTTAGAGGCTAAAGGAAGTAGGTGGATGAATCCAACTGTCCAACCAGTGGCACTCAGAAGCGGGTAACAGCGATGTGTGGAGTAGTCTAGCAACTGCTTCACACGAGTTCAAGATTCTAATGCTCTGCAAAGGCAGTACACACTAGTAACTTAAACAAGAGCACTAATGGCAGGACTATCGACAGACAATCTCACCCTGTAGATTCGTAGTCATGTGAGGCAGATACTACACTCACGCCCAAAGCAGGAATATCACTACTTCGAGTGCAATCAAGTACAGTTACACAACTGTAAAAGATCCTTGAACTGGTAATCAACAGTTACTGAGATAGAGGATGACACTGTATGTCACTCTAGTCACACTGGTGTGCAGAAGATGGGTAGAATATGATGATATGTTCTTCTTTCAGAGGCAGAATGGCCTCCTTATATATTGTATTTACAGGGGCTGAGTAATGCTTCTGGAATATTCTACCTATTAATAGATGGAAACTACTGGAAGGTTGTGGAAGGTGGAAGAAAGGGGTAGAATATTCCAAGCCAATCACAGGTTCTGATCACAGCACTAACGCTGATCAGGAGCTGAATAATGGTTCTGGAAAGTTCTATCTAATAATAGAGGGAAACAGCTAGAATGTTATGGAAAGGGGTAGAATATTCCAAGGCAATCACCTGATTTGATCACCCATCAGCTGATCTGATCCCTGAACTAGGCACTGATCAGGCAAAAAGAAGGGTGTCCACCCTGTTTTCTGCACTGGTTTGGACAGCCATGGATAGCCACATGTCAGGTGATGATCTGCATGGAAAATAGTGCCCTGAGAGGCTGTGGTTGTTAAGTTACAGAATATTTATCTGAGCTTGAATTCAGGCCAAATGCCTGGTCCAAAAGGGGAGAGCCGGCTGCGCGAATGTTTGTAGGCGCCTATGGGTCCACAACTGTAGCACAGCAGAAATAAATGATTCTGAGCCGAGTTCTGCATGGAATATTCCCGAAAAAATATGGAAAAATAGAGAATATTTGAATAAGTCCATTCCAGGTACAAGCATCAAATATATGCTGATATTTAGGAATGGAAAAGCAAAGAATAGCACATTGGTGCTGCATAAATGGAATTTGATAGGGAAAAGGTGGTTCCCATACAGTTCTGGCCATTCCTGTATGGCTTTGATTTTGTCATCAGACATTGTCAGTCCTGCAGGGGAGAGGATATCACCTAGATACTCAACTGAGTCGGAGTGGAATTCACATTTGTCAGCATGGGCAAAGAGGCCATGTTTGTGGAGATGTCAGAGTACCTCTTGGACATGTGTCCAATGTTCATCTTCATTATCTGAATATACCAAAATGTCGTCTAAGTAAACAAGGACGGTAACATTGAGGAGATCAGCAAATGTATCATTCATGAACCACTGGAAGGCAGCCAGAGCATTGGTTAGTCCAAAGGGCATGACACACCATTTGAAAGATCCATATTGAGTGCAGAAAGTTGTTTTCCACTTGTTACCTTCTTGGATATGGACTAGATGATAGACATGTCAGAGATTGATTTTGGAATAGATCTTAGCCTTTCACAGGCTCTCAAGCAGGTCTGCAGTGCTGGGTATTGGGTACCGGTCTTTTCTTGATGATCTTGTTGAGTCCACAGAAGTCAACATATAAATGGAGTGATCCATCCTTTTTGGGGACAAATAGGACTGGAGCCCCATGGGGATGGGCAGATGAAGCCTGTAGCCAAGTTCTCATCTATGAATGTTTGGAGAGCCAGTAGCTCTTTTTGGGATAGTGAGTAGATAGGGCCAAGCGGAGGGGTGGAGTTGTCATCCAACTCAATCTTGAGATCATATGGTCGGTGTTTTGCTAGAGAGTTGGCTTTAGACTTGCTGAACACATCAGCGAACTCATGATACTCCTTAGGAACCATAGATAAGTCTGGTGGAGTTGATCGAGCAGAATGGGTGGCAAGGAGGTGAGCCTGGAATGTTTGTGATCCGTCCAGTTTGCTTAGTCTGGTGAAGACCATAGTGTCCACCATCAATATAGATGGAGGGGTAGGCGGAGTATCTATTGGAGCAGAGTCAGTGGAGGTAAAAAGACATTTTTGCACCTATAGTTGCTGGTGACATCAGGGATGACACAGCCTGCACTATAGAACAGAATGTGATATGGCCCAATGCCCAGTCAATCAACAGATTGTAGCAGGTGAGCCAATTATGTCTGAGAACCACAGAACAGCTGGAGTCAAGTGGAGTAACATAGAATGTAATGTTCTGGATTTCTCTGACAGAAAAATGGATAGACAGATCTATAGCTTGTGAAATAACAGCATTAGTAGTGCCATCAAATAATCAGAGCAATATCAGAGTTATGGTGTATGTATGGAGTTTACGCAAATCAGAAAAGGAGGAATCAAGGAAATGGTGGGTAGAACCAGAATCAATTAAAGCTTGAATAGTGGTATCAGGAATGGAGTTGGAGTGGATGAGGAAGGTGAGTGAGTCAGAGTGAGTCAGAGTGGATGTGTTCAGGTGGACCTCATTTGTTGCATGGGGAGTACCAATGCAGCCCTCAGCCCATATGGAGGCTAGAGGACTGTTTACTATTTTTTTGGGTCCATTGCCTTGGCATCAGACTTGTCTGTTGTAGCATTGGCTGCATGGCCCTTTGCTCTTGTGGTGGACAAGGTTGCCTTGTTGCAATCCTTGGCTTGGTGACCAGGCTTTCCACAGAACAGACAGAGGTTGTCCATGCAGCACTGGCATTCCTGCTGGGTAAGTTTGCCATCCTTTCCCAGCTTGGTGGAGAGGTCCAGAGTACTCTTGCAAACTCCAGAGTTGTTGCTGGAGCCAGAGTTATTCTGACTGGAACCAGAAGCGGTGGGGTTACCAGTGTTTGACTTCTGGCTGGAGTTGGTGGTGGTCTTCTTATTGGACCCCTTGTTGGACTTTGGGGTCTTGTCCAATGATTTTTCCAACTTGTTGTTAGCCAAATTTTCACATGAGACCTTGGATTGACATTCCCAATAACGGGCATTGATAGATTGGGCAGGCTTTCAAAGGTTAACCAGAGTATCTGGCTTACCGACACATGATATCTCATCCTTGATGCAGGATGGGAGGCCAACGTAAAATTGGCGTCAGAGTGCAGTGTTGCCCCATTGGACCTTTGGAGCTAGCTGCTGGAAATTCACAATGTATTTTGTGATCTTGTGGTTTTCCTTCATCTGAAGTCAATCAAGTTCATTCTCGGCATCAGCTTTGGGGTTGTAAGGACCAAAATTGGTCTGGAGTTTGGAGATGAAGTCAGAGTAGTCCTCTGACCATATTGGGTCTTTGGAGTCATCCATCAGTGCTGGCTCGAAGTAGTCCAGTGTGGTGCCCTTGAAATAGGACATGGCAAAGGTGACCTTTGCCCAATCAGATGTAAACATGTTGGGGCAGTCATGGAAATTCAACTGGCATTGCACCAAGAACAGTTGAAGTTTGCACAGATTGGAGCCATCAAAAGGGTCAGGTTCCCAGACCTTGGTCTGGGACTTAGGAGCTTGTGGGGTATGGATGCTGCTGGCAAGCAGGGAGATGGCTTGCACCAGATTCAGGGAGGGTGGAGTATCGTCCTCTTCATTGACAGCCTCTGTGTGGCCCGTCAGTTCTTCAACTTGGGGATGGTGTCGATGCTGGGAGCAGGCACCTCGACAGCTTGTGCATGTTTGGAATTGGCAGTGGATCATGGCATTGGGGTGAAGTGAGTACAGCAGTTCAAATATACTGTTACACACTAGGTCCAGTTGGGGGTCAGAACCTGGATCGGAGTTTGGGGTTGGAGTTGGAGTGGGGATTGGGGTGCATTGTGGGGGGGTCAGAATGTGTTATTTGAATAATGTAAATAATTGCTTTGCTGGGGTGTAGTGACGAGCAGAAGTCGAATAGAAAGTGGAGCAGTGGTGGGAACACAATGTATGCATAGTCGAATTGAAGATATACTTGAGTAGTATCTTCCTACGAAGTTTGATGGGATTTGGTGTGATCTTCGTCTAGATATCGACAATTTAAGCAGGGATGAGGAGCAGATGACTCGAACAAGAGTAAATGCTTAATAAAAAAGTAGCCAGTGATTGTATGGCTTCGTAATTCGAGATTCGAGTGGGATATGAAATATTCTGATAGAATATGCAAAAGCTAATAGAAATACGCGTTCGTTCTGGAGATATTCCAGATAAGAATAGATTCAGACACACAGACAGAATAAGTGAGAGATAATTACTCTATCAATTCAAGTGCATTACAGATGTGGTTTATATATGATACTAAGTCCTATGAATGAGTGAAGTCGTTCGTAAATGTCCTGAGTCAATGATGGGATGGATGATGAGATGATGATGGGGGGAAGTGTCCATGATGATGAAATGATGAAAATAAAAGCGAAATAATGTCCAGGAAGTTCTGGAACTCACAGGGGCTTCTCCTGTTCCCTATTCCATTCCTGTAACCGTCCTCCTTTACCCCCTTTGTCCCTCAAAACCTCCTGAGCCTCCTATATGCTCTTGTTCCTCCCCTGTCCCCTCTAATCCCCCTCTCCTCTCCCTTCTCCCCAGAAGTCCGGCAGCTAGACGTCTGGCAGCTGGAACAACAGAATGGACTTGGCTTCAGCTTATGTGCTGTGGCCTCACTAATACCTGTGTCCAAGATTTCAGAGATGGAGTACAACTTAGATAGTTCAGATTAGACTTTAGATTCAATATTCAAACTGGGGAATGAAGTCCCCAGTAGTATGACTTAAATACATATTTGAAATCTAATAATAGTTACTCTGGTGATGGGTCTCCAAGGCCAGCAGCCTTATGTGAATATGTCCAAGTCTGACAGGGATGGGTGTCCAGGTTCCTATGGTGATGCTGATGCATCAATCAGAACTGGAGGTGGATGAGTAAGATTGACAGTGATGATCAGATGGACAGATGGAGATGTGACTGTTTCCTAATGGAGTATAGATTTCATGTGCATGGGGGTCTGGGCATTAATGAATATATTCATAACACCATGTCAACAAGTGTCATGCTGCTGCTGTTACACTGACTGTTCAATCTGGCACCACTGGTGAGGCACAAGGTTCAAGTACAGTTTATTCTGTGCCTGGACTGCCCATGGAATTTTTCACAGCTGATTTGGTTTCAGCATACAACCAGGCATGAGTTTTATGAACCAGTACTCAATGGCACAGTGCTTCATGATGCTCATGGTGCTGGTGATTGGGGCATCAGCCCTTTCCAGGCTGCCCATCACACTGTCAGAGAGGAGGAAGAATGTGGTGTTCCCCCATAAGATGCTTCTGCTGGTCAGTGATACACCACAGTAGTAGAATATATGCACAGTGATCCAATGACTCATGCAGGGGATCACAGGACCTGTGCTACTCAAGCACAGGGGGGAGGTGGAGGAGGGGATTCTGGAGGAGGTACAGGAGTGGAGGCTGCATCTGGGGTCGACACAAAATTCATAGATAATTCATAGATACAACCATGGGAGTAATGGTGCCAATTCATTGTAATGTCAGTGAGTCTTTTGAGTGAACATGATTCTACCCCTGGAGATCAGTGTGAATGTTGACATCCTGTCCCCACTCAGTGAGAAAAGCACTCACAAGTATGAACACTTTCCTAATGAAACAGCCTCAGTGAGTTTACCACTGAATTTCAGTGTTTTTCCTACTGGGTGCAGTGATTCTGCCATTGAAACTTCAGTGGTTCCATTTTCTAGTGTTAGTTTTGAGAGATATGAAATTGTAGAGAGAGAAAAAGGACAGCTCAATATTAGTGGGCCGATCCACAGGCGTTTTGTCCAATGCTGCTGATACTGTGACACAGTCTAAATGGTCATCTATGTAACCTCATGCGCAAAGACCTCCACTCGCGAATTTAAACTACCGTGTCTCAATAGATGCTAGGAATATTCATTAATGATCGTGAGTATGCTACTAGACGGCAGGCAGTTTTACATTGCAAGTGTCGTGTCTATGCAGTGGTCGTCACTCTATCTCTGAACAGTGATAGGATGCGAGTCAAGATGAACCAAGATCCGTGAGAACAAGTTCTCAGTTGATGTATCTCATGCACTGTAACTAGATCAATCATCAGCTCTGTTTGTGCGTTCGAAAAGGGGGAGGGGAGAAATCCCACTCTGGGTAGGTTATGGAACGTAAGTAATCAACTCAAGCATTACTTGGACTCTCTCTATAGTACGAGATACATTGAATTTTCTCCAGAGCGCTGGAGGGCTAACTGGTTGGCCGTGCATCTTCTTTGCTCGAGAGAATAGACTAACTGACTCCAACTGCGGTATACTCTCGGCCACAAGTAGTGCTGTTTCTTCGCCTAGAACTTGATAAGATCGGAACTCATCATCTTCGCTTAGATTGAGATCGAGTCTCAAATCAGTCAACCTAGGAAGGTCCGCCAGGGAAAATGGGATTTCCTGACATCACAATAAGTAGGCACCAATAAAGACACGACATAAAGAACATGCAAATGCTTCTGCCGATCTCGGCACCTCTATTGGATAGCGATGCAGCTCCAAAACTTTCAGAGAGGGGAACACTTGTGATATAGTGTGGATCAAGTCTGAACATTCATGATCCTGAACGGAAATCCGAAGCTCGACTAAATCAGGTATCTGGCGACGAAGCAATGCCTCCATGGCTTGCGTGACGTTCCAAATGGGAGTGCACAAGAAGCTAACGCCTCTTGCATGATATGCAGGTTCAGGAAGAGCCGGAAACGAGAGATAGTGAATATCTGATAAGTGGTCGAATATACGATCCTTTGGAGATGGGTTGGCGAGCGTCAAAAACCGAACTTCGGGGATTCTGGAGGCCACATCGAATTGTGAATCAGGATAGATGAGGAATTGGGGTGAATTGGCGGCATGAAAACATTGGACGTCCAATGTGCGTAACAACGGTGACTGGCGAAGCCAAGAGATCAATGGCCTATCCGGGACTACCCCGTACAAGACGAGGTGTCGTAGACGAGGCCAATGATACTTCGACATTTCCTCTGGACAGGTCGTTTCTCCTGGTATTTCTATATATTCCAAGGTCGAGGCTGAGGCAGATAATAAGACGGAGAGGTAGTAGGCTTCGCGCTGTATGACAGAGAAATTCCAGCGACCGTTCAAAGGAATAGCACGCCATCCCTCAGTCAAACGAAAGGCCACCCGAGTGAGACCGGAGATGAGACTGAACTCAGGGTCTAGGGTCGTTTGAAAAAGCGAGTTCTCCAGTTCGAAAGCTGACAACGAAGGAAGCGTGGCCAGAGCCTTTACGAAGGTTACATCCGGACCCGATGAACGCGTATAGATACATGTTGTGACGGCGGTCATCTCGGGAAATGCCTCCCACAGCTCCTTTGCGGCTAACACTTGATCGTCGATGTTGTGATAATAGACGTTCTCATCCTTGATTCTCAGCACTCTGCTGTCTTCAGTTAGAGCAGTATGAATGCTAGCGATTCACATACTTGATGAAACACCATAATTTCTTAGAGATTAATCGACCAGGCGTCCGTATGCTATGGGAATATTTCCGAAACAGATGGGGCAGACACTCTGATCGGAGACGCCTCGACACCAGGGACAATGGGGCCAACCTAGTCCTTGGCTTGGGTTTATCTGTATCAGGCACCTGAATGTCACAGATAGTTTTGATAATACTTTGAAGAATGTCGCTGTCGAGAGTACTGAGGGTCAGTGATACCATTGCTGTCAAGGCTAGGCCCGGCCCAATGGGCGTCTCGCTTCAAAATAGCTGCCCACCCACCGGCGCTTCCATCATTGTTCTCAAACTTGGCAGCATTCTCTCTCGCGTTAGCTTCTGTTTGTGTAACAGTGACTGAAGTACTGACTATTTCATACGTGTTGTAATTTGGTGTTCTCGATGCTATTCCTTATTGTAATCTAGACAGGTAAACGACAATTAATGGTGAGTGTACGTTATGTAGAAGTATATCATAAATTCCTCACCTCATTGTGCCTATTAAACACAACTGAGGGAGGATAACAGCTGTGACCCCTTTTATATAAGGACACAGCTGCGGAACAAATATTAGTGTAATAACAAACGTATTAAAGAAAATGAATATAATAATAGATTGGCATTGATGGGTTACCAATTTATCTTAATTTATAAATGCGGATACCATGTGGATCGGATACATAAGATCCTAAGTTCCACATTCCAACATTCCTGCCACCTTCAAACAACGAGGTATCGACCCCGTTCTTGGAGACACTGTAGAAAAAACTCAGACCATAAATCAGTGTTTTATACACTTGAAAAATCAGTACCAAGAACACTTCAAATCAGTGTCCTGACACTCATTTTCAGTAGTCTAGTCACTCACACCCCCCTTTCACTGTGTACTGATTCGTAGTAGTTATCATGGTCAGAAACATATAGCACTAATTTTCAGCTTCCAAGCCACTTAAATATAGAGGTTTTGAAAGCTTGATAAAAGTTCAATTGGCACAGTATTTAAGCAATAGTCACATTGAGATGAAGCTTCAAAGCACCTATACACATTACAGTCAGGTCTCAACAAGGAAATAAATAATTCAATACCATTAACAGGTGGGACTGAGCATGGAAGCAAGCAGGAATGCAATAATGCAACTGTGGGCAAGAATCCAAGTGCAGGAGAGAATCCAAGATTGAATCAGTGTGTGAATGCACCTGAGTAAGATCATACTGCATTTCAGCCTGCCTATGTGTGTAGTATATGGTGGTGGCAAGCATGAGCATTGGAGATGGTTCAATCTGCTTCTGTTAAAGGCTGGAGTTTCAAATGGAATAACTGGAGTTTGGATGCTAGTGGTGAAGGGGAGGGGACTTTACTGTTCTAGTTCAACCAGAGACAGAGTGGGGACAATAACTATTGAGTTGGATCGAGTGGACTTGGCTTCAACTTGTGTGTTGCACCCCCTCAGATTGTTGGTCCAATATTTCAGAGTTTGGAGTATGGAGTTGGATCAGGGATCCAGAGTTCGACTTGTCAAGAAGGTACTTGTCAAGAAGCTAGCAACCAAGAAGTCAATGGGGCAAATTTGGTTGATATATGAACACTGTAAATAGACAGAGAGTAGCCCATATATGTATGTGGAGAATTGAATGCTAAAACTAAAACAATAAGACAATAAGATGGATATGGAGTACAACACAGAAAGGAGTTCAGACTCAAGTCCAAACTATACTAAGCAATATAAAAGAAGGGTTTTGTTGTAACCCATAAGAAGAAACTACTTATGAGGAGAACAATAAAAGGAGTTTGGGGTTGATGGAGGTGGAGTTGACAGAGGTGGAGTTGATGGATAATGGAGGTGAAGGAGATGGAGATCTGGAGATTGGACTTGGTGTTACAGGATGTAACAATGATGCTGACTAAGATCTCATGGGCTCAATCTAGAAGGGAGATACTGCTACATCCTGTAACACCAAGTCCATCTCCACCTCTGTCATCTTCACCTCCATTATCTACACCTCCATCATCTCCATGACTGTCAACCCTGAACTCCATTATTGTTCTCTTTATAAGTAGTTTCTTCTTATGGGTTACAACAAACCACCATCTATTATATTGCTTAGTATTAGTTCAGACTTGGGTCCAAACTCCAAACTCCTTTCCATGTTGTACTCCATATCCATCTTATTGTTCTATCACTTTTAGTTTTACCATTCAATTCTTCACATACTTATATGGACTACTCTGTGTATGTTACAGTAGTTCGTATATCAACTAAGATTCACCCCATCAACTTCTTGGTTGCTAGCTTCTTGACAAGTTCCTTCTTGACAAGTCAAAACTCTGGATCCTTGATCCAACTCTGTACCTCTGAACTTCAAAATATTAGACCAACGATCCAAGGGGTGCAACACACAAGTTGAAGCCAAGTCCACTCGATCCAACTCAATAGTTATTGCCTACTCTGTCTCTGGTTGAACTGGAACAGTAAAGTCCCTTCCCCTTTTTCACTAGCATCCAAACTCCAGTTACTCCTTTCAAATGCAGTTTCCCAGACCTTAACAATGGAATATTTCTGTTTAATGCTGGTAGGGTCTTCCACATATCACTGTGCCATATTCATTTCCCTCACATCATGCCTGTCAATGTACCGGCCATACCTCTGAATGATTGTGAGTATCTTCTACCTACCCATTGCCATCTGCAGCATGTTATGAAACTTCAGATGGAACTGCCACACACACCAACTGCTACAAGTGTCTCATCTGTGAAAGGCCTTGATCCTTCCTGATGCTATTATACTCAAGTTGAATAGACCTTTTGTTGTCCACCCTGAAAACATGGTACATGGAATATTAACCAGGGGCTAGCACTCTAAAGAATCCAAATTTTTATGATGAGACATTCTCAAGTGGGGAATTTCTTTCTGTGATTCCAGCACAACATATGGCATTCATCTTTGTGATGGGAAGCTCATCAAGCATGTTCCACCATCATATGATTCATAGTATGACAGTCTCTTGAAATCACAGGGCAATGAGTTTCCATTCTCCATTCTAGGAGCAGTACATATTGTGCTGGCTCTACCTGGCTCAATTAACTAGATGAATATAGGCCTTCTTTCTGGACCAAAATGTCTACTTCAATGCAGATCCCAGTGTGCCAAACGTGGCTTTTGAGAGTCAGCCTCCTGACTGATGCCAGACCCAAGGCCTCAGCCCATGATCATCCTAGGCAAGCTGTATCATCAGGGGGAGCCTTCATCTGAACTCCCTGCCAACTTGTAATATACTGTCCATGTCTTTTTTTTGCCCCATCCACATGCTTATCTCAATATCAGTGCCTTTAGTAGTTACCATTCTTTTTGAGGTGTATAGCTGCCTAACAGGTGAGACACTATATAAGAGGATCACAATTTTCTCCTCCCTCAGTTGTGTTTAGCACACAAATCTGTACAGACTTCAACAATTCCCATCACAATTTAATATATACCTGTGTATTAGGTTTGAATGTGATTTTCATGAACACTTTGGCTATGCCTCCTTTGACCTCTTTCAAACTGGTGAGCCTGATGTTTCAAGCAACTGTGGACCCAGAGTTCAATCTTGTTACTGGCCTGGTACCAGTAGATGGTACACTACTACTGGTCACAAATAATACTCTAGGGGACCACTAGAGACATTTTTGAAGTGGAATCTGTGCCTCATATTTATTACATGTCAGTTTGCTAATACTTGTTTTAACCATAAGAACTTGGAGCACACAAAGGATGGATAATTTTCAACTCAAATCAGATAAGAGACATTTTGTTGAATAAAGGGATGTATAAGTGGATGACTGAGGTTATCTTATGATAGTTTCAATTGTGAGTCATTTGTGGCCCCATTGCATCAACATTCACACCTCCAGACCATATGTAATAGTTCCGGTCATTGGCACGGTCACTCCTTGCAGAGTGCGGATCCCTGGGGGATGCCCTTCAGCTGAATAGGGTCTTGTGATAAGAAGACACCAATATGGGGAGTTTAGATCATTAACAAGAACTATTAGCTGGTCAAAGCATCATTGGTTCTGAATGCACTTTGCCGTGTGCACCTGCACCAACCATTCTCAAGAACTTCCTGCCTAACTCTGTTGAGGATGTCAACCACTAAAAAGGCTCCCAAGAAGGGTTAATAATGTACAAAGAACAGTTGCCGTAACATCCGCTTCGCTACGCGAGCTTGGATATCGTCCAGTGCGAGTGCTAAAACTGCTGGTGACGTGGATGTATGGGCTGACGGGAAATATGGACATTGACAGGAGGTCATTGATGGTATCGGCACGCGCTTGGAACAGATCACGTACCTCCGTGTATAGTATAATAGGTTCTGTCTTTAGTTTCACTTCTGGAAGTCGATGCTCGAAGGCCACCTTTGGTGCGCTGGGATCCGCATCAAAGTAGACATATTGCTCCTCAAAAAAGGCCTATGGTCGCATTCTTGAACAAGCGTGGTGAAGGAAGTACAGTGCATACGTACCGCTCCAAGAATGAAAAAAGGGAAATCATCGCCTTGTGATTTCAGTAGGCCATCAAACCATGCATCATCAGAGACCCAGGGACCTTTCACAGCGTTCCCATAAAGCGACTCCCGAGGCCAGAGCATCCACTCGCCACCCAAATTAATCCAGATACGTTGTACCTCCATGCCAGCCGGCCGCCTACTAGGTATCATATACCCATTACGATCGGGTCTGCCTTGCAACCTTGTATAAACGAATACCAAAACTTCGTCGGAGAAGAAACAATATGTGGTCCCTAGGAAGACGGAAGACGCATATTACTACGATGAATAGCAATGAGCTGTCACGGAGACACACCAGAGTCTATGAGGGCTTGGATTGGGGAGGAGAACGTCATGTCCTCGAATTGGTCATGCGTAGGAGACACTCCCCAGCCAATTGCGTGACAAGGGATGATCCACTTACTCGCTCCTGGGATGAGCGGAATCCAGTGCCTGGGCTTAGGGATCTCCTCCGGGATGCAACCTAGGGACAAAAAGCTTCGCCTGCGCGCCAATAATTATCGTTGAAGATAGACTCGAGTGGCGCTTTTCTCACCCTTGCCTGTGTAAACACATGCAGAATATGAAGTTCTGGGGATATGGTCAGTTACATGGGAACTGAGATGGCTGAGGGCCAACCGTTATCAATCCTCGTGCATGCAGAAGGGTGAGGAAATGCTAGAGCGATGAGTATGTTCGGCTCATGAGCAGCGACGGGAAAAAACGTACATCAGGCTCGGTAGGGGACGATGTCTCTCTATTTGTACTAGAAAACGACATTCATGATGGATGAAGCCGTGGAGTAAGCTACACATACGGGAAAATGCTTAAGCCAAGAACTCCGTCGAGACGGCTTAGGGAAAGAAATGCCTCGACTTGTTGGGCAACACCGAAATTCACGCATAGGTCCAGCCGAGCACCATCGCGGGTTGGAAATTGCCAGGTGTCGTTGCAGATAGTACCCACTTGAACGAGACGTTTCGTGAATAGTTTCACTAATCCAGGAAGATACGACGCACTTGCGACCAATTGCCTGTGTTGTTCAATTTGAAATATCTGCTCTCCATGACGTCTGGCTGTGGGTCCTGGATAGTAGCAAGTATGTAGAGATTTTCTGAGCGCGGACGTTTCTACGTCAATTTCTTCACCAAAAACCCAGCTGAAGGAGTCGCATCGAGTCAAGCGAATAGTCTGAGGAGTGTCCAAAAAGTGACACATACCATGTGGATGATCCTGATAAAATACGGAGTCAGTTTACTGGTCAAATAACAACGAGGTATTACCAGTGTCGAGCTGAATTTTAAAAGGCTTTTTATCCCGATCCGAGTTTCCAGAAATATTCTACATCAGGGTGGCACTCTGAGATTATGTTGAGACAATGCTGTGAGATAACCCACAATCAAGACCGAATATTGAGATACTGGGTTGTTCAGATTGAGAAGTATCCAAGGACAAGAATCACTAACCAATGCCAAATTTAGATGCCTCTAATTCGAGATCTTCCCATGGAGGCGATGGATCGTAATGTGGTTTGCGGACAGGATGTGGTATTTGGGGGATATTGAATGTACGGAGCCCGTATGTGATGTGTAGGTCAGATACGTGCATTCTTGATAGTGGCGCACGCTCGATGAGCTTCCCATCACGAAGGTAAATGCCAAAGCTCGAGGTGGATCCAGTGAGAGAAAATCCCCATTTGAGAACATCCCGCTGGTACTGTCCGAGCCAAAATGACTACTTGGTAGATATTGTTCCCTTGTTGCGATTCAACGTACCATGTGGTGAGGGTGGAGAATCTCAGGCCTTTGCAACTCGAGGATAATAGCATCATGGGCGGCTATGGCTTGATCTGCAGATGATTGTTTCTGAGTAGAGGCACTTGTAACTGGTGTGTGCGGTTGCTCCATCTGAAACTCTACTGACATGCAAATTTGCCATTGAATGGAAATAGGCACTCACTGACATTCCACACTACGTTGGCATGCAGGTGGGCAAAGCAAACGAACGTGGCAATCCTTTTCCTGGAAGAGATAACTAGCACCGAACAATTAGTGACAAGTATTCACAATCCCCGAAGCTGATATTCAGACTGTAGACCGACCGCGCCGTCGGCGTCTGCCGCCAGCCTCGGCATTGCCCGTTTGACTCTGGGGTGACTGCGAAAGACTGTTAATAATCTGATGCTGCACATCCTTATTATAGAGTGTGAGGGGCATGGCGGCCGCAATTGGCGTGCACCTGGGGCGTGCCGCGATCGTATCTGTCACCTCCCCCAACAACTCGATGACCTTCTATGTATTCCTGCTTACTCAGCTTGACATCCTTCATCCCCAGTCAAAATCGACACGTATCAGGGAGGACGAAAACGGATATCGTCGGACGTGCGAAACACGTCCGATGACGTACGACAGCGTTCGACATTTTGGACTATATGCGTTATTGAAACGGACACAGTACAACGGTATCGGATTTTGAGGAACGTATCGCATAGGACCATCGTTGTATATAGGACGTGCGCATAATAGAGGTGTTGGTTTCATTTGTACCTTAGAAAATGATACAATCGGACTACATTGTATGACAGCGGACAGTGCAATACCAGCTCCCCTCCCCTCGCTTCCTCCGTCATCGACACCGCTCCTCACCCCTCGCCCCTCTCACGCTCGTCATTGCCCGCACTCCGGCCGTTCATCAGCCTGCATGCACGCTTTCAGATTAAACAGCTTGCGAACTTGTCCTCCGATATTCGTCTGAAGTGCAGGCGGTGCACCCATGATCCCTTCGCGCTTGTCATTGTAATGTTGAAATAATAACTCGCTAGTTTACAACTGATGAAAACAATAGATATTACCTTTTTCCTGACGGGATTCATGGTCTCGAAGGCTCTCCTGACAGCTCCACGCATTGATGATCATGACAGACGTCAATGCCAAATAGGTTACTACGCAAGACATTTTCAATTACAGAGAAATGAAATGAAAACATACTATGCAGCGTTACTTTTTGTAGGGATAAACTTAGTATCATCGGCACCTTTGCGTGTGGGTTACGTGCGTGGCTTCAGAGTTATAGTCAATTTTTGCGAACTAGCTGAGACCGATGCAACGTTCAAGGCCGGGGCCAAAGTAGGGGCAGAGTCAGAGGTCACAAGCGTGGCTGAAGCAGCAGTCGGGTCAGCGTTCAAATCAGAGTTTGAGGAAGCGTTTGAGGTCATGGTTGGAGCGTATGGGACAGTCATCGCTGTGGTAAGTGTTGTAGTCAAGTTGGTGTTTGAGTGAGTGATAGCCGTGATAGCCGTCGTTGAAGTAGCAGTCGAGTTGGCATTTGAAGTCATGGGCGTTGTTGAAGCACTGTGACGCTCATGTTTGAGTCAGCAATAGCAGTCATAGGCGTTGTTGAAGCACCTGTGACGCTCATGTTTGAGTCAGCAATAGCAGTCATAGTTGGCATTGAGCAGCACCTAGCAATGGATGGTTAGAGTTAGCAATTGCAGTCACAAGTGTCGTTGAAGAAGCAGGCGGCAGTGAATTGTTGGGGGTAGCAATCGCAGTCACAGTCATCATTGTCGCAGCAGCCGTCGATGGAGCATGTGAGTCGGCAATCGCAGTCCCACTCATTGTCGTCGCAGCAGCCGTCGATGGAGTCTGTGAGTCAGCAATCGCAGTCCCACTCATTGTCGTCGCAGCAGCCGTCGATGGAGCATGTGAGTTAGCAGTAGTAGTTGTCATCACAGCAGCCATCGATGGAGCATGTGAGTTCGCAGTCCCACTCGCTGTCGTCGTAGCAGCCGTCGATGGCGTGTTTGAAGTCGTAGGCATGGGTCGAACACTCTGTGCACTGCTGATTTCAATGCAGGAATGCGATACATACTTACACACAGCAGCATGCACATGTCAACCACAGCACTCACAGTGGGTTCACAATCTGTCAAATAGTCAGGTGTCATACAATGGTACCTCTCAATGACTTACTTTCGTTTGAGGGATGTGAGAATTGATACTGGGAACAGGGAGTGGCAGAGAATTGATGCTACCCCCTGATACACGCGTAGAGTTGGTGAGAGAGCATGACTTGAGGTTTGCGCCTGCTATGTCATCGTCAACGGGAGGCACTATGTCAGCTATCCTGGCGCTTGCAGTATGTTTAATCTTGGGCTTTTTCTGCGGTGCTTTAGAGGCACAATCTTTAGTGCGTTTCTTGGATTTCAAAGTATCTTCAGGCGTTAGGTCCATGTTCTCGTCATCAGAGTTTCCGAGCGGCTCCACCTTCACGCCAGCGACGAGTTCGGTACGCGTCCGATACCAGGCTGGACGGCAAGAAGGTCGACTTTCCAGTCACCCTCGCACAGGGTGATCACGATACATTTCTTGACGATAGTACTGAACGGCACTTATGTGAGCTTGAGACCACATTGTAGGAGCCTTGGAGGCCCAAACCTGCCGAGTAGTGGCACGGATTGTTGCACCCTGTATCCATCGACACCGTTCCTATCTGCATCCGTGATGTAGGCAAGGCACCACTATGGTTGGGGAACTCTTCGGTATGTAGACTGGCATTCCCATTATCACTCTTGAAAGCCTCCCATTCCTGACGCATCCAGAATGGTACTTTGGGGTAGTTATCTTGAGAGGGAGGATGACTTGTGGCACTGATGAAGAGCCCTGGGACAACACTGATCTGCGTTCCCACTGCTGACATCACAGTGGATCCTATGGTGGGTATTTTTTCAAGCAGCAGGAAGTATAGCTCATGTTGTCGCAATTAATATAATCACTGGCTCACCATACCGCTGTGAGCCCTGACTCAAGCTCACTCCTTTTTGCAAGTGATCGCATATATGCACAATTATAGTATTTTACCAACATTTCATGTGGGGCCAATTCAATTGTATGACCAATTTGTTGGTGATCAGGGGAAATTTGCTGTGCATATATGCATGTAAATACAGGAAGATAATATGGAGAGAGCTCACAGTGGCCTTTGGTTCCATTGTGCAATGGGATCTGTGATCTGAAAAATTGTTTTGATCACCAGAAGAGATTGTGTAATGTATGGCCTGCTCATTCTCTTGAGACAAATGGTGTGAGAATGTTGAGAATGTTATTGATAGGTGCATGTGACTGAGATGAGAAATCTCTATTGGGAGAAGTCTCTGTAGCCATGGAGGTCATGTATAGTTTGAGGTGGGGGAGGAAGCAATGGAGTATCTTTCATGATATTGAGCCATCTTAATGATGGTAGTAGAGGTCAAACAGGCACATCAGGTCAAGGAGATATGCTCTGTCACAAGATACAATGCTACTAATTACCAAAGCTTTAGCTTTGGTTTTATATATGAGGCCATTTTTTTTGGCAGTTTGCAAAATATGAATAGCTCCTGAGATTGTGTGCCTCTATGAGCACATTTATCAGCAGTTTGCAAAATGTGGATAGCTCCCAAGGTTGCATGCATCTATGAGCCCTTTTTTTGGCAGTTTGCAAAATATGAATAGCTCCCAAGATTGCATGCCTCAATGATCAATGGAGGTACAGTGGCTCAAAAAACTGTTCCAATGTTTTAGCAATTTTGGTTATATGCTTGATATCATTGGCAATAAATTATGTGATATTCTGAAAATATTCACATGGGAACTAGAAAATAATGACTACAAATAAGCCATGTATTTTGTAATTTGACTGAGATTCAATGACACAATCCACCTTTTAAAATGGTCATTCATTGGGACAGTTTTTTGACCCTATCATTTTATCACAAATCTAATGTTTTGTATGGCCTCCTTTTGCTTTATGACTGCTTTAATCCTGCTAGGCATGCTCTCAATCAACTTCTGACACTCCTCTTCCTTGATCCTACCCCATACAACCTCCACTCTCTCCTATAACTTCCATACACCTTGAGGAGAGTCAGAATGCTTATTAAGCTGCCTTTTGAGATGCTCCCAGAGATGTTTCATTAGGTTAAGGTCAGGAGAGTGGGCAGGCCAATCAAGAACCTGGAATCCATGATCATTGAACCAATTTTGGATCAGTTTGGATGTGTGTTTTGTTATGGAATAATGGGAATTCACCTTGCTGGGGGGGAGTAGAATTCAAATAGTGATTGAGGGAGTGATGGGAAATGGATGTATGCATAGTCAAATTGAATATATGCTTCAGCAGTATCTTTGTACAAAGTCTGATGAGATTCAGTGGGGTCCTCATCTAGATATTGACAATTTGAGTAGGGATCAGGAGCAGATAACTTGAATTTGAGTGTATGCTCAATATAAAATCAGCCAGTGGTCATATGGCTTTGTAAATTGGGATTTGGATAAAGTATGCAATATTCTAGTATGTAGATATACGCATTCATTCTGGAGTTATTCCAGATACGAATAGTTTCAGACACAGATAGAATGAGTGAGAGATAATTACTCTACATTGTTCAAGTGCAATACAAGCATAATTTATACATAGTTATGAGTCTCATGAGTGAATAGGATTGTTATGGGGAGTGACAGAAGAAATGATGTGATGATGATGTGTTGGTAGTGTCCATGAGCAAAAGAATGATGAAATGGAATTGAAAAAATGTCCAGACAGTTCTGGAACTCACAGGGGCTTCTCCTATTCTCTATATCATCTCCTTAATTATTTCCTTTTGCCCCCTTTACCCTCAAATACTCCTGACCCTTCTTTGTGCTCCTGTGCTCCTATCCTTTCTATCCCTCTTTCCACATAACTCCAAGTTTATTCCCTCCTGAAGTGAGTCCAGATTGCAATAGTGGACTTACTTCCACATAACATGTTTGGGGTCATTGTCTTGCTAAAAGATGGTCTTCTCCAAAGGAATTTCCAAATTTTCCATATTTTGATGTAGATGCTCATGCAGAATTTCCACATACTGCTGCTTTGCATCCATCCATCCTTCAACTTATGTAAGCATTCCTATTCTATTCCAGCCCATGCAGCCCCATACTATCATGTTTCCTCCTCTATACTTCACTGTAGGAAGTATTGTCCTATTAAGCTTGGTCTCATCTGACCATTAACTCCCTTCCAGCCTTCAATGTTCCAGTTCTGGTAATATGGGGCAAAATCCAATCTCACCCACCTGTTGCTGGCCTTGATGTTTTGGAACTCGCAAAATTATGGTGTTAGGGCAAACTCTAAATCACCACAATTCCATGAATGAACAGCTGAGAAGAATATCAAATCCTACTGCAGCACAACTCCAGAAATGATTTAACATTTGTACTTTGGTTACAATCCATTGTAATGGTCAATGCAGACGATACACAGGAAGGTAATACGTTTCTTAGCAGGGAATGAATAAGACTTCCAGAGTCTAGAGTTCACAGATGCTTAGGGGTCCAGATATTCCAAAAAGAGGGGAATGCACTTAGAGGCTAGAGGAAGTAGGTGGATGAATCTGACCATCCAACCAGTGACACTCTGAAGCGGGTAACAGCAATGTGTGAAGTAGTCTAGCAACTGCTTCACACGAGTTCAAGATTCTAATGCTCTGCAAAGGCAGTACACACTAGTAACTTAAACAAGAGCACTAATGGCAGGACTATTGACAGACAATCTCACCCTGTAGATTCGTAGTCACGCGAGGTAGATACTACACTCACGCCCAAAGCAGGACAATCACTACTTCAAGTGCAATCAAATACAGTTACACAACTGTAAGCAACCCTTGAACTGGACAATCAACAGTTACTGAGATATAGAGGATGACACTGTATGTCACTCTAGTCACACTGATGTGCAAATGATGGGGTAGAAATGGTTATTTATTCAGAGGCAGAATGGGCTCCTTTTATATTGTATTTACAGGAGCTGACTAATACTACTGGAAACTTCTACCTATTAATAGATGGAAACTACTGGAAGCTAGTGGAATATGTGAGAAGGGGGTGGAAGATTCCTAGCCAATGAGCTGCTTGGATTTGCTCTGACTCATGGCATGAGTCATGGATGGAGTCATAGTGTGACTCAGAGCAGGAGTCATAGTATGAGTAATCACAGGAGTCATAGCATGAGTCATGGCAGGAGTCATTGCATGAGTCACCATTACTCAAATAACTCGGTCAATACTTCGTTTCCCAGGCTGATTAGCACAGCTATGGGTAGGCATGGCTTCTATTGAACTCTCCACTGAAAATGGAGTCAGGAGGTGCAGTGGTTGCGAAGATATTGAGGATTTACTGGCAGTGGTGACCAGATTGAGTCGGAGATTGAAATGAGTCATGTGATCGACAATGAGTCAGTTGTCCGGGTGACTCCGGCTGACTTTGAGGCTGCTGACATCTGCGAAGGTTTGTGGGTCCATGTGGGTCCCAAAACTTTGCCCAGCAGAACAATAAGTTTGTAGACTCATTTCTGCATGGAAAATTCCTGAAAAAATATGAAAAAATAGAGAATATTTGAATCAAGAGAAAGCAGAACATATATGCTGATATTTTAAGGCCATGAAGTGAAATTGTACAGTTTTGGGACTTTTAACAAGATCTTTTAAGGGAAAACCAGTTCCCATATACTTGAGCAATGGCTTTTTTGCCTTGACTACTGTCTTGAGATGATTCATTTTCAGTGTATTCCTGAGTTTTTGTGGACAGACATGATTCTGAATGATAGTGTTCATAAAATTTGGTCATCTGCCAGTGGTAATTTGATTGACAATCCTCCTCTGGTCAGTTATAGAGAGCTTGGATGGCCTGCCTCCTTGATCATTCTCCTTATCTATTTCCTGTTGAACAGCAACTTGTGTGATGGTCAGAGGTAAAAAACTATATTGTATACATGTGCTGACTAATAGGAAGTGCACTATATCTATAGAGTAAGTGAGTGTACTTCCTCTTCTACACTCCCCCTCACTCATTATCATATATCACCAAGCCAAGCTTAGCACAATGTATGCCATGTGGTGCTAGTGGTAGTGCCTTGGTGTGATTGCATCTACAACCATCTCTGCCATCAGAATGAACTCAATCTGGAGTTTACCATCAGCAACTTTCTCACATATGTAGTGATACTGCACATCAATGTGTTTAGAGTGGTTGTGGAACATGAGGTTCTTGGTGAGTGCTATGGCTCCCTGGTTGTCCACAAATATTTTGATGAACTGAATGTTCATGCCTAGTTCCTTTAAGACGCTTGTTCAGAAATACAACAAATACGTATATACAACCTATTTTCCTCAAATTTTATACAATACACTTCAATTCAAACTTATTTTCATATTTCAACATGATTCTCAAATTTTACACAATATACTAGATTAAAACATATTGTGATATTTTGGCATAATTCTCAAAAATAATTCTTTTTTTCCCCATTTAGTGGTGGCAACTCTCTTGAAGGAACATCCAAATATCATTGATTCTTTCTTATACAATACTTATAACATAATTTGAACTATCTTTAATCCCCACCTGGTATTTGTATATCTAAATACCCTATATAATACCAATTATATTAATACAGACATTCCTATTATATCCATGTAAATAATTATGTTCATCTCAACCAAATATCTTATCTTTTAAAGTTTATTAAAATATAGAATATATGTTTATATTTATGAAAATTTCACACATCCGAAATCTTTTAAGATATCCAAATTGTAACTCCCTGGCTTTATGTATCATTGAAATCCTGATGTATATCTCCTATACATCAGAATATTGTATACTGACATGATTCCAAACAAGCGTCATAGGACTTGCTTGGTGGCTTCCCAGTGCACCTACCCTGGATTTGCCATGTACTTGCATAGCACACTGAGTGCATATGCAATGTCCAGTTGTGTTGCCACCATAATGTATAGCAGCATGCCTACCAGCTCCATGTAAGGTATGCCATCCATTTTCTCATATTCAGCATCATTCTGTGGACTCATCTCAGCTGTCATGTATGTTCCTGGGGCAAATGGTGTTGCTACTGGCACAGCATCTTCAAGTGAAAACCTGCACAGCAGACTGTTGACAAATGACATCTGCAACAGTGCTATTGTTCAGCTTCCATGATTGCATTTGAAAGTGATCTCCAGCATCCAGGTAAGCTTCCCCTCACTTGATATGCCATATGTCTCAGCAAATTGATGCTTAAGTTCTAGAAATTTATCTTCAAGTCCTACACAGATTACATCATCAACCCTGAGCCATCCTCCCATGTTCTTCAGAAGGCACTTGGATCTGAGGTGAGTTTCTTTCAGCTGATTTTTGCCATGAACTCTGGCTTCTCTTCTTTCCAATAGTGCCTCCCCTGGACTGTTCCATACAGCAGCTTCAACAGCTGCCGTACCAGTGTTGGGTCTGTTGGGTGTTCAAAACCCAGTGGGGGCTTCATATAGACAGTCTCATGAAGCAGGCAGTGCAGGTAAGTGGAAGTGACATCAAACTGCCATATTGCCATGTTCTGACTTGCTGCTGCTACTAGAATGATCCACAGCATCTCAAAATGCATTACCATTGCACAATTCTGTGCAGGGTCAAAATGAATGCTGGGGATCTGTGTGAATCCTTGTGGACAATACCTCACTTTGAATCCCATGATCATGCCTTCAGTGTCACACTTTGTCCTCAAGACAGTCTTGGAGTCCATTACCAGTGCATTTCCACTATGTGCCCACTCATAGACACCATGCTTCACTTGTCTAGCACTTTATTCCAGTATGGCACATTCAGGCCTGCAAGCACCTCCTTTATGGTGAGTGGGTTATCTGGTGATGGTACATTTGCTGACTTGACATTATCCATCAGTGGCTCTCCTGCCATGTCTGAAATTGCAAACCCAAATGCAATGCCTTCCTGTGGCTTGCATATCTGGCCTGATCATGTCATATGGGCAGGGTAATCTGGCACAGTACTCACTACAGTGGCCAGCTGAGGTCACATGGGGATTCTTATGGTGAGTCTTTTGCTCCCAGTCTGTGCAGCCAGCATCAGTGGCTGACTTGGTGACTCATCTTGTTCTCTGCTAGTAGCTGGCACCCATGCATCTGGGATTGAAACTGGGATTATTGGTCCCAATGATGCTTCATGGAAAATTAGATCACACACCCTATGTACCTTATCAGACTTGGGTTCCAGGACCTAGTAGCCACCATCCCATGGCTCATAGCCCACCATGTAGCCTCTCCATGACCATGAGTCCAATTTCTGTGTCTTTTCCTTTGTGGTATGCACACTGACTTGGTCAAAGATTGCCTATATTGGGTGCTTCACCATAGAAAGTTGCATATGGTGTCTTGCACATGTCAGTGATCTATTCTGTAGGTAAGCCATTGTTTTGAATGCTAGCATCCAATAGCACTTAGGCAGCTTTGCCTCCAATGGCATGGCACATGCACTCTCTATGATTGTCTGGTTCATCCACTCTCCAATGCCATTCATCTGGGGCAAGTGATGTGTAAAGCTAGATGCTGGCTTCATCAAGGTAAGCTTTAAACTTTCTCTGCATGAACTCTTTCACATTGTCACACATGACAGCATGAATCTTTTGCTGACAGCTGTTTTCTACCTTTGCTTTCCAGCCTTTGAAGACCTCAAGTACTTGGTCACAGCTAGCCATTGGCTCCATGGTGCAGATATGTGATTTATCATCAACTAAGGTGAGTCCATAGTGCTTTCCATCACATGACTGAGTTTCTATAAAACCAATAGTGTCCATATGAACCAGATTAAGTAGCCCCTCAGCATGGTGCCATCCAGGGTGAATGGTAAGCATGTTTGCTTCCCTTCAATGCACACTAAGCAATCTGAATGTGTGGGTAGGGGTTTTTCAGCATCAGTGATCCTGGTGTTCTTTGCAGCTTCTTCAGTAAGCTGTTTACAGCATTAGAGGCTAAAGGAAGTAGGTGGATGAATCCAACCATCCAATCAGTGACACTCTGAAGTGGGTAACAGCAATATGTGAAGTAGTCTATGTTGTTCTAACTGCCGGACATTTAGCTGCCGGACTTCTGGGGAGAAGGGAGAGGAGAGGGGGATTACAGGGGACAGGGGAGGAACAGGAGCATATAGGAGGCTCAGGAGGTTTTGAGGGACAAAGGGGGTAAAGGAGGACGGTTACAGGAATGGAATAGGGAACAGGAGAAGCCCCTGTGAGTTCCAGAACTTCCTGGACATTATTTTCGCTTTTATTTTCATCATTTCATCATCATGGACACTTCCCCCCATCATCATCTCATCATCCATCCCATCATTAACTCAGGACATTTACGAATGACTTCACTCATTCATAGGACTTAGTATCATATATAAATCACATCTGTAATGCACTTGAATAGATCAGAGAATTTCCTCTCACCTGTTTCTGTCTGTGTGTCTGAATCTATTCGTATCTGGAATATCTCCAGAACGAACACGTATTTCTATTAGCTTTTGCATATTCTATTAGAATATTGCATATCCCACTCGAATCTCGAATTACGAAGCCATACAATAACTGGCTATTTCTCTATTAAGCATTTACTCTTGTTCGAGTCATCTGCTCCTGATCCCTGCTCAAATTGTCAATATCTAGACGAAGATCACACCAAATCCCATCAAACTTCGTAGGAAGATACTACTCAAGTATATCTTCAATTCGACTACGCATACATCCAGTTCCCACCACTGCTCCACTTTCTATTCGACTTCTGCTCGTCACTACACTCCAGCAAAGCAATTATTTACATTATTCAAATAACAGTCTAGCAACTACTTCACATGAGTTCAAGATTCTAATGCTCTGCAAAGGCAGTACACACTAGTAACTTAAACAAGAGCACTAATGGCAGGACTATCGACAGACAATCTCACCCTGTAGATTTGTAGTCATGTGAGGTGTTAAGTGTTGAAAATCTCAGAGTGCAAAGGAGTCACTGGAGTTTGGATGCTAGTGAGGAAGAGGGTGGGACTTTACTGTTCCAGTTCAACTGGAGACAGACGTCGACAATAACTATTGTCGGATTGAGTGGACTTGGCCCCAACTTGTGTGTTGCGCCCCCTTGAATCGTCAGTCCAATATTTTGGAGATTGGAGTATGGAGTTGAATCAAGGATCCAGAATTTGACTTGTCAAGAAGATACTTGTCAAGAAGCTAGCAACCAAGAAGCTGATGGGGAATCTTAGTCAATATACAAACTGCTGTAACATACAGAGAGTAGCCTGTATAAGTATGTGAAGAAATGAATGATAAACTAAAAGTGATAGGACAATAAGACAGATATGGAATACAACACAGAAAGGAGTTCAGAGTTCGGACTCAAGTCTGAACTAATACTAAACAATAATGGCTTGTTGTAACCCATAAGAAGAAAACTACTTATAAGGAGAACAATAATGGAGTTTGGGGTTGACAGAGGTGGAGTTAACAGAGATGGAGTAAAAGGAGATGGAGATGGGATCCAGAGATCAGACTTGGTGTTACAGGATGTAACACATTCACAGTATGGTCTCTGAATCAGTTGCAGCTGCAATGGATGCCAAGAAGCAGCACAGAAGGCATCAACTCCAGCACAAGAGGAAAAACAGAGTTTTCAGGCCAGTCAGCAGTGAAGAGCATGCACCACTTGACAAATTGGTCTTCAGTTCTTGAATCATGTACAATAGGGCTCACAAGCAATATGCTATACTCATATCCCTCCCATGATCAGACTGAAACCAAAACAGCCATGTCTAAAACTTCTTCTCAACTCCTAACTGAACATGATAACCCTCCTCATATCTATGTTCAATCTGCACACATCCATCAATGTACAAGAATCCCTCTGAAAATCCACTCTGTAGACACTGGATACCCTCTAGCAGTGGATGCACTCCTCAACAGTGGAGCCACAGGGATGTTCATTGATGTAGAATATGTTAAGGCAGAGAAACTTCAAACACATCGCCTGCCATGTGCCATACCTGTTTATAACATTGACAGGACCCCCAATGAAGCCAGTTCAATCAAGGCAGAAGTTGACCTCATCTGCACATATGGGACCCATACAGAACATACCACATTCTCTGTTACAAGCTTGGGAAGTTGAAGGTTATTGTAACCCATATCAAGGAAACTACTTATCAAGAAAACAATAAACAGAGTTTGGGGTTGTTGGAGATGGAGTTGTCAGAGATGGAGTCAGAGTCCAGAGATCAGACTTGGTGTTACAGGATGTAACACCCTCCTTTATCATTAGTTCACCTCCTTCACTGAGCAACTAAAGTCTGTCTCTCTTCACAATATCCAAGTTACTTCTCATGACTTGCAAATTAATATTCTGATTGGCCACCCACTGTATCTATTGCCGATTGTGAGGATACTGCTACTCCAACACATCCTCAAAGGTACAATCCTGCATATAACCAGGTTACCTTGGATATCTCTCTCCTGGCTGTAGGCTTCTATATTTGGAGACTTACTAACACTATTTGCTACATCTTCATAGCATTCACTGGCTCAGAGTTTATCCCCTCAGCCAAAAATCAATCTTGACATACCCCTACATTTCTTGTAACACACCATCAAGTCATAATAAACTCTAACCCTAAGTGTTGTAACTTATCACAGTGGTGCTTCCAACATCAGGTCATCATCTCCAGCATCCTCAGAAACTTCACTGCCATTAAATTCAAGTAGTTTGCCTTGCCTGACTGACAGTTCTGATTGCATAAAATGTGGTGATAGAATGCATTGCTGTGAAACACTGAGCATTGGAGCCATATATGTACAACATGTCTTGGGGGCTACTAGCTAGTTGGGCACCAATATTACAGTTGTGTTAATAATTATTGGTTTGCTAATAATTATTGGCAAACATATACTCTCTAATAGGTATGAGTGTAAAGACTGAGGTGAAAAGACGGAAGTATTACGTCTGGGTATATGATTTATTATGGGTGTATGGGGGCTCATGATCAACAAGGAAGGCTGATGCTGGTGTATTCGTTTGCAGCTTATCTACTTGGGACAAAGGAAAGCTCGGTCCCACGGACAGCACAAATTAATTCAATAGACACTACTATCACCAAACGACCACAATACACGAGGTGCAAGTTGATATTACTCAGTTGCACTGGGACAATGGAGCGGATGCGCCGTTGGCAGCCCGTAGCCTCCGAGTCGGCGTTGCCCGTTTGACCTCGTGATGCGAACCTGATGCATGTTGGTTTTCTCGAGTCACTTGCACAATAGGCGGTGCTAGAGTCTGGTTGTTTTTCCAATGTCGTTTGGCATGTTATAACATAGTCGAGTGGACAGCACTTTCAGATTCAGAACGTTCTCTTTGACTGGTAACAGCCTGGAGCTGCGGGTGCCATATACTAGAATTGACAACTTTGCTCGCTGTCTGCGCATGGCCTAAGCCTCGTGTTTTCAGACAGTCCGCGTCTCGAGGAAGTCAAGCCAATTAATAGAGATAAAGGAGTTATTTGAAACACGCTTCACCCGGAGCGTTCCAAGGCTCTATTTCGCTTGACATGCTTTGTCTTTATTCGCCTTCCTTTCATTGACCAGATCACCTGTCCATGTCTGGAACTTGCGCCTCGTGGATCAGAGGGCAATTATCGAGAAGACCGTTTAGTACTATTACACAGCCTATAGTACCTTCCCCCAGCTTAGGCGAATAACAATTACCTAGCCATACACCAAATAGCTAGTGCCTCACGAATCACAAATGCTAACACATCATTGTGATTAATACATCCAGTTGGGGTAGGGCGGCCACGCACGTCGACATAAAATGACCACAATATCCGCATTATCTGCCAACATGACTTCACCTAACATTCATATCCTTGAGCTGACCCCTCCTGAGCTCGTTGATCACCACACATCAGTACGTTGAGACTCTGCCACCATGTAATAGATATGAAATCCTGAGCAATCTCTTCGATTTGACAGTACATACGAGATGCTCTCCGATGGGGATTCAGTGCACACGGGACCAGCACAACGTCCTTTCGTGGCGGGAATCCCAGTCAGTCCTTGCGATCGCAAACGGGGATAGCTGCCGAAGGCACCTTGACATTCAGTGCCTCTCCCGTCCCTTATGCATTCGAATCTTTCAAAGAGCCCCAAATAGTGCATCCGATTAGGGCGGAAGTAGCACCGCTGTCCCATTATGGTCCTCCTGACAGCAAATTGGAGCCATCTGAATTACCATTATGCGACATTGCTTCTGGTGAGTCGTTCTGTAACTTCTCGTCTCACGTTGATCTAAGAAACTTAGCCCACGAGTACACGGCGAAGGTTGTGAGTGTGATACTTTTACGATTCAACCATGCAGTCACCACCCAACTGTATTCATAGGAGATTTCCAGAAAATCCTTCCGTGTCCAAATCGATACAGGTAGTACCTCATATAATCTGTCGAGTCATGAATATTTACTGTGCCTGTTGTCTAGGATCATCTTCACGGTATGCTTCACGGCCAGTGTCAAGTATCACACTAGATCTAATAAAATCAGTTGGGTTTTCGGAGAAAACTATAATATTGTCAAGGGCGACTTGGGTAAAGTTTATATACCCTGGCATACTGTGTATTCCCCTGGGTCCAATGCCCGATGTCATGGAAGGAGCAGATTTGAGGCCAAATACTCCGATGGTTCGCACTCGAGTGAGTAATATCACCCCTATGCGCTCTTCGTGCTGAACCTGTACTGTTGTTCCAGAGGGACCTATATATGAGGACGTTTGGAAATTCACTACTCAGGCTGGTTCTTACCTGGCTGTCGACATGATCTTTGGTGCTGCCACAGAAGTGCATGAGGTGCTCGCTTCGAGCTGCATCGACGGCATCCTCGGGTTAAACTTCGCCCCGTATGCCCCATTTCTCTAACTGCCAGGCTACTACTTATGGAGGACTTGTTCAAGTCCGCATGGCGAGGCGTTTGCTAATGCCCAACCAGACGTACGTTCCATTCTGTCGATGTTACCCGATGCTCAACATTGTATCCTCGACTCTAGTCGATTCTTGTAACTCTGGTCAGCAAACGCCTGATAAGCGTAGGTTCTCGTACTTCAAAGATCAGTGCAGCCATTGCTCAGTATTTTTAGAGCTATATGTTTTGCATCTGCATGGATAGGAGCGGGTGAATTTATGCCATTTGAGTTAACATGCACAACATCTGACTAGCACACATTTGTAGACCAAGTTTTCTGTCCCTTGGTGGCATCCCACCCGAGCTTCCTGGGCCTTCGCAATGGATCGCTGTACCGCGCGGACGGACGAACTGGATCATCCCATGCAAGGCTTTTGGTTGGGGGGTATCTCCTACCCAGCAAGGGTTCCAAAAACTGACCCTCCAACCTCATATTGATGTCCTTGTGGATACCGGTGCGTTACCACGATGTTGGGGAGAGTCAATTGTTCTAAAAAATAGTAATGCAAGGGACAACCTTGTGCTATTTTCCAAATGAAGTCTTGGACTTCGTTTATTCAAAGTTAGAAGGTAGAAAGATGACAGACAGGCAATATCTGCTTCCGGATCAACATGTTGCCACTGGTGGAAAACAGATCTGGATAGAGTTGGGCGGCATGTGGATTTTGTGGAACAAGAAGGCATTTTACGGGCCGCTTAAACACGGCTCGACGAACCCAATGGATGATGGATGGTATGACGGCCAATTGCTTTCAAAAGATATTCTGCGCATTCAATGTTCCATTTTGGGAGCAGTGCGTCTTCCGCCCCCTCTGATATGCTCAATTGATGACGAGGGATTCCAGGTTTTCCTTGAGCATATAAACGTCCACTTCGATGCAGATTTAAATGCGCCCAAAGTGGCTTTTACGCAACGGCGTTGACTTCTGAATGGAGTCTAAGCCTCATTAGACGAAACAAGCTGAATGGGAATAGATCCTGCGCTCCCGTCACAGTTTTACAATGCCGTACATTTGTCTCCTAAGTAGTGATAGACCATATATATCTTCAGGGATAACTTCACGTGTTAATCTCCTTGCTGTAGTAAGACTTTGAGAGTGTAATAGCTACATGGTTTATCAGGAAAAAGGGTCCTGGAATCATAGCTACCTCGGCTGTGTATGTAAGGCCGAAAAGTGCTGAGCGCATGACATAGCTAACCACTATAGGAAAAAATCGCACTAAAATTCAGGGGGATTAGCACTAACTCTGTATTTAAGTACAAATTTACACATGTGTAACAGTTCAAAGTTTTTTGAAGGATACATCACCTAATTTTAGTGTTATTTTGCACTTTAAATAAGGAGTGAAAATTTGCCGTTGAACACATCATCATGATCTCATTTTAAATATCAAAATGTACTTTTTTCAAGCTGATGTCTTCTATCAACTGCAGTTATGTCAGTGTTAAGTACATTGAACAAGAATAATATATAACACACTAGAAAGTTTGCCAATCCTCATCATCATCCTCCAAATCCACAAAGGCAGTGCAAGCAAGTCTCCGCTAGCCATGGTGTGCCATCAGTGTGTTTTTTTTCCACATATGTGCATGCCATCCACAAATGTGGACATGCTCTATATTCCAATAGAATTATTGGTTGAGTCCATTAATACACATCTATATTTCCCCTGTGTCACTGTAACCCACTTGCAGCTAGTCATCATTGTGAAAGTCTGATGGGAAAGACATGCTGCCTGATGTAGACACAGGAAGCAAGTTCTAGAATGCTTATGCAAGCCCCCCCCTGCAGATTGGCAGTCAGGCTCACCAGATTTTTCAAATTTAATTCAATCCATTTCCCACTCTTCAGACTCTTTGTGTTGCACTGTCATCCCATCCACATGCATGCAAACACTCCATCATATCTGATGATATCAAGACCCACAAGGGCAGTGCCCATTGACTCTAGGTCTTTGTCTGCCCTTAGCTACATCAAGTAAAGCACCTTCCAATGCATGCATTAGTATTGGAGTGCACTGTTATGATTATATTCATTAACACCCAGATCCCCATCCAATCCCCAAGATCCCTGCATATATGAAATCTATACTCCATTTGGAAACTGTACATCTCCCATAGTCTGTCCAATCATCATCATGACTCTGCCCATCCATCTCCAGTTCCACTGATGCATCAGCATCACCATAAGAACCAGACATCCATCCCTGCCAGACTTGGACATATTCATGTAAGGCTGTTGGTCTCAGAGATCCATCACCGGAGTAATTATTCTTAGATTTTGAATATGTATTTAAGTTGTACTACTGGGGACTCCATTCCCCAGTTCAAATATTGAATCATGCCTAGCTCCTAAGTCCAATCTGGACTATCTAAGTCTTACTCCATCTCCAAAATCTCAGACACAGGTATTAGTGAGGGCACAGCACATAAGCTGAAGCCAAGTCTGTTTCCAACCCATGTGATGCACCCCAACACCAACTCTGACTCCAACCCAAGTTCTGACCTCCCATCAGACCTAGTGCATAACAGTATATTCAAACTGCCACACTCACTTCTACCCAATGCCACACTCCACTGTCAACTCTGAATGTGCTGAATGGTCAAAGTGCCTGCCCCCAGCATCAAGACCATCCCCAAAGTCATTGAAGAGCCAATGGACCACATAGAGATTGTCGATGAAGAAGACAACACTCTGCCTCTGCCAAACCTTGCAGAGGCCATCCCAACTTGCCAGCAGCATCCGTATCCCACAGGCTTCTAAGTCCCAGACCTTGGTCTGGGAACCCAACCCCTTCAATGGCTCTGACCTACTATTCAACTGTATCTTCCATTCTATGTGCATATCTCAACTTCTCATTGTCAAGAATTTATTCAAGTAATACTATGATCTATTGGAGTAAGAAGGGAGAGTTTTATGATAAGGAAAAGTTGTGAAAAGTTTGGGGATTTTTTGATTAAGGGATGAGGAGGAGGTGATTTTCGATTTTATTTTGTGAGCCATCCTTTTGTTCTACGAGGATGGCTACTACTCAAAAAGGGAGGTATTATGATGATTTTCATTTGTCATAAACCTCAAGTCAAACGGGTAAAAACTCCTTTCTCTATAAAAAGTTTTTCCCCATGACATCACATATTATCAGTATCCACATCATTTCTTTTATCATATGTTTCAATCTTACTAAAAGGCTTTTTTATCATGTGATTGCCAAATTGTATATTAGCTACAACTGTGTACAAGTATCTATGATCAGATTCACTATTCTTAATCCCTTCCAAGCTGCAAACAAACAGCTTGTGTCAACTTTCTGTCATTCCTGGAATAACTCCTAAACGACCTATTTGATTTGAAATCTTTTGCATATCCCATTAGGATATTGCATCAACTATTGCTATATCAACTTACGAATGATTTGGATTATTACATCCATTTCTATTAAGCAAACACTTTTTTGAAGTGTTGCTATTCCCATTTCTGCTTAAATATTTATTGCAGAAGTCCCAGTTCTTAACCGAATATTTTGATATTTGGTAACATCACTCTACTAAACAACACCTCTCCATCGACCCCACATATATCTGCATCCTTGCAGTAACTGCTCCTCTATTCAAAATTTATTGCACCACCATCTCTCACCTTCATTCCACATTCATACACAACACCTCTCCCTCATCTTTTTCTAACACTCATCACTCCTCCATTTGCTATTCGACATCTACTCTTCACTCCCCCCCAGCAAGGCAATTTTATACTATTCTCAACATGGATGACTCCAATGACCTGATATGGTCAGAGGACTACTCCAACTTCATCTCCAAACTCCAGACCAATTTTGGTCCTTACAACCCCAAGGCCAATGCCAAGAACGAACTTGATTGACTTTGGATGAAGGAAAATCACAAGATTGCAAAATACATTGTGAGTTTCCAGCAGCTAGCTCTGAAGGTCCAATGGGGTGATGCCACACTCTGATGCCAATTTTACATTGGCCTTCCATCCTGCATCATGTGTCAGTAAGCTGGATACTCTGGTTAACCTTCACAAGCTTGCCCAATCCATCAATGCCTGTTATTGAGAACATCAATCCAAGGTCTCCCACAAAAGTTTGACTAACAACAAATCAGACAAATCATCAACTCCAGCCAGAAGTCAGACACTGGTAATGCCACCACATCCAGTTCTGGTCAGAACAACTCTGGTCCTGGCAACAACTCCAGAGCTCACAAGAGCACTCTGGACCTCTCCACCAAGTTGGGAAAGGATGGCAAACTTACCCAGCAGGAACACCAGTGCTGCATTGTATGGGAACTGGTTTTCCCTTAAAAGATCTTGTTTAAAGTCCCAAAACTGTACAATTTCGCTTTATGGCCTTAAAATATCAGCATATATGTGCTGCTTTCTCTTGATTCAGGGCCATTCAAATATTCTCTATTTCTTCATATTTTTTCGGGAATTTTCCATGCAGAAATGAGTCTACAAACTTATTGTTCTACTGGGTGAAGTTTTGGGACCCATATGGACCCACAAACCTTTGCAGATGTCAGCAGCCCCGAAGTCAGCCAGAGTCACCTGGACAACTGGCTCATTTTCAATCACATGACTCATTTCAATCTCCAACTCAATCTGGTCACCACTGCCAGTAAATCCTCAATATCTTCGCAACCACTGCACCTCCTGACTCCATTTTCAGTGGAGAGTTCAATAGAAGCTGTGCCTACCCATAGCTGTGCTGATCAGCCTGGGAAACGAAGTATTGATTGAGTTATTTGAGTAATGGTGACTCATGCAATGACTCCTGCTCCAAGTCACACTATGACTCCATCCATGACTCATGCCATGAGTCAGAGCAAATCCAAGCAGCTCATTGGCTAGGAAACTTCCACCCCCTTCTCACTTATTCCACTAGCTTCCAGTAGTTTCCATCTATTAATAGGTAGAAGTTTCCAGTAGTATTAGTCAGCTCCTGTAAATACAATATAAAAGGAGCCCATTCTGCCTCTGAAATAAATAACCATTTCTACCCCATCATTTGCACATCAGTGTGACTAGAGTGACATACAGTGTCATCCTCTATATCTCAGTAACTGTTGATTGTCCAGTTCAAGGGTTGCTTACAGTTGTGTAACTGTATTTGATTGCACTCGAAGTAGTGATTGTCCTGCTTTGGGCATGAGTGTAGTATCTACCTTGCGTGACTATGAATCTACAGATTGTCTGTCAATAGTCCTGCCATTAGTGCTCTTTGTTTAAGTTACTAGTGTGTACTGCCTTTGCAGAGCATTAGAATCTTGAACTTGTGTGAAGCAGTAGCTAGACTACTTCACACATCGCTGTTACCCGCTTCAGAGTGTCACTGGTTGGACAGTTGGATTCATCCACCTACTTCCTTTAGCCTCTAAGTGCATTCCCCTCTTTTTGGAATATCTGGACCCCTAAGCGTCCGTGAACTCTAGACTCTGGAAGTCTTATTCATTCCCTACTGCTAAGAAACGTATTACCTTCCTGCGTATCGTCTGCATTGACCATTACAACGGATTGTAACCAAAGTACAAATGTTAAATCGTTTCTGGAGTTGTGCTGCAGTAGGATTTGATATTCTTCTCAGCTGTTCATTCATGGAATTGTGGTGATTTAGAGTTTGCCCTAACACCATAATTTTGTGGGTTCCAAAACACACATGGACATCAACCTCTGTCTGTTCTGCAGAAAGCCTGGTCACCAAGCCAAGGATTGCAACAAGGCAACCTCATCTGCCATGAAAGCTGTGCAGCCAACACTAAGGTGGACAAGCCTGATGCCAAGGTGATGGACTCAAAAAAATAGTAAGCAGTCCTCTAGCCTCTGCATGGGCTGAGGGCTGCATTTGTTTTGGAACCCGCAAAATTATGGTGTTAGGGCAAACTCTAAATCACCACAATTCCGTGAATGAACAGCTGAGAAGAATATCAAATCCTACTGCAGCACAACTCCAGAAACGATTTAACATTTGTACTTTGGTTACAATCCATTGTAATGGTCAATGCAGACGATACGCAGGAAGGTAATACGTTTCTTAGCAGTAGGGAATGAATAAGACTTCCAGAGTCTAGAGTTCACGGACGCTTAGGGGTCCAGATATTCCAAAAAGAGGGGAATGCACTTAGAGGCTAGAGGAAGTAGGTGGATGAATCTGACCATCCAACCAGTGACACTCTGAAGCGGGTAACAGCGATGTGTGAAGTAGTCTAGCAAATGCTTCGCACAAGTTCAAGATTCTAATGCTCTGCAAAGGCAGTACACACTAGTAACTTAAACAAGAGCACTAATGGCAGGACTATTGACAGACAATCTCACCCTGTAGATTTGTAGTCATGTGAGGCAGATACTACACTCACGCCCAAAGCAGGACAATCACTACTTCAAGTGCAATCAAATACAGTTACACAACTGTAAGCAACCCTTGAACTGGACAATCAACAGTTACTGAGATATAGAGGATGACACTGTATGTCACTCTAGTCACACTGATGTGCAAATGATGGGGTAGAAATGGTTATTTATTTCAGAGGCAGAATGGGCTCCTTTTATATTGTATTTACAGGAGCTGACTAATACTACTGGAAACTTCTACCTATTAATAGATGGAAACTACTGGAAGCTAGTGGAATAAGTGAGAAGGGGGTGGAAGTTTCCTAGCCAATGAGCTGCTTGGATTTGCTCTGACTCATGGCATGAGTCATGGATGGAGTCATAGTGTGACTCAGAGCAGGAGTCATAGCATGAGTCATGGCAGGAGTCATTGCATGAGTCACCATTACTCAAATAACTCGGTCAATACTTCGTTTCCTGGGCTGATCAGCACAGCTATGGGTAGGCACAGCTTCTATTGAACTCTCCACTGAAAATGGAGTCAGGAGGTGCAGTGGTTGCGAAGATATTGAGGATTTACTGGCAGTGGTGACCAGATTGAGTTGGAGATTGAAATGAGTCATGTGATTGAAAATGAGTCAGTTGTCCGGGTGACTCCAGCTGACTTTGAGGCTGCTGACATCTGCGAAGGTTTGTGGGTCCATGTGGGTCCCAAAACTTTGCCCAGCAGAACAATAAGTTTGTAGACTCATTTCTGCATGGAAAATTCCCAAAAAAAATATGAAAAAATAGAGAATATTTGAATGGCCCTGAATCAAGAGAAAGCAGCACATATATGCTGATATTTTAAGGCCATCAAGCGGAATTGTACAGTTTTGGGACTTTAAACAAGATCTTTTTAAGGGAAAACCAGTTCCCATACAGCATTGGTACTCCCCATGTGACAAATGAGGTCTGCCTGAATGCATCCACTCTTTCTCACTCTGACTCTCTCCTCATCCACTCTTGTATGGGAACCACCTTTTCCCTATCAAATCCTATTTATGCAGCACCAATGTGCTATACTTTGCTTTTCCATTCCTAAATATCAGCATATATTTGGTGCTTGTACCTAGAATGGACTTATTCAAATATTCTCTATTTTCCCATATTTTTTTTGGGAATATTCCATGCAGAACTCAGCCCAGAATCATTTATTTCTGCTGTGCTACAGTTGTGGACCCATAGGCACCCACAAACCTTCACACAGCTGGTTCTCCACCTTTGGACCAGGCATTCAGCCTGAATTCAAGCTCAGATGTCTCTGATCAATAAATATTCTCTAACTTGACAACCACAGCCTCTCAGGGCACTATTTTCCATGGAGATCATCACCTGAGATGTGGCTATCCATGGCTGTCCAAACCAGTGCAGAAAACAGGGTGGACACCTTTCTTTTTGCCTGATCAGTGTCTAGTTCAGGGATCAGATCAGGTTTTCCATCTATTAATAGGTAGAATATTCCAGAACCATTAGTCAGTTCCTATAAATACAATATATAAGGAGGTCATTCTGCCTCTGAAATAGTAACATATTCAACCTATTCTACCCATCTTCTGCACACCAGTGTGACTAGAGTGACATACAGTGTCATCCTCTATCTCAGTGACTGTTGATTACCAGTTCAAGGATCTTTTACAGTTGTGTAACTGTACTTGATTGCACTCAAAGTAGTGATATTCCTGCTTTGGGCATGAGTGTAGTATCTACCTCGCGTGACTACAAATCTACAGGGTGAGATTGTCTGTCAATAGTCCTGCCATTAGTGCTCTTGTTTAAGTTACTAGTGTGTACTGCCTTTGCAGAGCATTAGAATCTTGAACTCATGTGAAGCAGTTGCTAGACTACTTCACACATCGCTGTTACCCGCTTCAGAGTGCCCCTGGTTGGATGGTTGGATTCATCCACCTACTTCCTTTAGGCTCTAAGTGCATCCCCCTCTTTTTGGAATATCTGGACCCCTAAGCATTGTCAGTTCGCTTATGGAATAGATCCTATAAGCCTGCATGGAATGGTCCTAGCAAACAGACAGTGTGTAACACAGTTGTTCAGCATGCCAGAGAACAATCAGGTCAAGGGGTAGGGGTAGCCCTGAGTAACAGGAAAGTGTAATAGTGCTCTGTGGTTGGAGGAGGATGGGGAGCGAAAAGGACGGTCCAGATGGTTGATCATGCTCTGTGACTGGATGACAATGGAGAGCCCGGTTGGGAGGTACACGAATGGTTTCAGGAGATGCAACCTCTTGGTGGTGGAGGGAAATCTGATCATTGAACCAAGGTGCTTTGCCTCAGTGTAGAGATGATGGATTGTGATATAGAGCGTAGAGTGTAGATTTAGAGCATGGACTTTGACTTTAGAGCATTGGCTGAAAACTTGTTGATTGATTCCAAAGGTGAAAACTAGTGCCCTTTTATATACAAATCCCCAGGGCACAACAACACAATATGAGGAGCAAATGATGCGATATGATGCAAGAAATGCTGATCAAGCCAGCTGATGAAGCATGTGAAGTTGAACTACTAATGGGGAAATCATGGAGAAATGAAGCAACAGATAGGGGTAATCTTTGTAAGAATAGGAGGTGATGAGTAATAAAAGAACCAAAAATAGAACAAGGATGAGTAAGTCGCATATGAATGAATTAAAAGTGGTATCCCATTCCAAGGGTATTTGGTCCCTTTGCCTGACACGATGTAACCTGAGTCAGATTGAAGTGGGAGGATAGGTTGGCGATGGCAACTGAAACTCTACCTCACGTTCGACTCTTCTATCCATGTTACGATATAGAGGTGAAATGCTGAGGAATGTATATGGTTCAATGGAATTGTGAAAGAATATAGGATTGCCAATGGCATAAGAGAGACATGGTGGGGATCTTGGACATTGAAAGAGTTTTGGAAGTATTTTGACATGTGGAGGTGGCTTAACATGCCCATGGAGCTTGGCATATTTTTGATAGTCCTCAGTGTCCAGAGACCAGTGTGATGTATTAGAAGAGATGTTGGAGAGGGGAATAGAATTGGAAGCCATGTGAATGATGATGAAAGGATTGGTGTGAATAGAAGGCTGATAATGATCGATGGCGATGAAACACGAGTGATGATTGATGGCTAGAATTAGAGACTGAGGTGGAGAGGGAGTTGCGGCGCTATTTAAAAGTTTGATATGAAAAGACACTGGCGGAGTTTGACTGTCAGAGTGGTTTGATATACATCCTCGATGCATCCTGGCTCATCAGCATCCGTGAACTCTAGACTCTGGAAGTCTTATTCATTTCTTGCTGCTAAGAAACATATTACTTTTCTGCGTATAGTCTGCATTGACCAATACAAGGGATTGTAACCAAAGTACAAATGTTAAATTGTTTCTGGAGTTGTGCTGCAGCAGGGTTTGATATTCTTCTCAGCTGTTTATTCATGGAATTGTGGTGATTTAGAGTTTGCCCTAACACCATAATTTTGTGGGTTTCAAAACACTCCCTGCTCTGCTCTATCAGCTCTGCCAGACCTATCTATGGTTCCTAAGGAGTGTCACAAGTTTGCTGATGTGTTCAGTGTTGGGTAATTAATTGCCTTGCTGGGGGGAACCTGTGGTGAGTAGAATTTGAATAGTGAGTGGGGAAGGGATGTGGACTGGGTGTATGCACAGTCAATGAAAGATATACTTGAGTAGTATCTTCCTACAACTATGACAAGATTTGGTGGATCCTTCGTCTAGATATGAGCAATTTAAGTATGCAGCAAGGACTGGTGGTTTGAAATCAAGTAAATGCTTAGTAGTGAGTGACCCAATGAAGTTCTGGCTTCATAATTTGGGATTAGAGTAGATGTTGCAATATCCTAATAGAATATGCAAAAGATTGTAGAAAGACATGATTGTTCTGGAGTTATTCCAGATACACATAGTTCAGATACAGGACACACACAAACAGTGAGAGTTAATTCTCTAGTCCATTTCATATCTAGCTAGGCATGTTTTATACAAGATATGCATGCTAATGACTCATGATAAAATTCTGTGTCATGGGGATAAAGGGAAAGTGATTTATGATAAAAAAAGAAATGAGGGTGATGTCAAATAGGGAAAAATGACGAAATAAATCAAAAGAAAAATTTGGGTGAATGTCCAGATGATTGTGGAGCTTACAGGGGCTCCTCCTTTCCCCTCTCAGTCGTTTCCCCTCATCTCCTTATCTCCTCCTGACCTCCTGAGCCTCCTATGTGCTCCTATCCCTCCTATCCCCTTTGTTCCCCCCTCTTCTCCTCCTTTCTCCCCAGAAGTCCAGCTCTCCAAATAACATTCAGCAAGTCCAAAGCTGACTCTCTAGTGGAACACCAACCATATGATCTCAAGATTGAGTTGGATGACAACTCCACCCCTCTGCTCAGCTCTATCTACTTGCTATCCCAAAAAGAGCTATTGGCTCTCCGAACATTCACCACAGGCTTCATCTGCCCATCTCTATCTCCCCATGGGGCTCCAGTCCTATTTGTCTACAAAAAAGACAGATCACTCTGTTTATGTGTCAATTTCCATGGACTCACCAAGATCACCAAGAAAGACCAGTACCCAATACCCCACATTGTGGACCTGCTTGAGAGCCCATGAAAAGCTAAGATCTATTCCAAAATAGATCTCTGACATGCCTATCATCTAATCCATATCTGAGAAGGCAATGAGTGGAAAACAACTTTCCGCACTCAATATGGATCTTTCAAATGGTGTGTCATGCCCTTTGGACTAACCAATGCTCTGGCTGCCTTCCAGTGGTTCATGAATGATACCTTCACCAATCTCCTCAATGTTACCATTCTGTTTTGGAACCCACAAAATTATGGTTTTAGGGCAAACTCTAAATCACCACAATTCCATGAATGAACAGCTGAGAAGAATATCAAACCCTGCTGCAGCACAACTCCTGACCAGGCTTTCTGCAGAACAGACAGAGGTTGATGTCCATGTGTGTTTTGGAACCCACAAAATTATGGTGTTAGGGCAAACTCTAAATCACCACAATTCCATGAATGAACAGCTGAGAAGAATATCAAACCCTGCTGCAGCACAACTCCAGAAATGATTTAACGTTTGTACTTTGGTTACAATCCGTTGTAATGGTCAATGCAGATGATATGCAGGAAGGTAACATGTTTCTTAGCAGTAAAGAATGAATAAGACTTCCAGAGTCTAGAGTTCACGGACGCTTAGGGGTCCAGATATTCCAAAAAGAGGGGAATGCACTTAGAGGCTAAAGGAAGTAGGTGGATGAATCCAACTGTCCAACCAGTGACACTCTGAAGCGGGTAACAGCGATGTGTGAAGTAGTCTAGCTACTGCTTCACACAAGTTCAAGATTCTAATGCTCTGCAAAGGCAGTACACACTAGTAACTTAAACAAAGAGCACTAATGGCAGGACTATTGACAGACAATCTCACCCTGTAGATTTGTAGTCATGCGAGGTAGATACTACACTCACACCCAAAGCAGGACAATCACTACTTTGAGTGCAATCGAATACAGTTACACAACTGTAAGCGACCCTTGAACTGGACAATCAACAGTTACTGAGATATAGAGGATGACACTGTATGTCACTCTAGTCACACTGATGTGCAAATGATGGGGTAGAAATGGTTATTTATTCAGAGGCAAAATGGCCTCCTTATATACTATCTACAGGAGCCGACTAATCCTTCTACCTATTAATAGTTATGAGTCATGGCAGGAGTCATAGCCTGAGTCATGGTAAGAGTCATAGCATGAGTCACTATTACTCAAATCACTTGGGCAATACCCCATTTCCCAGGTTGATAAGCACAGCTATGGGTAGGCACAGCTTCAATTGAAAGCTCCACCAAAAATGGAGTCAGGAGGAGCTGTGGTTGCCAAGATATTGAGGATTTACTGGCAGTGGTGATCAGATTGGGTTGGAGATTGAAATGAGTCATGTGATTGAAAATGAGTTGGTAGATCAGGTGACTCTGCTGACATCTGCAAAGTTTTGTGGGTCCATGTGGGTCCAAAACTTTGCCCAGCAGGACAATAAATTTGTGAACCCATTTCTGCATGGAAAATTCCTGAAAAATATGAAGAAATAGAGAATATTTGAATGACCCTAAATCAAGAAAGCAGCATATCTATGCTGATATTTTAAGGCCGTAAATCAAAAATATACAATTTTGGGACCATAAACTAGATCTTTTCAGGGTTAACCAGTTCCTATACATGTTCTCATTTACTTAGATGACATTTTGGTATATTCAGACAATGAAGACAAACATCAGACACATGTCTGAGAGGTACTCTGACATCTCCACCAACATGGCCTCTTCGCCTGCACAGACAAGTGCAAATTCCACTCCAACTCTGTCGAGTATCTAGGCTATATCCTCTCCCCTGCAGGACTAACAATGTCCAATGACAAAATCAAAACCATACAGGAATGGCCAGGACTGTGGAAGGTCAAAGACATACAGTCCTTCCTTGGGTTTGCCAACTTCTACTGATGCTTCATCCACAACTACTCTGATATTACTGTTCTGCTCACCTGGCTTACTAGGAAGGGTATCCAATGGAATTTCACTGATGAATGTAGACAGAGCTTTGAGACTTTGAAAAAGGCCTCTATCTCCACTCCGATACTGACTCATTGGGTTCCAGATGTCCCTATCCTATTAGAGACCGATGCCTCCAACTCTGCACTTGCCGCAATCCTGTCCATTGTTAAAGACTGTGATGCTAGAGGTTCAATGGAGTAACCAGAGTTCGGATGCTAGTGATGAAGGGGAGGGGACTTTACTGTTTCAGTTCAACCAGAGACAGAGTGGGGACAATAACTATTGAGTCAGATTGAGTGGACTTGGCCTCAACTTGTGTGTTGTGCCCTCTTGGATTGTCAGTCCAATATTTCAGAGTTTGGAGTATGGAGTTGAATCAAGGATCCAGAGTTCAACTTGTCAAGAAAGTACTTGTCAAGAAGCTAGCAACCAAGAATTTGATGGGGCAAATCTTAGTTGATATACAAACTACTGTAACAGACAGAGAGTAGCCTGTATAAGTATGTGGAGAATTGAATGATGAAACTAAAAGCAATAAGACAATAAGATGGATATGGAGTACAACATGGAAAGGAGTTTGGAGTTTGGACCCAAGTCTGAACTAATACTAAGCAATATAAAAGAAGAAGGTTTGTAACCTATAAGAAGAAACTACTTATAAGGAGAACAATAATGGAGTTTGGGGTTGATGGAGGTGGAGTTGATGGAGATGGAGTAGAGAGAATGGAGATGAAGGAGATGGAGATGGAAATCCAGAGATTGGACTTGGTGTTACATGATGTAACAGTATCTCCCTTCTAGATTGAGCCCACAAGATCTTAGTCAGCATCATGGGAAAAATGTCAGTATATGCATTTTGAATTGGTGCATGAGGCTGGGCCAATTTATTAAACACATGTTGCCTCTCTCCTTATCTCTTACCAGCATCTGTTATGCCCTCTGCTGAAGAACTTCGCCAGCAATGTGCTGAGTTGGATAAGTCAATTGTGGAGGCAGATGCTGCAGAGAAAAAGAAGGTGGAAGAGGAGAAGAGGATCGTGAGGGAGGAAGCGGCTCATGAGAGGGCCACTGAGATGGCTCAAGTCAGGGTGGAGGCTGCAAAGAAAAGGGCATTGAGGAAGGTAGTCATGAAAGGCAAGGAAGTGGTCAGGGATCTGGATGAGGAGTCTGAAATCTCATATGTGATACATGCATCAAGCATGACAACGTGTGTGAGTGGGCAATGGTGAGTGAAACAGTAACTGGATTTCGGATTTCATACTGATTACTGCTCCTTGCTTCCTAGAGTGGAAAATCTCGCTCATGCCTCATGTGCCAGTCAAACTGGCTGAAATGTGAGGTAAAAGATAGTGCTCCTCCTAGACAGAAATGTGATCGCAAGGAGGGCAGCAGCATGGTGGAGAATCAGAGATAGAGGAGAAGTGATGTATCTAGAGAATGTGATGACTAGTGAATGACTGATTTCTTGGAGAAAAACTGGAGTGAATCAAAGCAATATGGGGCTGGGTTTATGAGGATAGGCCTGGTGGAAATCGGAGATAATCTCCATCACATGTCCTAGTTCCAAAGCTGGTAGCCAGGAGGTTTCTTTGTCTGTTCCTTCATATCCTGCCCACTTGACAAGGTATTGCAATTTACATTTTTGTCTCTTGTCAATCTTGGAGTCCAGGATCTCTGATATCTTGTACTCCAGTTCTCCATCTATGATGACAAGAGGAACTGGAGTTGGTTCTCAACCAGAGAATGGATCTGGAGTTGAGGGTTCGAGCATGGAAACATGGAAGATGGGCTGAATGGAGCACATGCTTTCTTGTAGATGGAGGGTAAAGGAGTTAGAGCCTGCTTGAGCAATGATTTTGCAACGACCAAGGTATTTTTCTGATAGTTTCTTGGAAGGTCTCATGGTATGGAGATTGTCAAATTTGATGAAAGCCTTGTCTCCAACCTTGAAGTCTGGGGCCGGGGATCGGCGATGGTCAGCAGAGGTGGAGTATCAGCATTGGGCATTAAAGATGGTCTTTTGGAGATGCTGATGGAGTTCATGGAGATCCACACCAAAGTCTAGAGCTCTTGAGGAAGCAAGGTCTCATTCAGGATGTATGGAGATGTTTGGGTGGCAACCCTTGTTGGCAAAGAATGGCATTCAGAGCATTATTATATGCGAATTCTGTGAGTGGAAGTAAGTTGGACCAATTGTTTTGTTGGTAGTTGCAATAGACTCAGAGGTACTGTGCCAGAGTCTGGTTCATTCATTTGGTTTGTCCATCGGCTTCTGGATGGTATCCAGAGGTGAAATGGAGTTTGATGTCCAAAGCCTTTCTGAGGGTTCAGAAAAAGGAGGACATGAACTCCATACCACGGTTGGAGGTAATGTGTGATGGAACTCCATGCTTGGAGAAGACATGGAGCATGAATAGTTTTGCAAGCATGGGAGCTGTGATGGTATTGACTGTAGGAATAAAAACAGACTGCTTTGTGAGGTAATCCACAATAAATAGGATGGTGTTGTAACCAGAGGATGCTGGGAGCTTCTCAATGAAGCATGGATATGGAGTTCCACAGACTCTCTGGAACAGGGAGTTGCTTGAGTAGTCCATAAGGATGATGTCTCTGTGACTTTGAGCACATACAAGTGGTACAAGACTTGATGTAGGACTTAATGGAACCATGGAGTTCAGGCCAGACATAGTCCCACCTGACTAGATCTATAGTTTGGTTCTGTCCAAAATGACCAGAAATTGGATGGTCATGTTTGTTCTGGAGTACACAGAGTCAGAGGTGGGAATGTAGATGCAGTTGTCAAGATGGAGTAAGCCTTCGAGGTCAATGGACCAGCGATTGGTCAGTTTAATGAGATGTCTGGAGATGGCTGGATCTGATTGGAGTGTGGATCAGATATCAGAGTGGAGTGTATCAATGTCCATAGTGATGGCTGCTCAGAGGACTGGAGAGTAGAACATTGTTGCTTGAAGAGAAGCAGTTAACTGTTTGTTAGTGAACACAGGCCTAAGATTATGCGGATTTACTGCATAATCATTTCCTCCCTCTTTAGGATAGATGTCCCATTGTCTAGTTAATGAGTCCGGTTTTGTACCAAGTTTGCCAGGATGGAAACAGATTACCAGATTAAACTGGGACAGGAATTCAGACCAGCAGGCTTGCCACCAAGTAAGGAGTTTGGTAGTTGAAAAGTATTTGAGGTTCTTGTGGTCTGTTGTAAGTACCCAAGTACTTACTTACTATAGTATATAATTATAATTAATGTATGCAGCATTCCTGTATGGGAACCACCTTTTCCCTATCAAATTCCATTTATGCAGCACCAATGTGCTATTCTTTGCTTTTCCATTCCTAAATATCAGCATATATTTGGTGCTTGTACCTGGAATGGACTTATTCAAATATTCTCTATTTTCCCATGTTTTTTTGGGAATATTCCATGCAGAACTCAGCCCAGAATCATTTATTTCTGCTGTGCTACAGTTGTGGACCCATAGGCACCCACAAACCTTCGCACAGCTGGCTATCCACCTTTGGACCAGGCATTCAGCCTGAATTCAAGCTCAGATGTCTCTGATCAATAAATATTCTCTAACTTGACAACCACAGCCTCTCAGGGCACTATTTTCCATGGAGATCATCACATGAGATGTGGCTATCCATGGCTGTCCAAACCAGTGCAGAAAACAGGGTGGACACCTTTCTTTTTGCCTGATCAGTGCCTAGTTCAGGGATCAAATCAGCTGATGGGTGATCAAATCAGGTGATTGCCTTGGAATATTCTACCCCTTCCCATAACATTCTAGCTGTTTCCTTCTATTATTAGATAGAACTTTCCAGAACCATTATTCAGCTCCTGATCCGTGTTAGTCCAGTGATCAGAACCTGTGATTGGCTTGGAATATTCTACCCCTTTCTTCCACCTTCCACAACCTTCCAGTAGCTTCCATCTATTAATAGTAGAATATTCCAGAAGCATTAGTCAGCCCCTGTAAATACAATATATAAGGAGGCCATTCTGCCTCTGAAATAGAAACATATCCATCATATTCTACCCACCTTCTGCACACCAGTGTGACTAGAGTGACATACAGTGTCATCCTCTATCTCAGTAACTGTTGGTTACCAGTTCAAGGATCTTTTACAGTTGTGTAACTGTACTTGATTGCACTCAAAGTAGTGATATTCCTGCTTTGGGCATGAGTGTAGTATCTACCTCACGTGACTACAAATCTACAGGGTGAGATTGTCTGTCAATAGTCCTGCCATTAGTGCTCTTGTTTAAGTTACTAGTGTGTACTGCCTTTGCAGAGCATTAGAATCTTGAACTCGTGTGAAGCAGTTGCTAGACTACTTCACACATCGCTGTTACCCGCTTCTGAGTGCCACTGGTTGGACGGTTGGATTCATCCACCTACTTCCTTTAGCCTCTAAGTGCATTCCCATCTTTTTGGAATATCTGGACCCCTAAGCGTCCGTGAACTCTAGACTCTGGAAGTCTTATTCATTTCTTGCTGCTAAGAAACGTATTACCTTTCTGCATATAGTCTGCATTGACCAATACAAAGGATTGTAACCAAAGTACAAACGTTAAATCGTTTCTGGAGTTGTGCTGCAGCAGGGTTTGATATTCTTCTCAGCTGTTCATTCACGGAATTGTGGTGATTTAGAGTTTGCCCTAACACCATAATTTTGCAGGTTCCAAAACAATTCCATTAAGGAATGCCATCTTCTTGGTAGATATATGCACCCATAGGGTGCATATGTATAGTGATTATGTAAGCCAGTGGACCCAAGTACACATGTGTGTCCACATATAGTAGACAGACCTTAGTAAACAACCACACTGTACAGCACATTACACAACCAATATACTTGGTTGAGTTCTGTGTAACAGTGTGAACTAAGACACCAATTTACACGGACAAGGGTTGCATTGCCTTCGTGGAGCTACATCTCAATGCATCCACTCTTTCAGACCCTAACTCCTTGACACTCCAACTCACCTCTGATCTCATCCCCTTAACTCCAATCCCAACCCTAGTGGACTCCAGTTCCACTCATTGTTTCCTTGATTCTTTGTTTGTCTCCAGACATCATCTCCAGACTGATGACATCACTCCAATTCCATTACAGCTCTTCTATGGATGTTCTAACTCCATTATTCAATTCACAATCAACTTGCCACTCCATTTTCCTATGGGAGAAACCCACTCTGTTACTTTTCATGTAACTCCATTGGATGTTAGTTGCTTGGCAGTTCTGGGACACAACTGGCTCACCCGCTACAATCTGTTGATTGACTGGGTATTGGGCAGTATCTTGTTCTGAACTCCAATAGAGACTAAATCCTTGGTGCCATCCAAGTTGGTAGCATCAGCTCCACTCAACTCTGTAACTCTGTCTCCGCTTGTTGCTCCAAAAATTGCTTTTGTCAATGTGGCAACCTTCACCCATGACTCTTTCCAAGCTGACATGCAAACATTCAAGTTGTTCATCTCCTCAACAGTTCCAAAGAACTCCAAGGACCCTGTCTGACCAAACATCACAAATTCACAGACATCTTTAGCAAAACCTGTGCCGACACTCGATCTGCTCACAAGCTGTACAATTTGAGGATCAAAATAGAAGATGGAACATCTCCTCCTTTTGGTCCAATCTACTCCTTGTCTCAGAGCAAACTCCAGGCTCATCAAGAATTCATCAATGAGCATCTATCTTATGATTTCATCTGGCCAACCTTATCTCCAGATGGTGCTCCAGTCCTTTTCATTCAGAAAAAAAAAAGCTCCCTCTGACTCTGCATTGATTTCAGGAGCCTCAATAAAATCACCAAAAAAGACCACTTCCTTGCATCTCTGATCTTCTTGACAGTCCTAGAAAGGCTCAATTCTTCACCAAAATTGATCTCTGGCATGCTTATCATCTTGTCCGGATTCATGAAGGTGACAAATGGAAGACTGCATTTTGCACTCACTACGGCTCATTTGAGTGGTGCATTATGCCCTTCAGACTTACCAATGCTCCAGCAGCATTCCAGTGTCTTATGAATGACATCTTCTCCAACCTCCTGGATATATGTGTCCTTGTGTACTTGGACAATATCCTGATATACTCCAACAACTCTGAAGAACACAGCAACCATGTCCATGAAGTCCTTCTCTGACTCTGGGAGCACAAGCTGTATGCTCAAGCCAATGAGTGTTCTTTCCCCAAGAGCACAGTCAAGTACCTCGGATGTATATTATCTCCAAATGGACTTACTATGGACTCCAGCAAAGTCCAGGTAATACAAGATTGGCCAGAACCCCACAAAGTCAAAGATGTTCAATCCTTCTTAGGATTTGCCAATTTCTATAGGTGTTTTATATTCAACTACTCCAATCTCACAATTCCACTGACTCACTTAAGATGCTTGTTCAAATTTTACACAACACACTTAGATTAAAACTTATTTTCATATTTCAACATGATTCTCAAATTTTACACAATATACTAGATTAAAACATATTTTGATATTTTGGCATAATTCTCGAAAATAATTCTTTTTTTCCCCATTTAGTGGTGGCAACTCTCTTGAGGGAACATCCAAATATCATTGATTCTTTCTTATACAATACTTGTAACATAATTTGAACTATCTTTAATCCCCACCTGGTATTTATATATCTAAATACCTTATATAATACCAATTATATTAATATAGACATTCCTATTATATCCATGTAAATAATTATGTTCATCTTGACCAAATATCTTATCTTTTAAAGTTTATTAAAATATATGTTTATATTTATGAAAATTTCACACAAATCTTTTAAGATATCCAAATTGTAACTCCCTGGCTTTATGTATCATTGAAATTCGATGTATATCTCATATACATCAGAATATTGTATAATGACATGATTCCAAACAAGCATCTAACTTGTAAAGGAACTCCATGGGAGTTCTCAGACTCCTGTTGGACATCCTTCAAAATGTTAAAGAGAGCTTTCACTACAGCTCCAGTCTTATCACAATGGAACCCTGGATCCCTGTAGAAACTGACACCTCCAACTATGCACTTGTGGCCATTTTATCAACTGTCTCTCCAACAGAGGTCCATCCAATAGCTTTCCACTCCTGGACATTCACTCCAGCAGAGCTAAACTATGATGTCCATGATAAAGAACTACTTGCAATCTTTGAAGCTTTCAAGTCCTGGCAACATTAACTCGAAGGATCTCCAACTCCAGTTGATGTCATCACAGATGTAAATTGGTGTCTTAGTTCATACTGTTACACAGAACTCAACCAAGTATATTGGTTGTGCAATGTGCTGTACAGTGTGGTTGTTTACTAAGGTCTGTCTACTATATGTGGACACACATGTGTACTTGGGTCCACTGGCTTACATAATCACTATACATATGCACCCTATGGGTGTTGGAATGCACTGAAGGTCCCTACAAAGTTTGGTATGGATTGGGTTATTGTGTGAGGAGATATGAGTGTTTTATGTGCTATAATTTCACTTTTTTGCTGAGTTTGTAGTTTAGCCTATCTAATAACATCCAACTTCGCTTTTGAGCTCTACAGGTTATGGGCCCTGGCCTCCAGGCCTAAACAGTTGCTCTAACACTCCTATATCATCAAAATCCTCTCAGTTCCATCCACCTTTTCCAACCCTATCATTTCCCATTAAACAACAACTTCAACCACAACTACACTTCGTTTTTTTTACCACACTACATCCTCCCCTTCCCTCTCAGCTTCTCCCAGCAGTCATCTCTTCAGCTTCCAAAGGGTTTCAGGTTCCAGTGGTGAGAAAGGATCCCTCCTCATTGCCTAGTGTTACAAAGCCACACCCCTGGCCTTAGTTTGCTGGTTGACTGAGGCCTCTTGTTAACCTTGGGTGCTGGAGTCTGTGGTCTGCAGACTCATAACAGTTCACCTGATTTGCGGCAAGGTTGTGCCATCTCATTCTGAGTCCTGTTGTCCCTGAAGTTGCTGGAAGGTGGTGCCATTTGGACCATTTTTCCCATTCCTAGGATGACTCAGGACCCCCCTGGATGACTCAGGATCCCTCTGGACTCCCTAGGACTTTTACCCCACTTGGATTTAGTGCTCTGCACTCATTTTTACTCTCCTGCGCTCCCTGTGCGCATACCACCTCCCACACTTTGTGTCCGCAGTCTTTCCAGTGTCTATCACCATCCCACAACTCTGAAAACCTCTCCTATCATCCGTTCACTTGCAATTATCAATATCTGCATCTGGACTCTTATACACTCAACCAAACTTCATTCATATCTCATCCAAATTGTCTAGTCATACCTATCCCTTGCTGCACACACCTCTAGACCATGTCTACAACCACCTCCAACGATCACACTCCCTCTCCTAAGCTCTCAGACTCAAATTATCATGACTGGGCATTCAACATGACTGCTAGGTTATGTTCAAAGGGCTTATGGATGCTTGTCAATGGCAGAAAAAAGCGCCCCACTGAACCTGCAGACATGGAGAAATGGGGATTGGATCAGGAGGTAGCAGCTGGACTCATTGCATCAACCTTGGAACAAGGGCAGCGAGTTCATGTTCAGGGATTAGAGGACAATCCGGTGAAAATGTGGGAAGCTCTGCACAGGGTACATGTCCAGAAGCAGGCAGGCACTCGTTTCAATGCCTATGATGCACTCTTCAATATACAGAAGGCTTCAGATGAGACACTCCAGTCTCTGGTTGGTCGTGTCAGCTCTGCCATGCAACTCTGCCAGAACCTTCATCCATCTGATGGCTCCTATACACTAGCCAGACAGGATGAGGAACTGGTGATCATGACACTGATTAGAGCCCTTCCTGAGGAGTTTGACAGCTTCACGTCTGCATTACTGCTTCAAAAGGACATTGACAAGGCCAAAGTTATTGAAGCCTTTATCACAGAGGAGAACAACCGTCTGCACCGTTCTGTTCAATCAGCCATGCTATCCAAACCACCTGCTTCAACACCCTCTTCTAAATGGTGTAACTTCTGTGAATTATCTACTCATAACACCAATGTTTGCTTTTCTCTAGCCAATGCCAAGAAGGCTAATCTGGAGCGCAGACAGACGGCTAAGCAGGAGAAGAAGCAGAGGCACAAGGCTAAACAGGCAGATGAATCTATCTCCTCTGTTGTTGAAGTTGCAGGATCGGCATTTACCACTGCAAGCATTCCCTCTCTTCCTCATGCACACCTTGTCTCTGATACCAGTTCCCTTTGGTGCACTGATTCAGGAGCCTCATTACATATGACTCCACATTGCCATTGGTTTAAGGAGCTCAAACCTCATAGAGCTCCCATTGAATTGGCAGACAGTAGTGTTGTGTACTCTGAAGGGATTGGCATGGTGATGTTTTGCCCAAATGACCCAAACTTGAAACCCATACTGTTCAGCAATGTACTATACATTCCCAAACTTGCAAACAACCTCCTCTCACTCCTCTTCTTGACCATGCACCGTCAGATTCATGTGGAAATCATAGGAGCGGTTGTCAAATTCTATAAGTTGGGCAAACTGTTATGTACTGCAACAGTCAAGGGGAGACTGGCATACCTAGATGGCAACACACTTTCTCACACTGCACACATTGCTGCATCCAAGTCACTGGATCTCCAACTCTGGCACTGTCGCTTTGGGCACCTTGGGATTGATGCTGTCAAACAGCTGATCATGCAGAATATGGTGGAGGGGATGGACATCACATCAGACAATCCATTCCCCAAAATCTGTGAAGCATGCATTCATGGTAAACAACACCATGATTCATTCCCCAAGAAAGCCTCCTTCAGGGCCACTGACATCCTGGAACTCATTCATTCTGATGTTCATGGCCCATTGAAGGTGCCCACTGGACAAGGGTTTAGGTACTGGATCACATTCATTGACAACAAATCTTGTTTTGTGAGCCTGTACTTGATCAAAACCAAGGACCAGGCATTGGATGCATTCAAGCAGTTCAAAGCACTGTGGAGAACCAGACTGGCAAATGGATCAAGACCCTGAGGGATGATAAAGGAGGAGAGTACTCATCGCACCAGTTCTCCTTCCTGACCATGTCCTCTGGGATCTTCAGGCAAAAGACCGCACCGGGCACACCACAGCAGAATGGAGTTGCAGAGTGCTACAACAGGACACTGGAAGAAGGCATTATCTCCATGTTACATGATGCTCAACTAGGTCCTTCTCTCTGGGGAGAAGCAGCAATGGCATTCACTCTTCTCCACAACTGCTCTCCCACCTCTGCGCTATCCCAAGGGACTCCATATGAAGCCTGGCATGGCCACAAGCCGTCTGTTGCGCATTTCAGGGTATTTGGTTCCACTGCATTTGTCCATGTCCCCAAATCTAAAAGGTGTCACCTTGAGTCACACTCCACCAAGTGCATCATGATTGGATATGAGAATGGGACTAAGGCATGGCGACTATGGGATCCAGCTAGAAGGAGGGTATTGATCAGCAGGGATGTCATTTTTGATGAATCTGGCCACTCACACACATCCATCACACACAATCCACCACCGCAACTTGTGCAACTTCCTGATGATGTGCCCATTCGCCAGACATCTACTTTCCCTCCAGTTATCCCTCCAGCTACTCCCACCTCACCACCTTTGCCAGACGCTGCAACACCATCCCCTCTACCATCCCCATCTCCACCTCTACCATCTGACCCTCCTCCAAGGCGTTCAGCACGCACACGCATGCCTCCCCAACCATGGTGGCTTATCCCAAATGCTGCCCAGTACAGGAATCCTCCACCTGAGTCACAGGGGAGAGATGATCTAACTGAGGGGGTGGATGATGTCCAGAATGAGGGGGTGGAACAGGCAGAATCCACCATACCATCTGTCCGACATCCACTTGAGGAACTCGTCAAGCTCAGCAATGCTCCTGACCTCCCTGAACCATCCAGTTATCAGGAAGCCATGTCTAGAGTTGATCGACCATGGTGGAGAGAGTCCTGTGATGAAGAATATCAGTCCCTTATGGACAACAATGTTTGGACGGTGGTGGATCTCCCTCCCGGCAAGAAGGCTGTGGGCTCCAAATGGGTATTCAAAATCAAGAAGCACCCTGATGGATCCATTGAGCACTTCAAATCTAGAGTGGTTGCAAAAGGATACACACAGAAGGCAGGGATTGACTTCACGGAAACATTTGCCCCTGTTGTGAGATTCAACACACTCAGAGTGCTCCTTGCCATCACCGCCATTGAGGATCTGGAATTGGACCAAGTCGACTTCAAATCTGCCTATTTGAACGGTGAGATTGAAGAAGAGGTCTACATGGAGCTTCCAGATGGCTACAAGCAGGGAGAGAAAGTTGGGAGACTGAACAAGGCGATCTATAGAACCAGACAAGGAGGAAACAGGTGGCACGCTAAACTGGACCAAGCTTTCCTTCAGATGGGATTCACCAGGTCCAAAGTGGACAGCTGCCTTTACCTGTACATCCAAGGATCCATCAAAGTCTACATCCCTGTCTATGTTGATAATCAGCTTATGGCATGCAACAGTCGGAGTCATCTTGACAAAGTTAAGCTTGAGCTGTTGCAACATTTCAAAATGAAGGACTTGGGACCTGTCAGATACATTGTTGGTCTGGAAATCCACAGAGACAGGAGAAAGAGGACGCTGCACATTAACCAGCACAAGTATGCATTGGATGTTTTGAAGCAGTTCAACATGGAGAACTGCAAGCCAGTGTCTACCCCTCTTGATCCAGGATGCCATCTGTCCAAGAAACTTAGTCCAGAGTCAAAGGAGGACATTGAGGCCATGAGAAGCGTTCCCTATCTTGCTGCTGTTGGAAGCCTGAACTATCTTGCGATTGGAACCAGACCAGACATTGCACATGCAGTTGGTGAACTTGGCCAATTCAACTCAAATCCTGGTTTGGGCCATTGGAAGGCGGTACAGCACATGCTCAAATACATCAAGGGCACTGCTGAACTGGGATTGACATATGGACCTGCAGACTCTGGTTCCCAAGTGATGCTCCAGGCCTACTGTGATGCCAACTATGCAGGAGATGAGGATAGGAGATGGTCAACGACTGGATATGCATTCTTCATTGGTGGAGTAGCAGTGAGCTGGAGCAGCAAATGACAACCTACAGTGGCAACATCCTCATCTGATGCTGAATACATGTCAGCCAACTTTGGAGGACGTGAAGCAATGTGGTTGAAACAGCTGCTGAATGAACTTGGTTACCATCTTCCTCCAATCACACTTTTCTGTGACAGTCAACCTGCCATTGCGGTATCCAAGAACCCTGAACACCATACAAGGATGAAGCACATTGATGTGATGTATCACTGGTTAAGGGAAAAGGTAGAAAGGAGATCATTAAAACTTCAGTTTGTGCCCACAGATGAGATGGTAGCCGATGTGCTAACCAAGGCTCTGGTGCATGCCAAACATGAGAAATTCAGAGATGGATTGGGTATTTGCAGGATTGAAGGGACGCTTCATTGAGGGAGTGTGTTGGAATGCACTGAAGGTCCCTACAAAGTTTGGTATGGATTGGGTTATTGTGTGAGGAGATATGAGTGTTTTATGTGCTACAATTTCGCTTTTTTGCTGAGTTTGTAGTTTAGCTTATCTAATAACATCCAACTTCACTTTTGAGCTTTACAATGGGTGCATATATCTACCAAGAAGATGGCATTACTTAATGGAATGCTGCATACATTAATTATAATCATATACTATAGTAAGTAAGTACCTTGGGTACTTACACTCTCCCCTTTTTGAGCGAGGCATGATCTCATTCAGTAAATCATACAGCTCCTTATGAAGCTGCTCTGACAAGTCAGTGTCCATATGATTGTCTTGATCATATGGCTCTGGAGGGGGATGGCTCTCAATTGTCCCCAACATCATTGCAGTATCCTCATCCACTTGAATGGATGAGGAGGATGCAATTGCTATTGCAGCATCCTGATCAAGCTCATGATTAAGTTGGTTGTGACCTAAACACTCAGCAAGAGAGCATTTAGCAGCTTTATGAGCTGCTTGGCATGAAACGTCTGAACGACATGACTTTCTATAATCACATTGTGCACCACTAGCAGGTTCATTTGAGCCTGCTGTGTGAATTGTTTGACACCCTTGAACTTGGTGTCATTGTCAATGGGCATGCCTATCCTAGGCATATACCCATAGTTAAGCTCAAATGGAGTAAACCCTGTTGTTGAGGTTATGTTGGAGTTTAGCATGAACTCCACCATTGGACTTATGTGCCCAATCTTTCTGATCACTTCATACAACTTTATGAAGTATTTGGCCAATGGAATGACACTTGTTCCATCACTCCATCCATTTGTGGATGAAACACTGTGGACATGAGGAGTTTCACTCCTATTATCCACTGTAGTTCATGCCAAAAGATAGATGTGAATTTTGAATCTTGATCAGACACAATCAAGTCTGGTTGTTATGACTATATTCATTAATGCCCAGATCCCCATCTGATCCACTCAGATCCCCATGCGTATGAAATCTATACTCCATTTGGAAACCATCAGGTCTCCATTTACCTGTCTGATTGTAACTGCCGATTCCACCCATCCGTCTCCGGTTCCGATTGATGCATCAGCATCACCATAGGAACCTGGACATCCATCCCCATCAGACTCAGACATACTCGTGTAAGGCTGTCGGCCTCAGAGACCCATCCCCGGAGTAATTATTAGATTTCAAATATGTATTTAAGTTGCCCAACTGGGGACTTCATTCCCCAGTTTGAATATTGAATCACGCCTAGTTCCTAAGTCCGATCCTAACTCTCTAAGTTGTACTCCATCTCCAAAATCTTGGACACTGGTATTAGTGAGGGTGCAGCACATAAGCTGAAGCCAAGTCCGTTCTGACCCCCATGACGTACCTGACTCCTTCTCCAACTCCAACCAAACCTCCAACCCAATCTCTGACCACCAATCGGACCTAGTGCATAACACTGGTACACCATGAAGGCATACAACTTCTCTAAGGAATAGCCATGCTACTCCTTTTGCTGTTACACGCATATCTGTAAGTAGTATATGTACCTGCGACGTGAAGTGATCTATGACTACCAGTATAGTCATTCAATTTTGGTAATGGACCCATAAAGTCCATACCTATCGATTGCCAGGGCTGTTCCAGTACTGGCAAGCTATGAAGAAGCCCTATGGGTTTCTTCATACTGTCTTTATTCATTGGCACTTCATGCATGAAGTGCAGAATGATTCAACATTGGTGGCCATGCCTGGCCACCAGTACAACCATTGGATGTAATTTGTGGTCTTTAGTTGACCAAAATGGCCAACTACTTGGTGCACATGGACGCTTGTTCGGAAGGATGCTGTTATACAATATTCTGATGTATACAAGATGTACATCAGAATTTTAATAATGATCATAAAAATAGGGAGTTACAATCTGGATATCTTTAAAGATTTCGGATATCTGAGTTTTTTTGGATATCTTAAATTTTTATAAATATAAATATATATTTCATATTTTAATAAACTTTAAAAGATAAGATGTTTGTTATGGATGAACATAATTGTTTATATGAATATAACAGTAATGTATATATTAATATTATTGGTATAATAGAGAATATTTAGATATACAAATACCAGGTGAGGATTCAAGGTACATTAGATTATTTGACCAGTATAGTACAAGAAAGAATGAGTGAAAGAAATTCAGTGTAGCAGGAGTAGAATATTCCCTTGAAGCAGTTGCCACCAGTAAATGAAAAAAAAAGAATTATTTTTGAGAATCATGTCAAAATATCAAAATATGTTTTAAATCTAAGTAAATTATATAAATTTGAGAATCATGTATGAAATATCAAAATATGTTTTAATAGAAGTATATTATATAAAATTTGAGGAAATGGGTTGTATATACATATTTGATGTATTTCTGAACAAGCGTCATGGTTGATTATTATCTCAACCAGCCTCCTCCCCTTCAGAAACACTGAGTGGGGTATACAGATGACATTGCATCTGTATATATTTTTGGTCCATATTAGACCCTCATGCACGCTGAATTGTGCATGCTGTCAGGGTTCATGTTGGAATTGGCCCTGGAGCTTTCATTACGGGTTTCCAACCTTGACACACTCACTTGTTGTGAGTGTTTGTTGGGGGCTGTATACACATGTCCTTGGGGTATAGGTTGACTCCCTGTATTCATCATACCAGAAGTTCTATTGACTACTGGTCTATAGGTTGAGGAGGATGTGTTAGTTGCATTCTCCATGCATCACATACCATGGTGGTATTGCATTGCTTCCTCTATCATTCAAGCAGTTTTGTACAACTGCTCAATACTGCTAAACTTGGCATTGAAGCCCTTCTTGAGGACTTCTTGTCTCAGAGGTTCATGCATTGCAGTTACAAACCTCTTCCTGTACGTGTATGCATCCAGCAGCATTATCATGCGACCCATATACTTATCTAGATCATTCATTAATTTGTGAATGGTCCTTTGACCCTGTGTTACAGAGTCAAATTTATTTGACACATGATGATGCATCAGGGTGTGTAGGAATCTATGCTGCAATCCTTGGATTGCAGTTTCCAGGGTCCAGTCTTGGACTGCCCTGTCATAGTGTTCTACATTTCTGTAGAACCATTCCTGGGCCTCGCCTTAAGGCAAGTGCCTAAGTACAATAGTTGAAACTTTGTACTTGATGGCCCTAGGAGATTATTCATCTTCAGCCATTGTAGCATACCTGCTACAAAGATCTCAAACTCTTCAAGATCTGCACCTCCTGCGTATTGCTCAGGGTGCAATACTTTGATGCCCACCTTGGCAAGTACAGACTTCTCTGGGTCTGTATCTCTATTATTGACTATGGCTACTTGCACCATGCAAGTAATGCTATTGATAGAATCAATTGTATCCAATTGATCTGAAATGCCTTGACCTTCTAGGGTCAGTGGTGCTGATTGTTCCCTGTTATGGGGAACATCTTCTTGAGGTACCCATTGGGTATTTCATTGCTCATGGTGGGTGTCTCCTGAAAGGCCTGCTGCTCATACACACTGATAACTGTTCAGTGCATGTTGCAACTGTCAATTTAAATCAACAGCCACATTGAGCTCTTGCTGGGGCCACTGCTCTCTAAACAGCTGGCCGAGTTCCTGCTCTGCATGTTTAGCCTTCCATTTGAGAGCTAATCTATGTTTATGAGAAGCCTCAACTTCCCATTGTTTCCATAGCTTGATCAAGAGATTGAGGTCCTTTGCCATAGATTGAGGAGTTTCCCCCTCAATCTGGATCATTAATCCTTGCCTTACAGAGATTACTGGGTCTCTAATTCCCTCCATTGGGGGAATTTCATTTCCTCTGTCCAACTGATCATTTGGTTGGACCCTCTCACCCTGGGGAGGTCCAGACTCTCCAGATTCAGATTCTTGTTGAGAATCTGATCTTCAGTGATGTGACTTGCATCACTCAGAGTTCTCTTGGAGTGATTTTAACATTGTTCCTAGCTCTGCAATTTCCTGCCTCATAGTAGTGGCAGCATGTCCTGCTTCAGCAGCCATCTTGGCTGCCTGAGCACTAGCTTCGCTAATGCTCATGTTGATTACACATGAGTTGTTTGGTCAATCTCACGATTGACCTGTGGGTTTCACACCACTCCGTGCTGCATGATTCCTAGTAGAAGTATTGCTACTTCTACTTGTGCTCGTATATTGAGCACATTCCTTTCCTTTAGGAGCATTGGAGACAGTGGATGACTGTCTCTTCCTTTCTTCTCTAATCAGAGAACCACTCAATGAGGGGTTCCTGTTTGACAGACGATCTATTGTGTAATTGTCTGTGTGGTCTCATGACTGCAATGACTCTCTCCTAGAGTCCAGCTCCCCTTCATGGGAGTTTCTGCTGCTGGCTACATGCTGCCATTCATCATTTATGATGTCCTAGGCACTGCCAGAACAACTCACTCAACTGCGAGTCATCATTATGATGACTCCTTTCTTTCTTCTATCTTTGTAGACTAACTAAGTTAGTCTACTAGTTGCTCACTTATATGAGTGACTGGGGGTTGGTATATATCTGTACACCAGCAACAGCCAGTTTTCTAGTATTGACTAGAAAACTTCAATAATGAGGAAGAACCAATTGATTCTTCCTTTGGAAGTTCAAAAAAGTGTAAATTGGTGTCTTAGTTCACACTGTTACACAGAACTCAACCAAGTATATTGGTTGTGCAATGTGCTGTACTGTAAGTACCCAAGGTACTTACTTACTATAGTATGTAGCTAGATAGTTATAATTAGTGTATGCAGCATTCCATTAAGGAATGCTGTCTTCTTGATAGATATATGCACCCATAGGGTGCATATGTATAGTTATTATGTAAGCCAGTGGACCCAAGTACACGTGTGGGTCCACATATAGTAGACAGAAAACTTAGTAACTACCACACTGTACAGCACATCACCCAACCAGTACACTTGATTGAGTTCTGTGCAATGGTGTGAACTAAGACACCCAATTAACACTTTTTTGAACTTCCAAAGGAAGAATCAATTGATTCTTCCTCATTATTGAAGTTTTCTAGTCAATACTAGAAAACTGGCTGTTGCTGGTGTACAGATATATACCAACCCCCCCAGTCACTCATATAAGTGAGCAACTAGTAGACTAACTTAATTAGCCTACAAAGATAAAAGAAAGAAAGGAGTCATCATAATGATGACTTGCAGTAGAGTGAGTCATGCTGGCAGCGCACAGGACATTATAAATGATGGATGGCAGCACATAGCCAGCAGCAGAAGCTCCCAGGAAGAGGAACTAGACCCTAGAGAAGTCGCAGGGACTTCCCATAAGGAAGACTCTAGAAGAGAGTCACCATGATTGTGAGACCACACAGATGATTGTACAATAGATTGTCTGTCAAACAAGAACCCTTCATTGAGTGGTGATTAGAGAAGAAAGGAGGAGACAGTCATCCACTGTCTCCAACACTCCTAAAGGAAAGGAATGTGCTCAATATACGAGCACAAGTAGAAGTAGCAATACTTCTACTAGGGAATCGCACAGCACAGAGTGGCATGAAACCCACAGGTCAATCACAAGATTGACTGAACAACTCATGCATAATCAACATGAGATGAAGAGCATTAGCGAAGCTAGTGCTCAGGCAGCTAAGATGGCTGCTGAAGCAGGGCATGCTGCCACTACTATGGGGCAGGAAATTGCAGAGCTAGGAACAATGTTAAAATAGCTCCAAGAGAACTCTGAGCAATGCAAGTCACATTGCCAAAGATCAGATTCTTGAGAGGAATCTGAATCTGGAGAGTCTGGACCTCCCCAGGGTGAGAGGGTCCAACCAAATGATCAGTTGGACAGAGGAAATGAAATTCCCCCAATGGAGGGAATTAGAGACCCAGTAATCTCTGTAAGGCAAGGATTAATGATCCAGATTGAGGGGGAAACTCCTCAATCTATGGCAAAGGACCTCAATCTCTTGATCAAGCTATGGAAACAATGGGAAGTTGAGGCTTCTCATAAACATAGATTAGCTCTCAAATGGAAGGCTAAACATGCAGAGCAGGAACTCGGCCAGCTGTTTAGAGAGCAGTGGCCCCAGCAAGAGCTCAATGTGGCTGTTGATTTAAATTGACAGTTGTAACATGCACTGAACAGTTATCAGTGTGTATGAGCAGCAGGCCTTTCAGGAGACACCCACCATGAGCAATGAAATACCCAATGGGTACCTCAAGAAGATGTTCCCCATAACAGGGAACAATCAGCACCACTGACCCTAGAAGGTCAAGGCATTTCAGATCAATTGGATACAATTGATTCTATCAATAGCATTACTTGCATGGTGCAAGTAGCCATAGTCAATAATAGAGATACAGACCCAGAGAAGTCTGTACTTGCCAAGGTGGGCATCAAAGTATTGCACCCTGAGCAATACGCAGGAGGTGCAGATCTTGAAGAGTTTGAGATCTTTGTAGCAGGTATGCTACAATGGCTGAAGATGAATAATCTCCTAGGGCCATCAAGTACAAAGTTTCAACTATTGTACTTAGGCACTTGCCTTAAGGCGAGGCCCAGGAATGGTTCTACAGAAATGTAGAACACTATGACAGGGCAGTCCAAGACTGGACCCTGGAAACTGCAATCCAAGGATTGCAGCATAGATTCCTACACACCCTGATGCATCATCATGTGTCAAATAAATTTGACTCTGTAACACAGGGTCAAAGGACCATTCACAAATTAATGAATGATCTAGATAAGTATATGGGTCGCATGATAATGCTGCTGGATGCATACACGTACAGGAAGAGGTTTGTAACTGCAATGCATGAACCTCTGAGACAAGAAGTCCTCAAGAAGGGCTTCAATGCCAAGTTTAGCAGTATTGAGCAGTTGTACAAAACTGCTTGAATGATAGAGGAAGCAATGGAGAATGTGACTAACACATCCTCCTCAACCCATAGACCAGTAGTCAATAGAACTACTGGTATGATGAATACAGGGAGTCAACCCATGTATATGGCTCCCAACACACACTTACAACAAGTGAGTGCACCAAGGCCAGAACCCCATAGTGGAGGCTCCAGGTTCAATTCCAACAATTACTCCTTTAAGGGTAATTATCAATCGAAGCCACCAGCACATGTGAGTGGTGATTGATTGAACAACATTACTAGTAATATTGTGTGCTACAAATGTGGCCAAACAGGTCACATGTGACCCAGCTACCCCAAACTAAAGGGAAATGTAAGGTTGGCTGCAGTCCAAAAGGATGTGTCCTCACACATAGTGGAGGACAATGTAGATGGGTTCTCCCTGATAGAGGGAGAACATGAAGAAGTGATGGATGATCCAAGGACCATCTAGAGGAAAAAATGCCAGCTATAGAAGTGGCTGATGAATGGGATGAGATCACCCTATATGAATGGGACAACCAAGATGACACCCCTATTGACAGACAATCTCACCCTGTAGATTCATAGTCATGCAAGGTAGATACTACACTCATGCCCAAAGCAGGACAATCACTACTTTGAGTGCAATCAAATACAGTTATACAACTGTAAGTGACCCTTGAACTGGACAATCAACAGTTACTGAGATATAGAGGATGACACTGTATGTCACTCTAGTCACACTGATGTGCAAATTATGGGGTAGAAATGGTTATTTATTCAGAGGCAAAATGGCCTCCTTATATACTGTATCTACAGGAGCTGACTAATCCTTCTACCTATTAATAGTTATGAGTCATGGCAGGAGTCATAGCCTGAGTCACTATTACTCAAATCACTCAGGAAATACCCTGTTTCCCAGGCTGATAAGCACAGCTATGCATAGGCACAGCTTCAATTGAAAGCTCCACCAAAAATGGAGTCAGGAGGAGCTGTGGTTGCCAAGATATTGAGGATTTACTGGCAGTGGTGATCAGATTGGGTTGGAGATTGAAATGAGTCATGTGATTGAAAATGAGTTGGTAGATCAGGTGACTCTGCTGACTTTGAAGCTGCTGACATCTGCAAAGTTTTGTGGGTCCATGTGTGTCCAAAACTTTGCCCAGCAGGACAATAAATTTGTGAACCCATTTCTGCATGGAAAATTCCTGAAAAATATGAAGAAATAGAGAATATTTGAATGACTCTAAATCAAGAGAAAGCAGCATGTCTATGCTGATATTTTAAGGCCATAAAGTGAAAATATACAATTTTGGGACTATAAACAAGATTTTTACAGGGAAAACCAGTTCCCATACAGAGGGGATAATGATATCCCCTGAATTCACACATGCAACAGGTATGAAAACCTTCATGCTAGAGCAACCCATCACACTGAAATTAGTGTGCATTGGGAGCAGGAGTACCATAAATTATGGTACTCACACTACCATAAAGTTTGGTAGTTGAGACATTGAAGAATATTTGGATGTCAATCACTGACAAGTGTAGACAGAGTTTTGAGACCTTGAAAAAGGCCTTTACTTCTGCTCCAATACTGACTCATTGGATTCCAGACGTTCCCATCCTATTAGAGACCGACGCCTCCAACTATGCACTTGCCACGATCCTGTCCATCATCTCCCTGGACAACAGACAAGTCCACCCGATCGCTTTTCACTTGCGTACATTCACGCCCCCCAAACTGAACTATGATGTCCATGACAAAGAGCTCCTTGCCATATATGAAGCCTTCCGGATATGGAGACACTACCTTGAGGGTCCCTCCGATCCGGTAGATGTCATAACGGACCACAAGAACTTGGAATACTTCTCCACAACGAAACTGCTCACCCAGAGACAGGTCCGATGGTCCGAGTACCTATCTCAGTTCAACCTCATTATCCGTTTCCGTCCTAGTCGACTCAGAGCAAAGCCCGATGCGTTAACTAGACGATGGGACGTCTACCCTAAAGAGGGAAATAGCGACTATGCCACTGTAAACCCCCACAACTTTTGTCCTGTGTTTACTAACAAGCAGCTGGCATTGTCCCTACGAGCATCCACCCTCATGACTCCCACCCTCCGAGCTGTCACCATTATGGACATCGACCAACTCCGCTCTGACATCCGCTCATCACTCCGATCTGATCCTGTTGTGGTTAAACACTTGGACAACCCTTCCGATCCGAAATGGTCACTTGACCCCGAAGGACACCTCTGACACAACGACTGGATATACGTCCCTGATGCCAACAGTCTCCGACTCTGAGTTTTGCAGTATTACCATGATCACCTGATCTCTGGCCATTTTGGGCAAAATCGCACACAAGGATTAATCCGACAAGACTACGTATGGCCAAAAATGCGGGAATACATTCAACACTACTGTAACTCCTGCACCACGTGTATGCGCTCAAAATCGCAAAGGCACAAACCCTACGGTGTCGGTTCGCTTAAGGAATAGATCCTATAAGCCTGCGCGCAACGGTCCTAGCAAGCAGACGGTGTGTAACGCAGTTGTTCAGCACTCCAAAGATCAATCAGGGCGAGGAGTACGTAACAGGGAAGTGGGATAGTGCTCTGTGGTTGGATGAGGATGGGAGCAAAAGGTCGGTCCCGATGGCTGATCGTGCTCTGTGACTGGATGACAATGCGGAGCCCGGTTGGGAGGTATGCGAAAGCTGGTTTCAGGAGAATCAACCTCTCGGTGGCGGAGGGAAATCTGATCGTTGAACCAAGGTGTTTACCTCAGTGTAGAGATGATGGATTGTGATGTAGAGCGTAGAGCGTAGACTTAGAGCGTGGACTTTGACTTTAGAGCGTTGGCTGAAAACTTGTTAATTGATTCCAAAGGCGAAGACTAGCGCCCTTTTATATACAAATCCCCGGGGGACAACGACACAATATGAGGAGCAAATGATGCGATATGATGCAAGAAATGCTGATCAAGCCAGCTGACGAAGCGTGTGAAGTTGAACTACTAAAGGGGAAATCATGGAGAAATGAAACGACAGATAGGGGTAATCTTTGTAAGAATAGGGGGCGATGAGTAATAAAAGAACCAAAAATAGAACAAGGATGAGTAAGTCGTGTATGAATGAATTAAAAGATGAAACAGGGGTGAGTCATATAAAAGAACAATAGAAACGTCCACCAATACCATCTTCCCTACGGCTCCGAAGGTTAATTGACCCTGAGTCACATGAGGACTTCCGTCAGCTTCCACAACAAATACTCCTTATTGTCTTAGTGATCCGTCTCCATATGGTATCCCGCTCCAAGAGTATTTGGTCCCTTTGCCTGACACGATGTAACCTGAGTCGGATTGAAGTGGGAGGATAGGTCGGCAATGGCGACTGAAATTCTACCTCACGTTTGACTCTTCTATCCGTGTTACGATATAGAGGTGAAATGTCGAGGAATGTATATGGTTCAACGGAATTGTGAAAGAATATGGGATCGCCAATGGCATAAGAGAGACATGGTGGGGATCTTGGACGTTGAAAGAGTTTTGGAAGTATTTTGACACGTGGAGGTGGCTTAACATGCCCATGGAGCTCGGCGTATTTTTGATAGTCCTCTGTGTCCAGAGACCAGTGTGACGTATTATTAGAAGTGATGTTGGAGAGGGGAATAGAATGGGAAGCCATGTGAATGATGATGAAAGGATCGGTGTGAATAGAAAGCTGATAATGATCGATGGCGATGAAACACGAGTGACAATCGATGGCTCGAATTAGAGACTGAGGTGGATAGGGAGTTGCGGCGCTATTTAAAAGTTGATACGAAAAGACGCTGGCGGAGTTGAACTGTCAGAGTGGTTCGATATGCGTCCTCGATGCGTCCTGGCTCGTCAACAGAACGCTCAAACAACTTCCAATCCTGGAGCAACCATGGAACTCTATCTCCATGGATTTCATAGAGAAGCTCCCCCCATCGCTCGGATATAACACCATACTCGTGATTGTCGACAGGTTCACCAAACAGTCCCTATTCATTCTGACGCATGACACCATCACCTCCGCCTCACTAGCTAAATTGTTCGTTCTCCACGTATTCTCTAAACACGGAGTCCCGTCGCATGTCACGTCCGATCGGGGTTCGGAGTTCGTGTCCTCCTTCTTCCACACATTAGGAAAGGCTCTCGACATGAAGCTCCATTTTACCTCCGGATACCACCCTGAAGGAGACGGACAAATGGAACGAATGAATCAGTCCCTGGAACAATATCTCCGAATCTATTGTAACTATCAACAAGACAACTGGGCTGATCTACTTCTGATCGCAGAGTTTGCCTACAACAACGCTCCAAATGCGACTACCGGCATCTCTCTGTTCTTTGCTAATAAAGGCTACCATCCGAACATCTCCGTCCACCCCGAGAAGGAACTTGCCTCCACCAAAGCCCGCCAATTCATAACTGACCTTGATCAACTACACCAACATCTCCGAGAGACCATCTCCGATGCTCAGAAACAATATCAAGTCTCCGCAGACCGACGCCGCATTCCGGCTCTGGACCTGCAAATTGGAGACAAAGTATTTGTTAAGGCCAAACACTTCCGGACCACCCGTCCATCAAAGAAACTCTCCGAGAAATACTTAGGTCCTTATGAGGTCATTGCTCGCATGGGCAGCAGGTCTTTCACCCTCCACTTCCCAGACCACTTCCAAGCAGTTCATCCGGTCTCCCATATATCAATGCTCGAACCCGCTACTATGAACGAGATCTCCGGTCACACGCAACCCCCACCTCCCCCAATCATCATCAAAGGAGACAATGAATATGAGATCTCGGAGATCCTGGACTCGAAGATCGATACAAGTGCAAGCTCCAGTACTTAGTCAAATGGACTGGATATGAAGGCACTGATGAAGAGTCTTCATGGATCTCCACATCCGAACTCGATCACACATCCGAATCTGTCTCCGATTTTCACTCCGCTTATCCAGACAAACCTGGCCCTCTTATGAATCTTTAAGTTCAATTACTAATGCTAATTCTATTATTTTGCATCACCACTTTATTACAAGTCAAGGGAAATTACCAGCCTGCTCAAAAAAAAAAAAAAAACTCTGAAGGAATATCACTCCGCCTCATTCTTTCTCCGTTCTGAAATTTATAATCATTTTCATCCTTATCTTATACATCGCGTTTCCTTTTCCCCTTTTCCTTATCTACCTCAGGCTCCGTCTCCGACTCCTCATCACTCTCTACATCCGACACCCAATCCTTCTCATCTCCCATGTCCGAATCCTCATCCAATGGGGCCATGAACTTCCGCAACTGACGTAACTCGGCTGTCCGATGACCCTCCAGAACCTCCTTCCATTTCATCGTCCTCACCAAGTCTACTAACAACCCCTCCGTCCGCCGAAGGTGCTCCGACTGCAGGTTAACCAGCCTGATAAGCTGGCCCATGGTGCTATTGGGTGCAGAGACGCGCCCTGTACCTGCACCGGTCATTGCCCCTTCCAACCTGACGCCGCTACCCCCGGCTGCTACAGCACCTGTCTCAGTCCGCCTCTTTTTGGTCGGACGACCCTCCGATTCCTTCTCTGCCCCTCCTTGTACCACTAGTCGGGGCTTGACGCTCTGACTCCAGGGATCGAACTTTCCATCGACCCTACACCCTCCTTTCCGACCCCGACAACGATCGCAGGACCGAAGGCGGCGAGTTGGGCCGGTAGGCCACACACTCCATGCCCGCATCACGACATAAGTCGCAAGTTACGCCAGGTCCACCAAATGGCTCCGTTGCAGCCAGAGCCTTGGGTGGTCCCTCCGCATTTGCATCGAGCTCCATATTGGCATCGGGATCCGCTTCCACCTCCGCCCTCTCTGCCTCCACCGCATCGTCTTCCTCAGCTGCCCCCAACTCAAATAAGGGCCGTGCCTGCAGACGTAATGGCGAGTCCTCCACAGTGACCGTCCTTGAACGAGTCGCCTCCGTCCATGTAACAGAGATGATGGCGACTTCTGGGGTCCCTGGCCGTATGGGCACGCTCGGACTTCCTGGGTGGCTGGTCTTCCCTGCCCCGGTCACCTCCTCCTCTACCTCCATGGCCACCTCTAACTTGTGCGCCTGCTCCTCCACTTCCTTCAGTCTCGCGGCCTCCATCGCTGCCGCAAGTTCCTTCACCTTGCGGGCCCTCTCTGCCTTCGCTTCCTCCTCTTTCCTTCTCCGTTCCGTTTTTGCCGCTTCTTTCCGTCGTTCCTCCTCCTCCTCCTTCTGCCTCCGTTCTGCCTCCTCCTCCTTCCGTCTCCGTTCTGCCTCCTCCTCCTCCTTCCACCTCCGTTCCATCTCCGTTCTGCCTCCTCCTCCTCCTTCCATCTCCGTTCTGCCTCCTCCTCCTCCTTCCGTCTCCATTCTGCCTCCTCCTCCTCCTTCCGTCTCTGTTCTGCTTCCTCCTCCTCTTTCCATTTCCGCTCCTCTTCCTCTTCCTTCTGTCGGGCCAAGAGCAACTGCTCCAGCTCGGCCACGCTCATGCTTGCCAAAGGGTTTGACATCATTGAGGATAAGACCTCAATCATGCCCCTCCTTTTATATGTCTCCAGACCCCCAGTATAACTCTGACCGCACCCAATCGTCTCACCTATTCAATCCACGGACATGAGGCCTCAGGGGCTCGGCCTTAAATGGAGAGATTATTCATTAACGCCCAGATCCCTGTCCGATCCCCTCAGATCCCCGCGCATATGAAATCTATACTCCATTTGGAAACTGCTACGTCTCCATTTTCCTGTCCGATTGTCACCGCCGATTCCACCCATCCATCTCTGGTTCTGATTGATGCATCAACATCACCATAGGAACCCAGACATCCGTCCCCATCGGACTCGGACATACTCATGTAAGGCTGTCGGCCTCAGAGACCCATCCCCAGAGTAATTATTATTAGATTTCAAATATGTATTTAAGTTGCCGACTGGGGACTCCATTCCCCAGTTCGAATATCGAATCATGCCTAGCTCCTAAGTCCGATCCTAACTCTGTAAGTTGTACTCCATCTCCGAAATCTCGGACACCGGTATTAGTGAGGGCGCAGCACATAAGCTGAAGCCAAGTCTGTTCTGACCCCCACGACGTGCTCCGACTCCGACCCAACCTCCGACCCCAATCGGTGACGAGCCAGGACGCATCGAGAACACATATCGAACCACTCTGACAGTCCAACTCCGCCAGCGTCTTTTCGTATCAACTTTTAAATAGCGCCGCAACTCCCTATCCACCTCAGTCTCTAATTTGAGCCATCGATCATCACTCGTGTTTCATCGCCATCGATCATTATCAGCCTTCTATTCACACCAATCCTTTCATCATCATTCACATGGCTTCCCATTCTATTCCCCTCTCCAACATCACTTCTAATAATACGTCACACTGGTCTCTGGACACAGAGGACTATCAAAAATACGCCGAGCTCCACAGGCATGTTAAGCCACCTCCACATGTCAAAATACTTCCAAAACTCTTTCAACGTCCAAGATCCCCACCATGTCTCTCTTATGCCATTGGCGATCCCATATTCTTTCACAATTCCATTGAACCATATACATTCCTCGACATTTCACCTCTATATCGTAACACGGATAGAAGAGTCAAACGTGAGGTAGAATTTCAGTCACCATCGCTGACCTATCCTCCCACTTCAATCCGACTCAGGTTACATCGTGTCAGGCAAAGGGACCAAATACTCTTGGAATGGGATACCATATGGAGACGGATCACTAAGACAATAAGGAGTATTTGTTGTGGATGCTGACTGAAGTCCTCATGTGAATCAGGGTCAATTAACCTTCGGAGCCGTAGGGAAGATGGTATTGGTGGACGTTTCTATTGTTCTTTTATATGACTCACCCCTGTTTCATCTTTTAATTCATTCATACACGACTTACTCATCCTTGTTCTATTTTTGGTTCTTTTATTACTCATCACCCCCTATTCTTACAAAGATTACCCCTATCTGTCGTTTCATTTCTCCATGATTTCCCCCTTTAGTAGTTCAACTTCACACACTTCGTCAGCTGGCTTGATCAGCATTTCTTGCATCATATCGCATCATTTGCTCCTCATATTGTGTTGTTGTGCCCTGGGGATTTGTATATAAAAGGGCACTAGTTTTTGCCTTTGGAATCAATCAACAAGTTTTCAGCCAACGCTCTAAAGTCAAAGTCCACGCTCTAAGTCTACACTCTACGCTCTACATCACAATCCATCATCTCTACACTGAGGTAAAACACCTTGGTTCAATGATCAGATTTCCCTCTGCCACTGAGAGGTTGCTTCTCCTGAAACCAGCTTTCGCGTACCTCCCAACCGGGCTCCACATTGTCATCCAGTCACAGCACGATCAGCCATCGGGACCAACCTTTAGCTCCCATCCCCATCCAACCACAGAGCACTATCCCACTTCCCTGTTACTTACCCCTCGCCCTGATTGATCTTTGGAGTGCTGAACAACTGCATTACACACCGTCTGTTTGCTAGGACCGTTGCGCACAGGCTTATAGGATCTATTCCTTAAGCGAACCGACACCGTCTCCATCCGCCACTTTTTGGTTGGACAACCTTCCTTTCTCCGCCCCTCCTTGTACCACTAGTTGGGGCTTGATGCTCCAACTCTGGGGATCAAACCTCCCATTGATCCTACACCCTCCTTTCCAACCCTGACAACGATCGCAGGACCAAAGGCAGCGAGTTGGGCCGGTAGGCCACACACTCCATGCCCACATCACAACACAAGTCGCAAATTATGCCAGGCCTGCCGAATGGTTCCATTGGAGCCAGAGCCTTGGGTGGTCCACTCCTTCTCGATGTGGCCTCCAAGTGTTCCCTCTCCTCCTCCTTATCCTGCTGTTTTGCCGCCACCTTCTCCATCTCGTGCTTTGAAGCTGGATCACCGACCTAGCAACATGCAGCTCCTTCTTACGGGTCGCCAACATGCAACTCTCCACCTTGCACCATATGACCCTCCAATCCGCCTCCTGCTTCTCTGTATCGGCACTCAGGTGCGCCTTCAATGAAAAGACCACAACATTGAGATTCTTCTTGGTGGTAGCAGCATAAAGCTCTGCTCTTTTGCGAGCCTCAACCACAGCTACCCAAGCCATCTCCTTGTAGCAATTCGAGGTTGGATCTGGCTCTGCATCCGTCCCAACATCCACACCCACCTCGGGCTCCACATTTGTGTCGAGCCCCATATTGGCATTGGGATCCACTTCCACCTCCACCCTCTCCGCCTCTGCTGCTTCATCTTCCTCAGCCACACCCACCACAAATAATGGCTGTGACCATGGACATAACGGCGAGTCCGCTGTAAGGACAGTTGTCAGATGGGTTGACTCCATCCACGTAATGGAGATGATGGCGACTTCTGGGGTCCCTGGCCGTATGGGCACGCTCGGACTTCCTGGGTGGCTGGTCTTCCCTGCCCCGGTCACCTCCTCCTCTACCTCCATGGCAGCTTCTAGCTCATGTGCCTGCTCCTCCACTTCCTTCAGTCTTGTGGCCTCCATCGCGGCCGCAAGTTCCTTGACCCTGTGGGCCCTCTCAGCTTTTGCTTCCTCCTCCTTCCTTCTCCATTCTGTCTCTGCCGCCTCCTTCCATCTCTGCTCCTGCTCCTCCTCCTTCCATCTCCACTCCTCCTCCTCCTCCTTCCGTCTCCGCTCCTCCTCCTCCTTCTGTCTCCATTCTGCCTCCTCCTCCTTCTGTCTCTGTTCTGCCTCCTCCTCCTCTTTCTGTCTCCACTCCTCTTCCTCTTCCTTCCATCAGGCCAAGAGCAACTGCTCAAGCTCAGCCACACTCATGCTTGCCAAAGGGTTTGACATCATTGGGGATAAGACCTCAATCATGCCCCTCCTTTTATATGTCTCCAGACCCCCAGTATAACTCCAACTGCACCCAACCGTCTCACCTATTCAATCCACAGACATGAGGCCTCAGAGGCTCAGCCTTAAATGGAGAGATACTGTTATGACTATATTCATTAACGCCCAGATCCCTGTCCAATCCACTCAGATCCCCATGCATATGAAATCTATACTCCATTTGGAAACTGTCACATCTCCATTTACCTGTCCAATTGTCACTGCTGATTCCACCCATCCGTCTCTGGTTCTGATTGATGCATCAACATCACCATAGGAACCTGGACATCCGTCCCTGTCGGACTCAGACATACTCATGTAAGGCCGTTGGCCTCAGAGACCCATCCCCAGAGTAATTATTATTAGATTTCAAATATGTATTTAAGTTGCCCAACTGGGGACTTCATTCCCCAGTTCAAATATCGAATCACACCTAGTTCCTAAGTCCAATCCTAACTCTCTAAGTTGTACTCCGTCTCCAAAACCTCGGACACCGGTATTAGTGAGGGTGCAGCACATAAGCTGAAGCCAAGTCCGTTTGGACCCCCACTGTTGAAAATTTCACCTTGCTGGGGAGGTGTAGAGAGTAGATTTCGAATAATGACAGAGGGAGTGATGGGAACTGGGTGTATGCATAGTTGAATTGAAGATATATCTTGGGAATATCCTCGTACGAAATTTGATGAGATTTGGTGTAGTCCTCGTCTAGATATTGACAATTTGAGCAGGGATCAGGAGCAGATGACTCGAACGAGAGTAAATGCTTAATAGAAAATCAACCAGTGGAACTTAGGCTTCGCAAACTGAGATTCAAATAGATGTTGCAATACTTTAGAAGAGTATGCAAAGGCTTGAAGAAATTCGAGTTTGTTCTGGAGTTATTCCAGAAACGGGTAGTTCAGACACAGTCAACAAAAACAAGTGAGAGTAAATTCTCTGGTCTGTTTCATATCTAGCTAAGCGTGTTTTATACAAGATATGTGTCTTTAGAACATGTGATAAAAGTCCTGAATCATTTGAAACATGGGAAAGAAACTTGTGATAAAAACGAAATGGGGGTGGAGCCAATAGGGGAAAAATGATGAAATAAAATATAAAAGCAATATAGGAGAATGATCTGATGGGTGTGGAGCTTACAGGGGCTTCTCCTCTTCCCTCCTAACCATTTCCCTTCGCTTTCCTACCTCCCCCTCAACCTCCTGAGCCTCCTATGTGCTCCTGTTCCCCCTCTCTCCTAACCCCTTTCTCCCATAATCAACACCCACGACATACCCCGACTCCTTCTCCAACTCCGACCAAACCTCTGACCCAATCTCCGACCCCAATCGGACCTAGTGCATAACAGTTTCACGCTGCTCTGTGCTGCACAATTCCCTAGTAGAAGTATTGCAGTATTGCTACTTCTACTTGTGCTCATATATTGAGCATGTTCCTGTCCTTTAGGAATGTTGGAGACAGTGGATGACTGTCTCCTCCTTTCTTCTCTAATCAAAGAACCACTCAATGAAGGGTTCTTGTTTGACAGGTGATCTATTGTGCAATCATCTGTGTGGTCTCGTGATCATGGCGACTCTCTTCTAGAGTCTTCCTTACAAGAAGTCCCTGCAACTTCTCTAGGGTCTAGCTCCCCTTCCTGAGAGCTTCTGCTGCTGGCTACATGCCACCATTTATCATTTATGATGTCCTGTGTGCTGCCAGCATGACTCACTCTACTGTGAGTCATCATTATGATGACTCCTTTCTTTCTTCTATCTTTGTAGGCGAACTAAGTTAGTCAACTAGTTGCTCACTTATATAAGCGACTGGGGGGGTCTGTACACCAGCAACAGCTGGTTTTCTAGTATTGACTAGAAAACTTCAATAATGAGGAAGAATCAATTGATTCTTCCTTAAGTTCAAAAAAGTGTTAATGGGTGTCTTAGTTCAAACCATTGCACAGAACTCAACCTAGTGTATTGGTTGGGCGATGTGTTGTACAGTCTGGTAGTTACTAAGTTCTATCTACTATATGTGGACCCACATGTGTACTGGGTCCACTGGCTTACATAATAACTATACATATGCACCCTATGGGTGCATATATCTACCAAGAGGACAGCATTCCTTAATGGAATGCTGCATATATTAATTATACTTATATGTTATAGTAAGTAAGTACCCTGGGTACTTACACATCTGAACATCTCCATCCACCCTGAGAAGGAACTTGCCTCAACCAAAGCCCACCAATTTGTAACTGACCTTGACCAACTACACCAACATCTCTGAGAAGCCATCTCCAATGCCTAGAAACAATACCAAGTCTCTGCAGACCGATGCTGTACCCCGGCTCTGGACCTACAGATCAGAGACAAAGTATTCATCAAGGCCAAACACTTCCAGACCACCCATCCATCAAAGAAACTCTCTGAGAAATACTTAGGTCCTTATGAGGTCATTGCTCAAGGTCCTTCACCATCCAACTCCCTGACCACTTCCAAGCAGTTCACCCGGTCTTCCATATATCAATGCTTGAACCTGCTACTACAAACAAGATCCCCAGCTGCACCCATCTCCACCCCCTCTGATCATCATTGAGGGAGATAAGAATATGAGATATCCAAGATCCTGGATTTGAAGATTGATTGTCAGTACAAGTACAAGCTCCAGTACCTAGTCAAATGGACTGGATATGAAAGCATGGATGAAGAGTCCTCATGGATCTCCATGTCCAAACTCAATCACACATCCAAATCCATCTCCAATTTCACTCTGCTTATCCAGACAAACCTGGTCCTCTTACAAATCTTTAAGTTCTATCACTGACTCTGATCCTATTGTTCCACATTTTATTACATTTCACAGAGAAGAACTACAAGTCTACCTGACCTCCAAAAACCTCACTCCAACCTGTTTTTCCTCCTTCAAATTTACAAGTCAAACTTCCACTATTCTTAAGTCCATTCCAAAACATTACAATCATTTTCATTTTCGTTTTTATGAATTATACATCACACTTCCTTTTTCTCTTCCCCTTTTCTACTTCAGCCTCTGCCTCCAACTCATTGTCACTCTCCACATCCAACACCCAATCCTTTTCATCCCCCATGTCCGAATCCTCATCCAGGGGGGCCATGAATTTCTGCAGTTGACACAACTCAGTAGTCCATCGCCCCTCCAGAACCTCCTTCTGTTTCATCGTCTTCACCAAGTCCACTAATAAACCTTCCATCTGCTGGAGATGCTCTGACTGCATGTTGACCAGCCTGATAAGCTGGCCCACAGTACTGCTGGGTGCAGAGACACACCCCGTACCTGCACCGGTCATCGCTCCCTCCAATCTGACATCACTACCTCCAGCTGCCACAGCACCCGCCTCCATCTGCCGCCTTTTGGTCAGAAGACCCTCCAATTCCTTCTCTGCCCCTCCTTGTATCACTGGTTAGGGCTTGATGCTCCAACTTCAAGGATTGAACTTGCCATCAATCCTACACCTTCCTTTCCAACCCTGACAACAATCACAGGACCAAAGTCAGCAGGTTGGACCAGTGGGCCATACACACTCCATGCCCACATCACAACACAAGTCACATATCATGTTGGGTCTGCCAAATGGCTCTGCCGGAGCCAGAACCTTGGGTGGTCCGCTCCTTTTTGATGTGGCCTCCAAGTTTTCCCTCCCCTCCTCCTTCTCCTGCTGCTCTGCTGCAGCCTTCTCCATCTCATACTTATGGAGCTTGATTGCTGACCTGGCAACATGCAACTCCTTTTTACAAGTCACTAGTAGGTGATCCTCTGCCTTATGCCATATGACCCTCCATTCCACCTCCCACTTCTCCGTATCAGCGCTCAGGTACACCTTCAACAAGAAGACTGTGACCTCAAGGTTTTTCTCAGTAGTAGCAGCATATAGCTCCACCCATCTGCGAGCTTCAACCACGTCTACCCAGGCCATCTCCTCATAACGATTCAAGGTCAGGTCAGGCCCCATGTCCCAACATCCACACCCACCTTGGGCTCTGCATTTGTGTTGAGCTCCATGTCCACATCAGGGTCCACCTCCGCTTCCACCTTCTCCACCTCTGCCATGTCATCTTCTTCAGCCACACCCACCGCAAACAACGGCTGTGGTTGCCAACACACTGGTGAGTCTGCCAGTGGAGCAGGTGTCAGACAGGTTGACTCCATCCATGTGACCAAGATAATGGTGACCTTGGGGGTCTGCACCCATATTGGCATGCTTGGACTCCCTGGTTGACTAGTTGCTTCCACCCCGGTCACCTCCTCCTCTACCTCCATGGCAGCCTCTAGCTCGTGCGCCTGTTCCTCCACTTCCTTCAGCCTCGTGGCCTCCATCACAGCCACAAGTTCCTTGACCTTGCATGCTCACTCTGCCTTTGCCTCTTCCTCCCTCTCCCTCTGCTCTGCTTCCTTCTCCTCCTTCTATCTCCATTCTGCCTCCTCCTCCTCCTTCCATCTCCATTCCACCACCACCTCCTCCTTCCATCTCCATTCTGTCTCTTCCTCCTCCTTCTATCTCTATTCTGTCTCCTCCTCCTCCTTCTGTCTCTGTTCCACCGCCTCCTCCTCCTTCTGTCTCTATTCTGTCTCCTCCTCCTCCTTCCATCTCCATTCTGTCTCCTCCTCCTCCTTCTGTCTCTGTTCCACCGCCTCCTCCTCCTTCTGTCTCTATTCTGTCTCCTCCTCCTCCTTCCATCTCCATTCTGTCTCCTCCTCCTCTTTCCATCTTTGCTCCTCTGCCTCCTCCTCCTTCCACTTCCATTCCTCTTCCTCTTCTTTCTGTCAGGCCAGGAGCAACTGCTCAAGCTCAGCCACACTCATATTTGCAAAAGGATTCAACATCATTGAGGATAAGACCTCAACATGCCCCTCCTTTTATATGACTCCAGACTCCCCAGTATTACTCCAACTATGCCCAACTGTCTCACCTATACAATCCACAGACCTGAGGCCTCAAGGGCTTGGCCTTAATGGAGAGATACTGTTATGACTATATTCATTAATGCCCAGATCCCCATCCCATCCACTCAGATCCCCATGCACATGAAATCTATACTCCATTAGGAAACCATCACATCTCCATCAGTCCATCTGATCGTAACCATCAATCTCACTCATCTGCCTCTAGTTCTGATTGATGCATCAGCATCACCATAGGAACCTGGACACCCATCCCCATTGGACTCAGACATATTCATGTAAGGCCACCAGCCTTGGAGATCCATCACCAGAGTAATTATTATTAGATTTCAAATATGTATTTAAGTCATGTTACTGGGGACTTCATTCCCCAGTTCAAATATCAAATCATGCCTAGCTCCTAAGTCTGATCTGAACTATCTAAGTCGTACTCCATCTCTGAAATCTCAGACACAGGTATCAGTGAGAGTGCAGCACATAAGCTGAAGCCAAGTCTGTTCTGACCCCCACAACACACCCTGACCCCTACTCCAACTCTGACCCAAACTCCAATCCAGGTTCCAACCCCCCATTGGACCTAGTGCATAACAACCACACCCCATGTCCTGGCTACCCAAACCTGGCTGGCACTAGGGTCCACAAGAAGAACTGAGGAGACTGGTTGAGTCAACTTCAAGGGGCAGGAGTGCTGAGATGCACCCAGCAAGGCTCTGTGGCCCATAATGGTGGACTGGATGTCAAGGGCATGCTCTGTGGGCTCTACCTGCAGGGGACAAGGGTGAGCAGTGAGTATATACTATATATATCACCATGATTCATCTGTATCATCCCTCAGTATCATCCCTCAGTAGAGCCTGCATTCAAAAAGGACTCAGGATGAGTGATCAATGTATTTTGGAAGGGAGTCTTCCTGAAGCCAATAATAGAGATGATGAAGAGCAGGATGAAGGCATTGATGGTGTGAGGTGGGGAAAGGATGAGGTGCTTGTGATAGCATTCACACTTTTACTTAAGACGCTTGTTCGGAATCATGTCAGTATACAATATTCTGATGTATATGAGATATACATCAGAATTTCAATGATACATAAAGCCAGGGAGTTACAATTTGGATATCTTAAAAGATTTCAGATGTGTGAAATTTTCATAAATATAAACATATATTCTATATTTTAATAAACTTTAAAAGATAAGACATTTGGTTGAGATGAACATAACTGTTTACATGGATATAATAGGAATGTATGTATTAATATAACTGGTATTATATAGGGTATTTAGATATACAAATACCAGGTGGGGATTAAAGATGGTTCAAATTATGTTACAAGTATTGTATAAGAAAGAATCAATGATATTTGGATGTTCCCTCAAGAGAGTTACCACCACTAAATGGGGAAAAAACAGTTATTTTTGAGAATTATGCCAAAATATCAAAATATGTTTTAATCTAGTATATTGTGTAAAATTTGAGAATCATGTTGAAATATGAAAATAAGTTTTAATCTAAGTGTGTTGTGTAAAATTTGAGGAAAATAGGTTGTATATACATATTTGTTGTATTTCTGAACAAGCGTCTAAGGTAATATGTGGTTGTCAACAAGGGACATGATTTCTGACTCTCAATCAATAACCAATACCAAACCCTCACTTCAAAATGACTGGGATTTAGGTGACATCATCACAACTCTCAAGCAGCACCTCACATACATCTCTGACCCATGCAGGAAGCACATCTCATGTTGATGGGTTGGATGGCATCAAGGTCTGCCACTGGCTCTGTATCTGCATTCACATCATGGCATATGACACTGACAGAGATGGAGTTGCCACACATAACATATCACAATACCTCCTACACCCCATCATCCACATCCACATGCAGGGCCTACAGTTGTGGCAGGGGCTTGTCACTTCATCTTGGTCTCTCACTCTGCAACCTGGGGATGCCCCTTCACCAGGCAGGATACAATGTTCAGTGGGTACACATGACTCAATGTGGCACTCTGTTATGACTATATTCATTAACATCCAGATCCCTATCCGATCCACTCAGATCCCTGTGCATATGAAATCTATACTCCATTTGGAAACCGCCACATCTCCATCTACCTGTCCAATTGTCACCGCCGATTCCACCCATCTGTCTCCAGTTCCAATTGATGCATCACCATCACCATAGGAACCCAGACATCCATCCCCATCAGACTCAGACATACTCATGTAAGGCCGTTGGCCTTGGAGACCCATCCCCAGAGTAATTATTATTAGATTTCAAAATATGTATTTAAGTTGCCTGACTGGGGACTTCATTCCCCAGTTTGAATATTGAATCACGCCTAGTTCCTAAGTCCGATCCTAACTCTCTAAGTCATACTCCATCTCCGAAATCTCGGACACCGGTATTAGTGAGGGCGCAGCACATAAGCTGAAGCCAAGTCTGTTCCGACCCCCACGACGTACTCTGACTCTGACCCAACCTCCAACCCAATCTCCAACCCCCAATCGGACCTAGTGTGTAACACACTCACATGGGCGTTCTATTCATATTCCTGCAATCAATCTAAGACAATGGGTTTTATTTGTCTCAATGCACCACCAATGCAGTACATGGTCTGGCAGCTATGGTAGACATCTCAGATGGGGGTCAGAGGCTCCAGAGTGGCTGGCCTTGGTGGCAGCAGTGGGATGGCAACGACAAAACAGGAATCAGTTGCAAAGCAATGCAGAGGAGTATTGGGGCTATATGGCATGTGTCCACTTGCATTGTTCTTGCTTTTGTCATGATGATGAGTATTTCCAGTAGACATGCAAGTCCCACCACTTCTAACCATCCTTAAGACCTTGCACTTGTCCTCAATGCTCAGGACATCAGTGCTTTTGACTCCTGCCCAATATCTAGCAACTAACACATGAACTCTAAATGCATACATATTGAGGTTGGCAGATTTCTACATTGAGCTGATTCAACCCAAAAGCATTGCCACTAAACATATGCTCCCCAAACCCAAAGCCAATAATGACAGGCCCTCTTCCTCAACACAACAAACTAGTCACCTTATGGTGGCAATACAGATGCAAACAACACAGACAGCCTAAACCAGGCTGCATGAGCTCCGGACATCATGGATTCAAATCCCATGATGAAGAGCACAAAAGTGGCACCTCTGTGTTGGAGAACACTGCAATTTCTCGCAGCTTTTGCATGTGCATGTTGCAAGCCTGTATGATATGTGAGCAACACCTATGGCTGTTCTGAGCATCATGTTAAAGGTCAGAGAGTCTCAGATGACAGGTGCTGAAATGCACCAAGGCACAACTTCTGTGATGTGGCTCAGACAAGTGGGAGTTCTGTTGGTCTATGTGGCTACTATGGATGGGGACAGTGTGGTGAGGGAGGCATCTGAGTTGATGGAGCAGCACAAGGAAGCTTTTCTGGGATTTCACTGTATGTAATTTAACATTACATCTATGAAATAATGATCTAGGATGAATACATTGGTAATAATGCATATGTCAATGTCAACAATGTGCCACCTTCAGATGAATTGGGAGATGCACATGATTCTGCAAGTCAATAGTGATCCAGTGACTCTCACCAGTGGCTGTTTGATAGGGGATCTCAGAGCAGTGGGATGAAGCATGCCCTCTGTGCATGCAGCCATCCTTTGCACACTGCAAGGTATAGGAGGAATATGCCACACTGGGCCCACAAAGCTGGGTCTTGATATTGACACATGGCTGATGGAGGGGACAAGAATAAGCAATAGGGAGGTGGGGTCAGGTTGTCAGTGCATGGAGACAGGTGGAGGGTGGTGTGGCGGCTCTGGGTCATGAATGCATAAATATGGTGTATCTATTGGAAGTAAGGCATTGAGTCTGGAGGAATGAAGCCATGGGTGGGAGAGGAGGGCACAAGAAGGGCAAGGGGGAGGATGGGATCGGTTCAAACAGAAGATGCAATGCCCAACTCTTGTGATGATGTTGAGCCTGAGGATGACATCCTAGCTCACGGACACTATCACACATCCATCCCACTGCTAGTCTCAGTTCAACTCTTCGAGCCACCCAACTGGCTTACAGGCACTATTTGCAGGTGTATCCCCCAAGGACAGCCGGTCTCTCTTCGACAAGCTGAGCTCATCAGATATGTAACCAACTCAGACCTCGTCTGTCCACTGTTGAGAACGACAGATGACTCATAGCGAGCCCATCGCCTTGGTCATACATAATACCGGCTACCTTCTAGTGATAACCCTTCTTACCAAAGATTTAGCTTTCGTTTCGTATATGAGTGCACTTTTTCAGCATGCCAGTTTGCGAAAGGTACTTTGCGTGCCTCAAGGTGCATGAAGGTATATAAATATTCAAAGCTTTGGTAACCGCCGCGGGAGTCGGCCATCCCCCCTTCATTTAGGATATCGGTCTTACAGTTAGAGCCACGGTTCTAAATCTGACAGCTGAAACAGTTGCTATTTTTAGGACTCATTATTTAGGATTTTAGGACTACGGATAGTCATCCATTTTGATCAGGTGATCGTGCGAATGCATTACGACTTGACGCATTGACTACCGCAGACAATGTTACCACGAACTATCAGCACTCTCGACAGTGACATTCTTCAAATTATCCTTGAATCCATCTGTAACATCCATGATGTCCCTGATTCATACGTGCCAGAGAAGCCTTGGACTAGGTTGATACCATTATCTCTGGTATCAAAGCGTCTTCGATCAGAGTGCCTCCCGCGTTTGTTTCGAGAATACCACCACACTATAACCAAGCCTGGAAGATTGATTCCTAAGAGATTGTGGTGTTTCATCAAGTATGTCATCTGCTAGAAGCCACACTAATCTCACTAAAGACAGAAGAGTGCTGCGAATCACAGATGAGAGTGCAGATATCGATGACATAGACGATCAAGTGTTAGCAGCCAAAGAGCTTTGGGAATCATTTCCTGATATGATCGCCGTCACAACATGTATCTATACCCGTGCATCAGGTCCAGACATAACTTTCGTGAAGGCTTTGGCTACGCTTCCTTCTCTATCATCTTTTGAACTGGAGAACTCAATCTTTCAAACGACCATGGACCCAGGATTCAATCTCCTCTCCGGCCTCACTCGAGTGGCATTCCGTCTCACTGAGGGCTGGCGTATGAGCACGCTAACTGATCGCTGGAATGTCCTAGTGATAGAGCGAGAGGCATATTACCTCTTCGTCTTATTGTCTGCTTCATGTTCGACCTTGGAATATATAGAAATACCTGGAGAAACGGCTTATCCAGAAGAACTCTCAGAGTACCATTGGCCTTGTCTACGACACCTTATCATAGAAGGGGTGGTCCCAGATCGGCCATTAATCTCTTGGCTTCGACAAGCACCATTGTTGCACACATTGGATGTCCGATGTTTTCGCGCCACTAATTCACCCCATTTCTTCATCTACCCTGATTCACAATGCGATGAAACTGCCAGGATTCCCCAGATTCGATCCTTGACCCTGGCCAACCCATCACCAAAAGATCGCATATTCGACCACCTATCAGATATTCGTTATCTCTCGTTTCCGGCTCTTCCCAGAGCACAGTATTATATGCAAGGAGTCAGTGCCCTGTGCACCCCCATTTGGAACGCAATAGAGGCTAAGGAAGCCCTGCTCCGTTCCCAAATGCATAATCTGGTCGAGCTTCAAATATCCATAGAGGACCATACATATTGGGACTTGATCCACGCCATATCACAAGTTTTTCCTTCTCTGAAGATTTTGGAGCTACATCGCTATCCGATAAGGATGCCGAGCTTTGCAGAACCATTTGCATGTCTCGTTTTGTCATACTTGACACCCACTTACTAATGATTGTTCAGGAAATCCCGTTTGCCCTGGCGGACCTTCCTCTATTGACCGATTTGAGACTTGATCTCAATCTCAGGAATGAAGAGACAGGATATAACGCGGGATACGAGGCATCTCCGTCTCCAGCCTACTGCGATCTAGACGAAAAAACAGCACTACGTGTAGCGGAGAGCATACCTCAGTTGAAGTCAGTCAGTCTACTCTTTCGGGGACGGCATGAACGCCGAGCAGCGTTACTGCCTCCAATGTACTGGAGGACATTCAATGTGTCTCGCAATATGCACGGAGTGCATGTAACGCTTGACCAGTGAGATTCCTAGATTATGCGTGAGATGTTCGCCTATCTCATCTACAGACGCTGTACTGATGAGTGGTCTACTTATAAACTAAAATGAATCCGACGTTTAGGTCATGTTCTCATACCCATCCACCTTACTTTGGCTGATCAAGCCTGGCCTCTTTTCACTCGTGTCATGGCGCTTGTAGAGGGGATATGCGGTGTTGCTAGGCTGACTGACCACCGCACAAATATGGTGAAAGGCGACAAAGTCTGGTCGTTGGTTTTGTATCCCATCTACTCTCAGTTCTATGTCGACCAATGGCTTAGGAATGAGCGACATGTCCTTCAATGTGTTCAAGACACTTGATGTTTCTGAGCAGAACAGAGCGACGCCACCAGAGACTCAGCAATACAGCAAGACAAATGATACGATTGCTGGTTAGGCTTTGTCGCGGCACCAGAATACTTACGAGTAAAAGGCTAAGTTAGCTTATCCTGGGATTGAGGGGGAGAATCTTCCACCCCTAGTACAAGCGTCGACCCCAGCTCTGGCCCCGCTCCGACGCTCAAACCGAGAAAAACAGGTGTCGGCAGGCGCAGCTATGCGTGGTCTCACGTACACAAGTAGATTAGACCGGGCCAGAGAGGAAGTACGTGCTAGCGCCGGACGTACCAATACACACCAACTAGGTCCAACCTTGGAGCTGAATAATTTCCTAAATGGTGACATTGATAACATATTAGCAACATTAGTAGTCAATGACCTGCACGATCCAAAGACCTGGGCTGAAGCCATGCAGTCAAAAGACAAACCCAAATGGCAGAAAGGAATGGATAAAGAGATGGAGTCAATAAGAGCTTGGAAGGTGTGGAAATTGGTCTTACTGTCACTTGTGCCAAAAGGGAGAAAAATCATAGGATGCAGGCCAGTACGCCATGTCAAGCGAAACGCAGAAGGTTAGGAAGTCAAACACAAAGTTCATCTGGTGGCTCAAGGATTCACACAAGTAGCAGGAATGGACTACACCGACACATTCGCACCAGTAGCACAAATGGAAAGCATCCATGCAGTCCTGCACATTGGCGCACAGTGTGACTGGGAAATGCAACAGTTTGATGTTAAAATAGTATTCCTATATGGAGACCTAGAGGAAGAGGTATACATGCAACAGCCAAATGGATATGAAGAGCCAGGGAAAGAGGACCATGTGGCACTGCTAAAAAAGGGATTATATGGATTAAAGCAAGGAGGATGACAGTGGAACAAGAAGCTACATAGTTTTGGCTACAACCATATCTCTGTTGACCACTGTGTCTACACTCAGACCGCCCATGGAAATTCAAACATTGTTGCCATTCATGTTGATGACATGTTAGCCTGTGCAAGCTCAGATATCGAAATGAAAAGGCTAAAAACCGACCTAGAAAGCCTATTTGAGATAAAAGACCTGGGAGAGGTCCACTGGCTCCTGGGAGTGGCAATTACACACGATCGCAAGGCCAGGACAGTGGCGCTGTCACAGCCGTCCTATGTGGACACGATTGTGGCACGTTTCAAAATGTAAGAAGCATACCCTGTTTCTGCACCACTCGATACCGGGACTTGTCTGTCAATGAAAATGTGTCCATCAAATGAGGAGGAGAAACAGAAAATGTCTAAGAAACCATACCAAACAGCTGTAGGGTCACTCATGTATGCAGCAATAACCACACATCCAGATATCAGCTTTGCTGTTCAGCAACTAAGCCAGTTCGCATCTAACCCAGGCCCTGAACATTGGGAGGCAGCAAAACGTGTAATATGGTACCTAAAAGGCGCGTGGGATCACTGTCTAATACTTAGGGGAAAAGAAGACATAAAACTCACTGGGTAAATGGACTCTGATTGGGCGAATGACCCTGACAGACGGTGATCAATATCCGGTTACCTTTTCAGCCTAGGAGGAGGAGTGATTTCATGGAGCTCAAAGAAACAGCAGACAGTTGCTGCCTCATCCTGCAAAGCTGAATACATGGCTACAAATCATTGCGCGATGAAAGCTTTATGGCTGAGAAACTTACTCGGCTGTCTAGACCTACCTCACAAGGAGGCCACTACGCTTTTTTGTGACAACTTGGGCACCATCACACTGACGAAAGACGCGTCATTTCATGCACGATCAAAGCATATAGATGTAGCACACCATTTTGTTCAAGAGCGAGTGGAAATGAACCAAATCACCTTCAAACATTTACCTTCGGATCAAATGCCTGCAGATGCCCTCACAAAACCACTCACCGGTCAAAAACATGTGCAGTTTCATAATAAAATGGGTGTCTCTCAGAAGGGCTCAGGGACGAGACTCATTAGATCGAGGGGGAGTATTGGAATACGCTCTAATGAGTGACACATACACCCACAGCGGTGTTAGTACAGCTAGGCGCTTCTCAGCGCCTAGTATCCTTCCCTCAGTTGTTTATACCACGACTGAGGTAAGAATCATGTTCTACTGTCAGCATACTGGCATATACTTACATTGTTATTTAGACTGATATCTAGTCAGATATCTATAAAGTAGTTGTTTATACCACGACTGAGACTGATATCTAGTCATATCTCAATAAGAATGTCCAGTGAGGCTCTGGAATGAGTAGCAGTGTTCTTGAGCACATAAACATCTGCAAATGATTTGCTTTTTTGCCAGGGTTTAAATACTGCCGAGTTTAAGCACCACTAGACAAAACAGGCAGAATTCCAACGGGATCTTGTGGTCTCGTTACTGATTTGCTGTTTCATATATGTTTCCTCCTATGCCATAGACCAACTGTGCTGTGTATATTTTCATGATTGTTGTCACATTGCAATTGAAATCGAGATTCAGTTCAGTGAGTTACTTCAACTCACGGGATACTACAATGAATGTTCTATTCAAACGGTATCATTCGATGTCTAGACCCACGGAAGAAGTTCAGAAACTCTCTCCTCGAGGTATAAATATTATGACATAAGCGTATCCAGAGTTTATAAGCGCCACGTTGGCGTCAGATGGTGGTCATTGCAACATGGAATGGAGCAGTTTTTTCGTATGTCACTGACGAGACCTAACCTGCTGGCCATGGTATCACTGTGTCTGTTATTGAACAGCTAACGTAGATTTACAAATTGCCATGCATACGCACCTAGCTCTATTGGTTAGTTCCTCCGTGGCTCTTCCCAGTGCGTCCAGCATTGCAACCGTTAAGAAAACGAGCGCTGCAAAAAGCGATGAAAATGTACAGAGAATAACAGTTTGGCATGATATCCCGGGGCCGCTAGAGCTCTTTTTGGAGACCGTCAACGTAAGACCTTCTGAGAGAGGGTGGCTTCTGACGACATGAATACATGAGATGCATAGTGTATGACATGGAGTAGAGAAAATGGATACCGGCATACGCTTGGATAGATCATGACGTTACGGGCCTATCACTATATGCGGTTCTCTCTCCTGCTTCTCCTCAGGAGGCCGACTCTCGAAAGCCACCTTCGGTGCACTGGGATCTGCATCAAAGTAAACATATTGTGTCTCAAAAAAGACCTGTTTCTACTTCGTCAAATGTGCATAGTATAAGCAAGAGTATCTGTACATACCGCTCCTAGAATAGAAAATGGGAAATCATTGCCTTGTGATTTTAGTAGACCGTCATGCCAGGGGTCATCGGACACCGTCAAATCCCCTCGGCCCCACCGTAAAGTGCACCCAAGGGCCAGAGACTCCACAGACCGCCCAAATTTATCCAGATACGTTTGACGTCAATACCATCTAGTCGCCGACTAGGTATCATATACCCCTGACTACTGAATCGGCCTTCCAATTTTTGGTAAACGAAGGCCAAGACTTCATCCGAGAAGTGACAATAGGTAGTCCCTTAGAATAGCGATGATATGAAGAGTTGGCTTTCGATATATCGTCATAGGGACATACCAGAATCTATGAGGATATCGATAGGAACCGCAAACGTCAGGTCTTCAAATTGGCTATGCGTAGGGGACACTCCCCAGCCAATCGCGTGACAAGAGATAAGCCATTTGCTCGTTCCTGGGATGACTGGGATCCAATGCTTTGGGATAGGTAGTATCTTGTCTGGGATGCAGCCCAGGGACAAGAAGCTTTGCCTACGGAGCCTATCAAATCCTGCCAAGTCGAGGGGCACCATCCTCACCCTTGTCTGTTGTAGGAGATACAGAATATGAAATTCTGAGGGTTTATTCAGCGACAAGGCAGTGCTCTATCTAAAGCAGGACAAACCATTATCAGCCCCCGCGCATGTAGAGTAGTGAGGATGTGCTAGAGAAAAGCATCCAGTCAGGTGAACATTGACAGGAGACGACGTACATCGGGCACTGTAGATGTCCCTTTATCTGTACTGGAAACTGGCGTCCATGAATGACGAAACCCATGGCGTGAAATCTACATACGGAACAAAGCCTAGACCAAGAATGCCGTCGATACTGGTTCGAAAGAGATATACCTCGACTTCTTGGGCGACACCGAAAACCAGGCGTAGATCCACCTTAAGACCATTTCGAGTGATGAAATTCAAAGTGTCGTCGTAAACAGGACCCGCTTGAAGAGGGAGATTCGTGCAATTTCACTAAACTAACAAGATAATACGCACATACAACTCATTAATTATAATTTTCAATTCAAAAAATGTCCTCTCCATGGCTCCGGGCTGTGGGTCCAGGATGATAGTAAGTACGTAGAGGGGTATTGAAGTCCCTTTCGTGCTTTATGTTAAGTTATTCACCAAAAAGCCAGCTGAATGAACCACATCGTGTCAAATGGAGAGTCTGCAGAGTGTCGAAACGATACATACGATGATGATGATCCTGGGTAGTCATGCGGAGTCAACTTACAGACTAAACAACTAAAAGGTAGTATTACCGGTGTCCGGCTAGATGCCGAAAAGTCGTTCATCCAGACCGTCAGGGATGCGCTACCTCACTATTAGGCCGTGAGAATTGGGTTGAAACAGTGGAATGACTCACAACCGTGGCAGTGTATTGAAAAACTAGGTTTTTTATATCGAGAAGTACAAATGAGAATTACAAATAAGAATCACTTACCAGCAATGAGATCGTATGGCCCTAATTCGCGGTCTTCCCATAGAGGCGGCGGATTGCAACTTGGTGGTTTGCGGATAGGATGATCTATAAGGGGCACATTGCATATGGAGAGCCCGTATGAAATGCTCGTATCAGCGTTGTGCATCGCTGGAATTGGCACACCACGCTCAATGAGTTTCCCGTCCCGAAGGTGGATACCAAATCTTGTGCCGGATCCAGAGAAAATCCCCCATTTGACAACATCCCGTTGGTACTGTCTCAACGGGATGGTTCTAATATTGATCCATCTAATTATGGTTCGACGTACCAGATGGTAAGTAAAGGAACGGTTAGGGGGGGACAACTCAAGGATGATTGCTTTAGTTGTGACCATGATAATGATATGGAGCCGAGGGTCTCTGGGAAGCAGTGCTAGGGGTATCTGTGGCCGCTGCTCCCTATATAGATATGCAGATTAGCCGTTAGGTGGATATGTAGATACACATGTTATGTCGGTATGCGTGATTACTGTAAGGTGAATGAAATGATTCATTACCTCGAAAATCTATTACGGAGTACTAATGATGCACGGCGAGGTGCAGAGATACGGAATCTCTTTGTCCCTGAGTACCCTGCTGGAGCTGCCTCGCTCTAGCTAACGATTAGGCCACGTTTCCTAACCCTAACACCACGGAAAAGGCCAAAACTGCTCTTAAAACTTGCGGAGCTTGCTACTGTCGCACAGCCATCAATCAAAACATCAAATGCGTGTTGATATTAGGTCATGTTTGGGTCAGGATGGCGCGACCCATTGGCGCCTAAGTATCGAAAATAGTCAATAAGCATTTCAATGTCACGCCAACAACCGACCATTATTAGTATTTAATAGCGATGTTCTTCAAAGTATAGTCGAGGCCATCTGTGACAACCAAGATACCTATAAACCTTGGAATAGGTTACTTCCATTATCCCTGGTGTCGAAGCGTCTCCGATCCGAGTGCCTCCCGCATTTGTTTCGATAATACCGCCATACCATATACAAGCCAGGCAAATTGATTCCTAAGAGACTGTGGTGTTTCATCAAGTATGTCATCTGTTAGTACTTGATTGAATTGGCTGAATTCAAGAAATCAGAGTACTGAGAATCAGGGATCCGACTGTGAGCTATTATGATATAGACACTCAAGTATTGGCAGCAAAGGAGCTTTGGGGGGCATTACCCGGGATGACCTCAGTTACAACATGTACAGACGCCCATCGGGTCCAGATCCAACTTGTGTCAAGGCTTTGGCTACTCTCCCCTCGCTTTCATCATTCGAATTAGAGGACACGAATTTTCAAATAACCAAGGACCCAGATTTCAGTCTCATCTCTGGCCTCACTCAAGTGGCCTTCCGTTTGACCAAGAACTGGCGAACAAATGCTAACAGCCTCAGCCATCGTTGGAATTTCTCAGTAATGCAGCGCGAGGCGTATTACCTCTTCGTTCTCTTGACTGCATCAGCATCAACCTTGGCATATATCGAAATACCGGGAGAAACCGCCTGTCCTGAAGAACTGTCAGAATACCGTTGGCCCTGTCTGCGACAGCCTGTCTTGTATGGTGTGGTCCCGGATAGGCCATTAATCTCTTGGGTTCGGCAAGCGCCAATACTGCACAAATTGGATATTTATTGTCGTCATGCGACCAATTCTCCCCAATTCTTTGTTCATCCTGACACACCTTATGATGAGGTCGCCAGGATGCCACACATTCAATCTCTGATGCTCGCCGACTCATCTCCGAAAGATCGTATATTCGACTACTTATCAGATGTCCACTATCTCTCGTTTCCTGCTCTTCCCAAACCACATTATTATACGGACGGAATCAGCCTCTTGCACACTCCCATCTGGAATGCCACAGGCAATGGAAGCCATACTACGTTGCCCGATGGCTGGTTTGGTCGAGCTTCGAATTTCCGTTCAGGATCGTAGATATACAGAATTGATCAACACTATTTCACAGTCGTTTCTTCTTCTGCAAGCTTTGGAGCTGCATCGTTATCCGATAGAAATGCCAAGATCTGCAGAACAATTTGCATGTCCTTTAATATGTCTTACTTAAAATCTACTCATGCGTGAATGTCCAGGAAGTCCCTCTTTCTCTAGCCAACCTTCCTCGTTTAAATGCCTTGAGACTTGACCCCAACCTGACCCCAACCTGATGCAGGAAGTGTCCAGCCTCCATGCGGTCACCCAAGGTCTAGAACTAGACACGGCACTACTCGTGGCAGAGAGCATCCCGCAGCTGGTTTCCGTCAGTCTACTCTGTCGAGTGCAAGAGCACCACAACCGGTATCAATACTCGGTAGGCGACCCAGCTTTCTGGAGACACTATCATATCTCTCGTGATGAAGATGGAGTGAAACTGTTTGATGACTCGGATTACCGATACGATGTGGGCGAGCTCATCTTTAGGATATAGAAACGATTTGATGATGCTCTGCTCAGTCCACAATGAATTTAATGTAATCATTTTCTGCTCACTCTCTCAGTTGATACACTTCTCGCTGCTTAAGCAAAAGGTACTTCAATGTCTCTGGCGACCCTGCCTACTGCGGTCAAGTCGATCATTAGGATTTTTTACAATGAGATGGCATCAAGATGAGTCGAGATTAGAAGGTTGCAATAAACTAATGATTACCAACGTTCCTATCCACCAGGCGCAAGTTGATAGACTGGAGTAGACTGAAAAGCTAACGAGCGTCGTAAGGTCGGGGCACCGGCACCGCACCTCGCAGCAAAGTATGCTACCTGTTGCAACCTAACGCTACACCGACATAAAAGTACCGCATAACAGTGCTTCACCACAGGATCCATTATGCTCGGACAACCAGAAACTGCTCTGGGATCTCGGGATGCTCGTAGGGTGCGAGGATCAGGTCCATTGTGCTCTCGGTGCCTTCATTTGATCTCATGATCCGTTCCACCTAGGCAAGCTTAGCGTTTGCTCCACGCAATCGAAGGGATTTACAAACCTGGTAAACACGATTCGCGAAGCCCAGTTGTCGAACTTGTGGTCCAAGCTGGGAGGCAATACGAAGAACGTCTTCAGGGGGAATGCGGCCACCATGCCCAACATGGGGAAAGTTGACGTGAATATTGCGGACTGACTTTGACCGTGCGAGAGCAGGAATCAATCGATCCTACATAGGGCATACATGCCTGAGGAGGAAGTTGCATAATGCAAGGATACGGCGTACGAATGATGAGTAGTCAACAACTACAAAGAGCAATTCAAGGTTAGGGCACGAAGTGCAGATCGCTTCAACTAGCTCGGGCTGGAGTATAAGCCTGTGAATGGAGAACTTGTGTATGGTAATGGCATGCAACTCAAGAATTGAGTCGACAAGGTCGATTAAAGAAAAGGATCCCGAAAGGATAAATCGCCCTGTAGGATAGAGATATATTTCTGCCAGTGGAGACTGTGCAGTCAATGATCGGAATGCTTTCGACCATGCCTCTGGTGAAACAGTGGGAGCTAATGCAAGTGTTACTGAGGTTAAGGATGTGAAAGGGCCTGCATTTTCTGTCAATACTGATAAATCCTAGATGCGTCGAGACGCCGAAAGACGCCAGGGGTATGAGTGATCGTAAAAAGGAGGGGAAGATGACACACAAATGCCGGTGAGAGGCCCTCAAGCCCCAGAGACTCGATCCTTTCATAATTATGACGAAGAGCTGAGAGTATTCCTTGATGGGTCACTTTTGGACATCCAGCGATGTGTAAGTGTTTCAGGTGAGTCATGTATTGACCAAGGGGTTTGAGTGTTGAATCTGTTATAAGTGGTGTAGCCTGAGAAATAAGTCGGACGCTAGAAGACGGTTCGAGGAACTGGCTAACTTTACACACTACGTGAAACGCAGTCAAAGTCTCACCAGTCTTTTGAAACCACTCAGGAAGAGAATTGATCACATCAATGGAAGGCATTATAAGGGAGATCTTGGTGAGCGAAGTGAATTGCAATAAGATTTGGGGATTATAACTGCCAGTGGCATGTCCATTGATTTCGAGCTCCTTCAGAGAGGAACACCTGGAGCTGAGCACTTCAAGTATTTCAGTGCTTAATGTTTGGTCGCGTGTCCAAGTGCAAGAGTGGAGATTTGTGCAATTTGCGAGTCCCCTTATGCAGCTGCTGATTAATGATTCGTGAGATGCAGTCGAGTATATGGCCTTGGGAAAATCTCGGAGCTCTATGGAAAACATGTCATGGACTTGAACAATATCATCGGAGATCTTGTTGAGGTACCGAGTTTCTTCACCCATTTGGCCAAATCTGGACGTTCCGCAAGCGTTCTGAATAGGTTGATGACCTTGAGATGAGATCGTGAGCTGCATTCCAACGATGAAGTATATAGAATACACGTTTCTCATTAATTGTACCCACTTTTGTCTTCCTACGCTTATGCCACCCGTATATATAGATGCGTTCATAGAGTTGTGGGATTACAAATGAAGAGAAAGTGCTGTTCACCAGGCAGCACAGTGCCAAATGACTGGGATTAACGATATGGCGAAGAATAAATGGAAGGAGGTCAATTGGCAGATCCAAGAAGCGAGGCATGGCATATACCATCCGATGCTTAGAACGGGATGGATGTCGAACTCGGAGTTTCATTCGGCAAAGTCGGCTGACGTCCTCGCAGCGTTCAAGAACATTACTCACTCGTTGAGATTTTCGAAAGAGTTTCAAACGTGTACGTGTAAGAGTGAATGGTTCTGACGGAAACGGAAGGGGAAACGGAAACTTCTCGAGCAGATTGAACTAAATGAGTCAAGAATGCTATTCCTGGGAGTGTATCACAGTTTGGGGGAAAGGTTTTTCCACAGTGTGTGAAGGTTGTAAAACCATTGCTATAACCATTGCTTCCATACAATCTTGGGCTACGTAGGGTGCACTGGCTTGGTACTGGCAGCATCGGCATATCAGTGCTAGTCCACAAAGTAATCCAACTATGACAATGAATTGGACGACATATGTACCTGAAGTCTTCTTTTGATATGTATATGTATACGTCCCGTACGGCGACTGACAGCCAAAGGAAATTCTGTCGTGATTACATCAGTGTCTTACAAATCGCAAGGGCGCCTACCCTTTCACTGTTACTCCAGTCTTGCTCCAATCTCATTTTCCTACCTACATCTAGCCATAATAACTTCCATGTCAGAAGATGTCGATGCTAATTGGCCCATGAATCAAGATGGAGATCTTCCAGAGGATGAGGACGTAGAACAGCAAGAGGAGTCTCCGCGAAGAAAAGGCCGTCACAATGATGACGATGATGAGGGCGATGAGGAGGAGGAGGAAGAAGAGGAGGAAGAGGAAGAGGAAGAGGAAGAGGGTCCCAGTCGGAAAAAGCGCAAAGTGACTGTATATCTATCTCACGCCGCCTCAATATTGCTGACGCCACATGATTCACAGCGTTCTCATAAAAAGCAGTCTCGTGTCAACCGCTTCCTCGATGTGGAAGCCGTTGTAGATAGTGATGATGAGCCAGAGTCATCGGGCGATGAAGGTGAAGGTGAATGGGTTTATTGCGGACTCAGCGACACATTAGAGCTAACATTTATTTCAGAGGGATTCCTTGCAGAACCAGGTTTTGAGGGAGAAGGGGAAGACGATGACCTCCGACGACGCTCTTCCATTCATCAGCGGTTGGACAGAGAAGAACGCGAGTTGAACGACAAGGATATGATAAATATCGCCGAGCAGATTGAACATCGCTACCGAAGAACGGGGGCAACCCGCTATGCTGGGGACCCCGCCAATATCCCTCAGCGGCTGTTGATGCCCAGTGTCAATGATGCCAACTTATGGCAAGTCCGCGTCAAGGTGAGAGGCTCAGCATACTGTTTAGTCTTACTTCTGAACGTCAGTAGCCGGGAAAAGAACGGGATATCTGCTTTAGTCTTATGCGCAAGGCCATTGACCTCGAATTCACTGCGCGTCCGCTCAAGATTCTGTCAGTATTTCAACGTGATAATTTACCTGGCATGATCTATGTGGAGGCTCGTAGTCAAGCTCAGGTCCAGCAAGCACTGAATGGCCTGGTAAATGTCTTTCCAGGACGCGGTATCATGTTGGTTCCTATTGAGGAGATGGCCAGCCTTCTGCAATACAAGAAAAAGGTCAACCCAATAACCGAAGGTGCATGGGTCCGCATCAAGCGTGGCAAGTACCAAGGCGACCTTGCTCAAGTAGTCGACATGACCGAGAACGGAGAGGAGGTCGGGCTCAAGTTTATTCCTCGTATCGATCTCAATCCAAAGGACGACGTTGGCGGCTCAAATATGGACGGTAAGAAGCGCAAGAAAATGGGTTCAGGCCTATCCATTAGCACTCGCCCACCACAAAAATTCTTCAATGTTGAAGAAGTAATCAAGGTATACGGTCGTAAATCAGTTGCTATGCGCGCCAAGGGCCATGTTTATGTTTTCCAGAACGATACATTCAAAGATGGGTATATCGAGAAAGATATACGGCTTTCGGGAATCCAGACCGAGGAGGTGAATCCCACTTTGGATGAAATCACCAAATTCGTGAAGCAACAAGATGGTGAGGAAGGCGAGGGGGCTGTTGACCTGTCTATTATCGCCGATGCATCCAAGAAGGCTGCCATCGTTGTGCTTCAGCCTGGAGACCACGTAGAAGTGTTTGAAGGAGAGCAGACAGGAGTCAATGGGACTGTACAATCGATCACAGGGGAAATCGTGACACTTAGTGCAGAGGGACTCGATCTTGATGGGCAGGTTGTTGAGGTCGAGGTTCCAGCTCGGAGCGTGAGGAAGAAATTCAAACCTGGCGATCATGTCAAGGTAATGGCAGGTCACAACGTCGACGAGACTGGGCTGGTAGTGTCTGTGGTTGACAGTGTGGTCACATTTCTGTCAGATATGTCGTTAGAAGAAGTAAGTCCCCTTGTCGTTTTATCGTCCTGTGCTTTATTAAGAGATTTGTCGAGGTGTCTGTTTTCTCAAAGGATCTCCGTGAAGCCGCTGAAGTTGGTGCAAGCACGAACGTTGTTGGCAACTATGAGCTCCACGATCTGGTTCAGCTAGAGTACGTCTTGATGTTATCTTACTCCAAGCCGAATGTGAAGTTCTTTATAGTCTTCAGACTGTCGGCGTCATCTTCAAAACAGAACGTGACTCATTCCGTGTTCTCGATCAGAATGGGCAAGTACGGGTTGTACAGCCACATCAGATCACTATGGGCAGAGATTCTCGTCGGGCCATCGCAACGGATGCTGAGGGTCATGAATTGCGAGTAGAAGATAACGTCAAGGAAGTGGATGGCGAAGTATAACATTTCATCTTTCGCCTCCCTCACATTGCTCACTTGCATGGTTCTCAGGGCCGGAAAGGACAAGTGTTACATATCCACCAGTCATTTTTTGCTTTCCTTTATAACCGGGAACTCAATGAAAACGGGGGTGTCTTTGTTACGCGCGCTCGTTCCCTGACATCCGTTGCACCCAAGAATATGTTAAAACCTACTGGAGCACCAGATCTGTCGAAGATGAACCCTGCTATTGGTGGCGCCGTACCAGGGGGTGGTTTTGTTGGATCTGGAGCTATGGGCCGAGGTCCTCGCGACCGTCTCATCGGAGTTAATGTTCTAGTTATCAAGGGCACGTTCAAGGGCTACATTGGAATCATCAAGGACACGAACGGGCCACAAGCACGAGTAGAGCTGAACACGGGCAATAAGATCATTACTATTGAGAAAGAAAAACTCATGCGTCCTGGAAAACAACCCGGTGATCGGCCTTTGCCTCTAGAAACCTTTAATCGGCACATGGGACCACCCAGCTCAAATTTCAACGGAGGCCGTACTCCCAACCCATACGCAGACTTCGGCTCGAAAACTCCAGCCTGGGGATCCTCGGGTCGGACGCCAAATCCATATGGTGGAGGGCGTACACCTGCTTGGAATGTCTCCGCACGTACGCCGAACCCGTATGACTCTGGAGGGAAGACTCCTGCATGGAATGTATCTGCTCGTACTCCCAATCCTTTCGCGGACGGAAACAAGACACCCGCATGGAATGTCTCGTCCAGGACACCAAATCCTTACAGCAGCGGCGGATGGGCGACGCCAGGTCACAGTGGTGCTAGTGCTGGCGGTGGCGGTGGCGGTGGCGGCAGCGGATTGGGAGGAGCCACGCCTGCACGAGCGTGGGGTGGCACTACTCCAGCAAGAGCTCCCAATGCCTGGGGGTCGAGTACAGATTCTACAGACGATCATTGGGTATGTCATGAATTCTTGATAGATCCACGGCTGATTTTCTGTTCATCCTTAGAACCAACCCCCCGATAATCACCCACCATACTCTGCACCAACCCCGGGGGCTAACCTTTATTCGGCTCCAACGCCCGGAGCAATGGGTGCTCCAACGCCTGGAGCTTCTGGAGCTGGTGCTCCCACCCCTGGTATGTACGGGGCGCCTACTCCTGGAAATTACAGTGCACCTACACCAAGCTTCGCACGTACTCCTGGAGTGGCTGCAACTCCTTTCGTCCCGGGTGGGGCTGCCGATGCAGCCCCTCCTTCCGTTTTCAGTAAGCATTGTGTCTTTTGATTTTGACTTGCATAACTTGATTGCACGCAGAAGCGGACCAGGAAACATGGCTACTTGATGCCAGCGTCAAACGCCCTGGTTTGTGTGTCAAACTCCGGCCACAAATTGGTGGAGGCTTTGAATGGCACAATGGAGACTATGATGGCGCAGAAGGTGTGCTGATTGGAGTAATGCAAGTCGGTTCAGATTACACGTCCACTGCCCAAGTGTATATCACAAATTCGCCAAGGCCTGATCTACCCTTGGAAATCTCTGCTGTGCCGGTATATCATTTGGCGCCTATTCCCCCAGGGTTGAAAGGTCAGCTTGCAATTGCTTTGGATGGAGAGCTCAAGGGCCAGAAGGTTGAAATCATGGATTCTGACGGCGACCAGCTGGTGATCACACCAGCGGACGAAGTGGGAGGGAAGATTGCATCGGCCCGAAGCGGACAACTGTGCAAGTGGGTAGCAAGTTGGGATGGGCGTTGATGTTCATGTATCAATATCATGTTTTGTTATGACTGTTGTTTAGAAGACTGTAATTTCTATATCGAGCTTGCGGGAGACCCATTAGAAGTTCTCAGTTTTGAGTTTGCTGGAAGATTGACAGGTTGTTGCATTTGCAGACATGAGGAAATTGCGAGAAAACGACACCGCACAGAGGAGCATTAGAAGCAATATTGCTTGCAAGAATTTTAGTACATGATCGATCAAGCAGCCGGTGAGGCCAAGATCTAAAGTATCAGTATAGAAACAGACACACTGAAATTTCTAACAGACCGAAGCATCGTCTGTAGCTGGGGATATACTTCTTCTCAAGGCTCTTGCAAAGCTTCCGGGCCAATTGTCGGAGTTTTTAAGTCAGCTTAGCTAAACTGTTACAGTTGCCCCGAATTTCTACATCCGCCCCGCAGCTTGCAAGTTTCCTCAAGATGGTCAAGGGTGAGCATGGTTATTCTTGTAGAACTGCTTCAAAATACTCATAAAATACAATTCTTCAGTCTACAAACCCGGCAAGGTACGTATGGAGGCATGGGGGTGTTTGGCTTTGGCCGCTCTGACCACAGCATTTACAGGTTGCCATTGTCCTTCAAGGACGTCAGGCAGGCAAGAAGGTGGTTGTCATTAAGCAATTAGATGAGGGTACCAAGGAGCGCCCCTACCCTCATGCCGTTGTCGCTGGTGTCGAGCGGTATCCACGGAAAGTTACCAAACGTATGGGGGCGAAAACCCTTGCTAAAAGAAGCAAAGTGAAGCCGTTTATTAAGGTAAGCATAGCGGTCTCTCTAGGTCCTGCCAATAACGGGAGGTTCACCAAACATTTTCACTGTTTGATTAAAGGCGATCAACTATTCGCATCTGTTCCCGACTCGGTACCAACTTGAACTTGAAGGTCTTAAGGGAACAGTGTCTACAGACACCTTCAAGGAGGTGTCGCAACGTGAGGATGCCAAGAAAACTGTGAAAAAGTTGTTTGAGGATAGGTATACATCGGGAAAAAACCGTTGGTTCTTTACGCCACTGCGGGTACGTTCTGGCGCTTCTCTTTGTGTTCTTGACTTGAACTCACGATGTGGGTTCATAGTTCTGAGTACGAGGTTTGCTGTCTATGCTATGGGTTTATGATGTACCTAAGCTGCCATGTTGCTTCAAAATTACGCACTCGCCTGCTCTTCTCCACCAGAGTCAATTCATATCATTGCCATGCTCATTGAGTTTGATTGAGTAGGACTCATAGCAATGGTCTCGTACTCCCTTTCTTCTCTTTACCATCAGGAAGCATCTGAGCATGGAGGTATGTGCGTACACAGAGGTGTGTATAGGTGGCGAGATACAACGTAAACTTTCCATGTTCCGTAGCGTCGAATGAACAGTGTCGAAATATTCCATTCATGTCGCTCCACTTAGGGGTGAAACTCAGGCACAACCGTTCAATCACCAGGACATGTCGAACTCAATAATATATCCACCATCCATTTTTTATGCATGTCATACTTGTAGGAACATTGGTGCGCAACATGTATATCTCAATAAGATCTGCTCTAACAGGTTCTATCTAAATTACAAGAACGTATAGCATCAAATCACACGACTACATTGCATCTGGATCGTCTTTACATTTCCCCCTGTAATGTCCCCTGTATGTTGAATGTTGGTCAAAGGGTCCATTCCATTTTATGTCGGACCTTGACATAAGTACCATCAGCGAAGTCAAGGATGACACTGATGAATTCAGCATTTTCAATGAGGATCGTATCATTCTCCTACCTACTATGAGTTCACCCGAATTTTTAAATACATATTGCGCATTTCACAAGAGCGAGGAGCTCCTTACCATGGTCATATCTTACACTTCTAGGCGGTTTGACAATTTTAGAACAAGATTGAACTTTCCCAGGTTCCAACTGCGCAAAGCAACCTTGACATGGCCCTCCTTGTGTACTAGTTACTAATTAGGCCTAGGCTTCAAAGGGCACTCATTCTCTAACGGTGTAATGTGATGTCTCAATTACAGCCTCTTTCTGCTCAAGCAATCTGCAGAGCAGCTAGAAATTGATATCGACGCTTATACATTAGAAGACCGGAAGGTAATGGATATATTGCCGGCAAGGTCCATCGTTTGTTCGGATATGGTATATAGCTCTCTTACCTTCTTAACAGTTATTAAACTTTACAATTCAAAATGACCAGATAGCAGATTAGGTACGAAATATGGAGAGTCTATTCGTGCCCACGAGAAGTATGATCTTGTCCGACTCGGTGAATTTGAAGCTCTGGAAGGATTTCGTTAAAGGCATCCGGTGTTCTTCACGAGCCTTTCAAAGTTTAAAAATTTACCCGAGTACGATAATGGCAAACCGGTGTGATGTGCATGTTCATGCTTCCTCACAAAGTCCATGTCAGGGGATGGGATTCCATAGAAAATTTCATCGACTACGAAAGGGAATGCAAGTTGAAGCACTCACTGCTCTCAAGGACATCATCGTCAATCGTGATGAATTTACTTGTGTAAAAAGAAGAAAAAAAAACTTTGACTAAGCAGGGTATGTTCATGTCCATCAAGCCATTGATGATGTCCCGAGCGTCTTACGCTGGTTGAGATGTGAAAGGGCTCATTATTATTGTTATATAAGGTTTGGAAATAGTTGGGTACCGAGTGAATACCGACACCTCGTGTCTGAATTATACAACAGGGTCGTAGGACCATATAAACAGCAGAGTAACAGAGTGTGCCCGAAGCGGGGCCCGAAACAGAGTGTGCCTGAAGCAGAGGGTTTGTTTTATACGAGCGCTTATGGCTTAAATCCTTACGCCAAAGAAGCCAGAATTACGAAAGAATATTAGAAACAACACACCAAAATGACTATGGTATAGATGGCATCTCAGGTCGTAAGTGCTTCCAAGTGTGAATTTCCAAACCTGCGTCAAGGTCAAGGGGTGCTGTCGTCATTTCTACTCCCAATTTGAAGCCCGCCTCGGCAAACTCCTAGAAGAAAACGAGTGCACCTCCCAAGGAAGGTTGGATATGAGCTTTTGTCCTGAGGATCAGTGCCACGTAGCGCAAACATCAGGTACGCTATCATATAGGTACGTCATCCATATAGGTAGATAAGATGGGAAAGTGGGCCCTAGATAAAAGTATCAAAAATTAGGCTGGGCAACCAAACTCTGTGCAGTGCCTGTGTATTGCATACCATCGCCCCACTGGGCGTAGCATTCGCACGTGGCACTTCAGAAGCAACCAATAGGAAGATCGGACATAAGCCTGACCGGCTGTGGCAACGACAGTCTATGGTGGAGGGAGTTTATATCGCTTATGTGCACTGAAGGGACGATGGGTAGTCGAGGATGAGCCTACATGATTGTTGTGCCTGATGGAAAGTAAACATGGCGGTGCACGTGGCATTGGTCTTGCAATGTATCGGCGCTGGATTATATCAATCCCCGCATCCGACTGTCCGACTGAGTACGCAGGGCGTACCATCAGCTGCGGTTGATCCGGTCTTTGAGTGATCGTTAAGTTTATTATATCTTGTTCACCTGAGGACGATTGAGTTGACGTTGAACCTGGTCTTTGAAAAAAGAAGCGTCCAATGGTAGAATATACCGGTAGTGTTCCGTCATCAATCCACGAATCAACTCCATATGATCTCGCAAACCATACCCCCGAATTTACGACACCGTTGTCGTGATGTGTATGTCCTTGACTGATCCGTCACCAACGCAATAAAGCGGTAAAAATGAAATGCCGTCGTCATTGCCAGGTTTTATTTTATAAAGATAAACAGGAGTCCCATTAGCAATTGATATAGCCTCTTTTGTTTTATTATTAAGAGGTTCAGGGAGTGTCAAATTTCCCCGAGTGATATTGAGCTCCTGGCGGACAGTCCGGTGATGGGTAGGCGAATGATGTGATTCATGAAATAATAACTTGAATATTCTTGGCAGGGAATGCACGACTACAACACCAACTGCCACCAGGGCGTTAACCTGGAGTTTTACGAGACAGAGACAATCTAGATTATTAGGAAAAGGTATTACTTCGACTCGGAGTAGCAAACGCAGTGAATGCAAAGTTTCCTGTGCCTCGTAATCTGAATTGGCTGAAAATGAGCTCCGGATTGCACGCAAAAAGGGAAGGAAATGAATATGCAAAAATATTTTCAGAAATTTTCGCGGCGCAGCATCATTGAACGCATCGAAGGCTACCTATGGTGAGCTTGCGCGCAGGTGTGTGACAATGTCGCGGGTGACCGTGACACCGCAAGTTGGATTAGGCATAAACGCCGCGCCGCCTCCCTGGCAGCGGATATGAGTGGCACAACGTCGCGTCTCTGGTGAGCCTAATGTATATTCGTGGCGCCACAGGTGCTCAGTGAAAGGTGCCTTGCTTCTATAACAAATCAGGTTGAATCCGATTCGTGCTCTCTGATGCATGTCTGATGTGTACTGCTACATTTCAGGACTGACGTGAGTTTATGATCTGTTACTGTAGCGGATGTTCCGCATGCGAATTTATCAATAAATAGCACCGTCCATCCCGTCGGAAGTTTCCTTCTTGCAATTGGAAACGTGCACAAGACGCCGAGTCATCTTCTGTATAGTACGCGGTGGGCCTGAAAAAAAATGTGTGGGAGAAGTGATTGGATGGTCGCCTCGAGGTTGATGGCCGGTAGGCTCGTTCTCTTCGTACTTCTAAGCAGCCGTGGGTTGACGTGTTGTTTTTTTGTAGAATGCTTCTCAGCATATCTACCCCGACGGGGGTCTCCTTTTAAGTATGTATCAGGGTCCGCATATAGATTGGAAAACAGTCGAACTACGCGGTTCCCAGATTAGGGTGACCTCACTTACCGACCCATTCATGAACGTGTAGCCAACTCGCGCCTACAATACTTCCTGGCATCATCTGGCACCTGTCACACAGCGCAAGAACCTACCAATTGAACAGCGGTTGTCCGAGACAAAACTGTACGTAAAATAGCATTGTAACCTGCACTTGACGCCACTATCTGTGGTTGTGGCACAGGCTGAGAAAAATTCAAATTCTCGTGACACATTCATGATCTACATCATCTTGCAGTATAAAACCACAGGCTTTGAACCATGCCACCGCACTTGCGAACCAAAGTGAGACTCGTCTTTTATGGTACGTCTAGCTTCTGGTATTACTACTAGTGTTTCTCTCATGATCCTTGTTGCCACAGTCATTGCCACCCCTCCCTTCGCATCTGAGTGCTGTCCTCAAGGGAAGACGAGACTCTCGACGTGCACATGAACTCCGTGAGACCCTATGGCAGCATTTCCAACCTTTCTTGGCCGGCAAAGGGTATCAACTTGCACGAGACGGTGACAATATGGCTTCACCAAACCTGCGTGTGGCAGCCAATCCCTTTGCTCCCAGGGCGAATGAGGCTTTCGCCGCGGCAACGGCGGGGCGCGCTGGCGTGAAGTGGGGTGGGCCCAGAGCGGTACGTGATCCATGCGGCATCTTCCCCGCTCATTAATATCTTCTTGTATACTGACCATCGCCTTTCGTAGCACCCCTTCCTTATGGGGGCATATGACCGATATCGTCGTTTCGTTGTGCTCAAAATCATCGCCTCCACAGGAGGTGAATTCTCAATTATTCAGAGACTTGCTTCGCCATCTGCCCGCCACGACTCTGCTAACCATACTATACCCGTTCTTGAATGCGTGAATGCTGGAGAATGGATATTTGTCGTTATGCCTGCGTGGGAACTCACTCTTGTGGAATGTGTTCCAATATCGACGATGCCAGACTTTACAATGGTAGCCGTTCAGTGTTGTCAGGTATGGTGACTTGATGACTCTCTTCTTTATGATGGGACCGATTGGCACCGATCTTAGGGTTTGGCATACATGCACAGGCAGCGGATCGCACACTTGGATATTTATCCTTCTAATATTCTGGCGAATCATGTCACCAACAGGCCGAGGGCCCCATTCCTGCGATCATTTGACTTCCGGCTGGCATTTATTGATTTCGAATTTTCGGTTCGCGTTTCGCAACAAAGTCCCTTGGTTGATGTACGAACTCTCCCACCAACATATCTTAGCCTGCCGGAGGTCAAAGCGAGGAATAGTCATGTGGATCCCTTTGCAGCCGACGTAAGTCCATGGGCGTCTAGTGTACTGCCTGCACATGCTAAGTATTCTTCAATTTCAGGTATTCGCACTCGGGAGAGCTCTCAAAGAGCACGTGAAAGCCCAAGCAGGATATGATAGGGACCAGAAGGTGGGTTGCCCTCCCCTCTTATCTAAATTTGGGGCGTAACTGACAACCATCTGGTCAGGAGCTTCGCCAAAGGGGTGCTAGATATCTGGCGCTCTTGGAAAGGATGACTAGCAGTGATCCCAAAAGCCGCCCAACTATAGAACAGGCTCTTCAAGAACTTCGCGGTATCTAATGTGTGTATTGTAGGACACTTAGATATAGAGGCATTCCCTATGAAACTGGTGTAACCATCTTACTGTCTTATCTGAGCTTGGCCGTGCGGAGCGCGCAATCACAGATTCCGCTGCCAATCGTATGCACGTGTGAGCGGTGTATAAAAGTAGGATCAAAGACCACCAATCAGCATGTGGTGGATAGAGGCCCGCTTAGAACACTCATATGTCTGCTTGCTCAGCGTTGACATGGAATAAGCCTAATCCTGTCTGTCACCCTTTCGCAAAATGTGACCCATCGGAAGTTCCCGGGGGCTTATGGCCCTACTAGTGGCCGTCGGACATTGAATAAGAGCTTTGAGCTCATTGAGCCTTACGCTGGCTACCTGGTCTTCCTCGTTTGGCTTGTGCCAGCGTGCCACTGTACAACTGGTTTCGAACGTCCTTCGATCCTGGTATATCAATACGGCGTCGAGGAATAGGCCGTTTGTATTTTGTACCTCTGTTAGAGGAACCATCGTTGTGGGCAGCCAGAGAGTTCGTACATGCAGCTTTTATGTCGATGGACATCAGCGCCGGTTCAGGTCACTCCCAGCCTCAAGGGGGTACAGGATCGTAAGCACTCAGTTTTCTCGCGTGTTTTTTTACGTGTCAATTCAGTTCGTGACTTGACAGTCAAATTCGATCGCGTGTCACTGTAGTGTGTGCTGAGGTGCGTCTCGAATGTGCTGACGGCCTCTGTGCATATACTTACAATTTGGGAAAGTGTAAGCGGCTGAAGCTCAAGTGCGACAGGTAATGATTCCATCTTTTAGCGCGCTGCATTGTTATTTGACCACTTTGATGATTATATTTATATTATTATTTTTTGGAGTAGGCGGACGCCATGTAGTTCATGTCTCAAAAGGGATACAGTTCCTCGCTGCACGTACTCTGCAGCTGCGGCGGAGAAAATGTGAGTAGAATAGTCAAATTTTGCGCAACGTCTCTGTTGAATTTCATACGCCTTTTTAAGTGATGTTCAGTCTTTGCATAACCGTGTCCTGATCCTCGAGGCGCAGCTCAATCAGCTCACGTCAGGTAAAATAAAGATGTCATCCAATGATATAGATCACGCGCTCCTGGCTGTGGGATCCTCGGGAAGTTCAATTCTCGTACCGTTGGATGATGTAGCGGGTGTTTGGCTTGAGCACCTTGACTTGGCACGTGACAGTGGTATAGATCTTCAGCCTGCAATCTTTGGCATGTCTTCCGAGACTGAATCGTTGGAAAGAAGAGACCACACGCGACCTGAGGGGTCTCCTCGCTCTCGTGGCGACTCTGTTCATAGTAGTCCACATCCTGCCTCCATATCTGCATCCGGTTCCTCACTTCTCTCGTTTTTCCATCTCCATTCGTTTCCACGTACAGTGACGCCTGCACTTTTGACATTACTCCCGTCCGCCCCACATCGCCCGATTTTATTGGATGTGCTAGGCTCCGTGCTACGCATGCACCCTTCTCTCAACTTTCCTCATTTTCGTGCGCGTGTCATGGCCATGTTCAGCGAAGGGGTTGGTCCAGAGGAGATTGGGATCGGTCCTTCGCGTGACACGGAGAAACCGACTTTGAGCTTCTTCGCTGCTGTCGCCGCTGGCTTTGCGCTTGCGCTGCAGTGCTCACCAGGCGCCGTACACATGTCTTCGCCACACGTGTCTCACACATCACCGTCTCCGACACCGTCTTCATCTCCATCCGTGTCATCTCTGCTTGCCCTGTCTGCCCGTACGCTGGATCTCGTTGAGGATTCGATGCCGTACGATCTGGATTTTCTCCATGCACTTATACTGCGGTGCCTGTGTATGTTGCATGATGGGGTACCGCGCGTAAGCCAGGCTGTGTTCGCCATGGTGGGTAAGATGGTCAACATTGCGCGGTTGATGGGTCTTGCGCGGGATCCAGATGAATTTTCATGTGGTGCAGCATCCAAATACTCGCTATGGGAAGCAGAGATGCGTAGGCGAATGTGGTGGGACGTGTTTTACTATGACTTGTAAGTGTGCCTTTTGTGTTCGATGCTGTGCGCAGTGTACCGTCTGCGGCCCCATCAGCGTGACACTCATTACACCTGCATGTCACAGGTTCATTTCGGATTGCATGGGATTTGCACCTCTCATAGCGGACGACCAGCACACGTGTCGGATGCCAGCTGACGTCGATGAAGACGCGTTTCTTCCAAAGTCAGCTGTATTACCTCAGCCTGCGGAGCAACTGGGCGCAAGCAATTTTTCATATTTTGTGCAAAAGTGCAAGTGAGTGGGTCTACAGCTTTTACTTGCCTCCTGTCCAACTTTATTGCTAGGCTGGCACAGCTCGTCAAGAACATGAAGAAACGCGTCTCTCCGGATCCCTCCTCGTCATCCACCCCTTCCGCCTCTGTAGCTGCTGAACCCTCTCTCGATGTCATTAGCCAGGCCGAGGCTGAAATACAACAATATCTCGTCGACCTTCCTCAGGCATTCAAGCTAGACATTGATGCAGACCCCGCTGACCTTGCGTACACTTCATCCTCCTCTGCCTTACCCCCTTCCTCGACATCCGAGATACCACCCCCGCATTTGATCATCCAACGCTGCGAGCTTGTTGCCATTGCACATCAGCTGGTGCTCAAGCTCTTTCACCCGTTTTTACGTCGTTCAAATGTACGTCCACCGGACAACGCCATGACCGCGTCAATCAACGCGTCCCACGCGATCATCCAGGCAAGCAGGGTCGCGCAAGGCGTGTGGCAGCGACACGGCGGTGGTGGGCCAGGAAGATATTTGAGCACTGGCGCTAATAACATCCCCTCCTCGCATGGAGTCTTTTATCCCTTTGCACGACAACTGTTTGATGCTACCGTGGTTGCGGCGCACATTGTCATCCAGGCTCCACAGTCTGTGGTAGCAAAAGTGGCGCTTGAGGATGTGCGTGTTGCCCTAGACGTACTCCGTGAGCCTACGCTTGCTACGGGGCGAGGCCGGGCACCCTCACGAGGTGGTGTGGAGGGATGTCCCAGCGAGGCTGTGACCATTGTGGAGATGATGCTGAGAAAGGCGGAGAGGGCAAAAAGAAACCATGTTCCGGTGACAGCGGGATTGAAGAGGAAGCACGAGGAGGTGGACGACAGTGTTGCAAAGGGGTTCTGGCTGCCGTATGTGGGGTCGGGCGTTGTGACCGAGTCGGGTTCGACTGGCTTTGGCACGGTTACTGTGCTTGCGACGCCTGTCAATGGACAGGTGCAAGGGTCGCCGAGGGCGAAGTTCTCTGATAAGCCATTTGCACTGGAGAATCATCAGGCTTTGCAGCATGGTGCCCGCGCATCATCGACATCGACGGCACGGGAACGGGACAAGGAGCGGAAATATCCATCTGTCGGTATGAGGAACAGAGCTAATACAGGTTCTGCTCCGGATCTTCAAGGGCCTGGAGGAACGTCTCGTCGACGGGATTCTAAGCCTCCGCAACCACCTTCCGAATCCAGTAGCTACGGGCGGCCACCGTCCGCCTCTGTGACGACGCCGACCATTGTGCCGGATGTGCTGGCGAGTACAACTGAATTCTCACTTTCAGCACCGTATGGAATGGAAAGACACATGGTCGATATGTCATTATCGCCGCCGACACCGAGGTTTTCTTCACAACCACAACCGCCACCGCAGCCGCCACCACAGCAACAGCAACAGCAACAGCAACAGCCACCACCGCCACCACCGCAGCCGCCTCAGAGCTATCCCCCACATTCTTTTCAGCCACGACCGGGTACGTCTGGGCCTCAACACCAGCAACAGACCATGTACGATTCCTGCTCATATGGGTCCGAGCCAAGCCAACAAGCGCCCCCGACTTCATTTTATGTTCCATACCAGCCGCCCGTGGGTCCGCCGCAGCCAGATTTTGGGACCATGAGCGGACATGGGCAGGCGTCGCATTCTCATGCGCACACGACGCCACAGCCACAGCCACAGTCACAGCCACCGCAACAGCACCTGGAAATGATGGGGCTTTTACCCGGCCAGAGCGCCATGGACACGTCAGATATACCGCGGGTTGCGAAGCAGGAGGAGGACACGGAGGGGCATGATACGCATCCGCATCCGCACTCGCATCCAGGAGACTCGCCATTCGCGGCTGGTCCGGAAGGGTGGAGTGATAATCCAGGAATGGCACGGTATGCGGGGCAGGCGCCTTGGAATCCCGGATACAACTATTGAAATTAAATTGTGTATTTGTATTTTTATCTTAGATGGGATGGTTTCTACGGGGGGTTGCTCTTCTCCTCCCTTTACCTGGATTTTTGACCACTCACAGGTTTATCTTTTCATGTTTCAACACCATCGTTCGTATTTCAGATCTACTTGCTGCTACGTGCGGATCCCCGGATTTTTTTTCTTATTTCTCACGTGCAACCTGTTCCACTCATCTACGGCATCTGTGTACCAATGATTGTCTTCCTGTTACCCCCCCTCCTCCACAATCTTTGCAGAGAAAAAAGGTGTATCATCAATGTTAACAGATCAATTTATCATTCTCTTTACATACTGTCATAATAGCTCTACTCTACCGAAGGAAAAAAAAAGAAGAAAAAGGCGTAAAACACCTCTCTGGATTCATCATCATCAACGTGGCGATCCCCCTAAACCCAAATCCAATTCCAATTCCAAATCCAAATCTAAATCCAAACCCACACCCAAACTGACGGTTCGGCCCTCCTTCCCCCTCCCCCTCCACTCATTTAGGGCTGATATCACAAGTATAAAACGTTACTAGAAACCTAAGATCCGAGCCGTGTCGTTCGTTTGACCGTTCGGAAACGTTGATATTGAATATGGACCCCCGAGCAGTTTAGTTAGTTCACATTTGGTCAAAATATGGTGAATTTGTTCACACTAATGCTACGTGCTACGTGTGCGATCGTTGATTGGGATGATACGTATACGTGTAAATGTGTATACGTGACGGCCCGACGACGAGGGGCCTACGCGTGGACAGTCCCATCTGAAGAGAGAGGGTTTGGTGGGCCTTGGCAGGGGGGGGGGGGGTGGATTCAGGCCCAGGGTCAATGTTGCCGATATATCGGTGTTGTTATCGCAGACCTATACGCCCGAAAGAGAGCGGCCAATGCACGATCTTAGTATTCCAGCCGTCCACACTCCTCCCCAGAGAGCATGCTTCTGGCGTCACGTAAAGATCCTCTGTGTGTCCTCCTCGCCCTCCTCGACTCGTCCACATACCCACTCAGCAAACGCACCACGCGCCGCAGATTCTGCCCATACTTGGCCGACACGGGGACCACCTCCAACGGGCCCAGCGTCGCGTGAACCCACCGTTCCAGACGCGCCAATTTCGCCTGCGCCCGGCGCACGCTTTCCTCCTCGTCGTGGTCCGTTGCCGCCTCTCCTCCCCGTGCATCCTCCGCCTGCCCCGGCACGCCCAGCAAGTCCGCCTTGTTCGCCACCACCATCCGACACTGCTCGCTCAGCCCCGTCTTGTACCTCTCCAGCTCCCCCCTCAACACCTCCAGCTCGTCCCACGGCCGCGCGCCGTCCAGATCCACCACATACACCAGCGCCCTCGCCCGCTCAATGCTGCGCAAAAACCCGTGTCCCAGCCCCACGTTCTCAGACGCCTTCGCCACCAGCCCTGGATTATCCGCAATGGTGAATCGAAACACCTCCTCGCTGCCTTCTCCCTGCCGCGGTTCCCGCGCGCCCTCTTCCATGCCGAGCCGCAACGCCTCGCGCGCACGCTGGCGATGGACCCACGACTCCTCAACCACGCCGCTCTCGCCATCAAACCCGCCCCCCCGCAGCACGCGCACCGTGCCCACCTGCGGGTTCAGCGTCGTAAACGCATACGCCGCCACCTCCGCGCGGCGCCTCGTCAGTGCGCCCAGCAGCGTGCTCTTCCCCGCATTGGGGAACCCCACGAGCCCCACGTCCGCCACGAGCTTGAGCTCCAGCTCCAGCGTCACGCGCGTGCCGTCCTGCCCGCGCGTTGCGAATTTGGGCGAGCGGTGCTTGGGGCTGAGAAAGTGGGGGTTACCGTACCCCCCCGCGCCACCCGCCGCCACGAGCGTGCCCTTGTTATTTTTGAGTCTCGGTACGCCGAGGGGACGGTTGGCTTCTTCGTACTCTCTTCGCGCCTTCCGGGCGGGACCTGCGTCGCCGTCGCCGTCGTCTTCAAACTCGATATGTACGGGTGTCTGCCGCCGCTGCAGCTCTGCCGCCCGTCGCTCGCGTTCCTCGGAGGCAAGACGTGCCTCGGCCTCGCGGAACGCGTCGCGTCCAATATTGTCCTCCTCGTGCTGCGGGTAATGCAGCCAGCGCCGCTGGCGCCGCTTCTCGCGGCGCTCCTGGAAGCTGAGGCCCATATCATTGTACGCCTCCTCCTCTGCCTCCCACGCGTCGCGGGCACGGCGGGAGTCGACGATCTCGCGCACGATGGTGCCATAGGGGACGTGGAGGGTGATGTCGGTGCCTGCGCGCCCGTGCTGCCATGTGCCTTGGCCGTTGGTCCCGGGGGGTGCTGCGACGCGCTTGGAGAGGCCGGCGAGGGAGGTGAGGTGTGGGGAGGGCGCGATGTAGACAGAGCCGCCGGGGCCGCCGTTCCCGCCCGAGGGGGGACCAAAGGGTTTGAATTTTTCGCGGTGGAATGCGGCGCAGCCGTCGCCGCCTCTTCCTGGGATGTGTGTGTGAGTGTGTGGTGTGAATAGAAAGAGTAACTATGAGACGTACCGCCGCGAACGTTGATGATGAGGTGGTCTAGGAATGTGCGGCCCTTTGAAGAGAATTTGAGAACGTCGGCAGGCGTGGTGCTGAGCTCTTACCTGCTGGCGTCGTTTCCATTCCGTGCGGCGTTTTCTGCGCAGAGCATCTTCCGTGTTAGCGTCTTGGGAGGCATCTTCCGTCCTTGTCACGCTGCGTGTGGTGCCCTGTCGAGGATGGTGTGCGTTTAGGTGTACACGCAACCGTGGTCTTTGCATTGGCCACGAAAAAGAATTATAATAGGACCGATAGCTATTGCAATCGAGCACCTAAGCCGTATTAGCACCCCCACACTGAGGGAATACCGGACGCTAATTTATGGCCTTACGCTCGTGCTAGCCTTACATAATGCAAGTCGCTGTAGCTTACGAGACCTAAACCGGTAACCTATCACGGGGCCGCTAAGGATGGGACACTTCTATAAAACCAAAGGGTTTGCTTCGTCAGAGCTCGCCTATTAACGCTTGACTATCATGACAAACATTCACGGCTCACAAGGCCTCGACAAGTACGCGTTTGCGGTATGTGCTGCCGCTGTACAATGTACCTCGAGCAATGGACATCTAAACGATTGCTACTATTATCACAGCATGTATCTCAGCGTCCGGATGAAATCCACAGGTTTTTGCATTCCAGACCAGACTCTTGCACACAACGCGCCCCCTCTGATTCGAACCGACCCAGGTTGGACCTCATACATGATGCTTTAACGGCCTACTTTGATGGCAGGCTCACGCCTGTCCCCCTCGAATCCGACCCTCCCAAGTCTATTCTGGAGATGGGGTGGGGGGTCGATTCTCTCATTGTTGCATGTTTGGAGCCCCTCTAACTCTTGGGTATGATAGTGCAGGCAGTGGCGCATGGTCATTCCGCGTGTTAGCAGTCTTGCATTGAACGATCAAGTCTAACTGTTCCGTTTAGGACCGAACAGGCTGCTGAGACCTTCCCACAAGCTGAGGTGGTGGCTGTGGACCTAGCAGAGATACCTCGGTCAGTTGTATCTGCATCATTGGGCGGCGGTTACACATTGAAACTTTGTGTTCTCCATAGCGCCCTTCCGGCCAATGTCACTTTCCACATCGCGGATCTCACCAAACCGTTCAATTTCACATCTGATCGGTTCGACATCGTTCATGCACGTCTGCTATTCGTCAATGTAGGCGATGATGTGGTAGCCATCATTCCTCCTCCCAGTCTTACCCGTTCATTTCTGCCCCCAGCTCCCAGACTTTCAGTCGGTATTCACCCGCACATTTGACCTTGTCAACCCCGGCGGGTGGTTCATAATTGAAGACGTCGTACTCGCGACATATGAAGAGGAAGCCACCGATGGCCCTAATCCTATAATCATAAAGTGGAATAACGCATGGAAGGAGGCAATGGAGGCGCGGAATGCAGACAATATGGCCACGACAAAATATGAATCACTCCTCAGGGACTCTGGGGCGTTTAGTGAAGTCAATGTGAGAAAAATCGAGGTTCCGGTATCAGGTCAAACAGAGGGTGAGGATTGCCTGTTATGTCAATGAGATCTTCTTCTGACCGGGGAAGGTGTCCAGACCCGATTTTGAGGCAACTCGGGGTAGCAATGCGACACACTATCAATACCATATTCCCGCAATTGCCTGAGAGACTATCGGACCCTCGCCTCACGGAGTCTATGGCGCAGGAGATGTTGGCGGTGATAAATGATGAGAGTAGGAAATTGTCGGTCCATTTTTTTGTTTTGTGGGCTCGGAAATCCGTGTAGTTTTATGCCATGTCTTAACACTTCGAAGGATACCAATGTCGGAGAAACTCGTTTTAACTTTGGATTTTTTTGTTCCGAGACCTGAGGATTTGTTAATGACTCCTACAGCGACGCCTGAATGCGCTGTTTAGCAAGAGAGGCCGTTCAGAGTTAATGCCAACCCCCGGATTGATGAGCGTTCGATCTGTTCTTCAACACCTCCATTTCACGTCAGACATTGGCTGCAAAGCGATGCGGTAATAATAAATAGCCCACCGCTTGGCCCGAGTCATTTTCGTCGCTTTCCGGTCGTTTGTGAGACTCGTATCTTCCAAGGCCACCATGCATGTAGAAATCATTAACGCAAATCGCTGTAACTTACGAGACCTAACCGGTAACCTATCACGGGGCCACTAAGGATGAGACATTTCTATAAAACCAAAGTGTTTGCTTCGTCAAAGCTCGCCTCCTGCTTTAACATTGGCCACGAAAAGACTATATAGGGACCGACAGCTTGGCTCACGACACTGGCTGTCTAAACTAGCTGCTGCAATCGAGCACCTACGCGCCAGGCAGTGTTGTTACCAACCCAGGGTTGGAGGGGTCAAAAGGTCAAACCACTAGAAATAGAATAATATCGACAGTAATGTAGTCTAGTCGGTTAGATCTTGACGAGCCTTCCCTATAGCCATTCCTAACCTCTCCTCTATTGGTAGACTCATCCTGAGCATTCACCGAGACAGTAACTCGTAGAAAATTATCTCATCATGATAATGCTTCTTCCCTGTCCCAAAATATGTCCCAACCTTTCTCCACAGACCAGTCGATTGTAATATGATCAAAAAACACTCGAACGTGAACAAGATCGTTAGTTATAAGTGTGAGCACATCATGAAAGCATACCACTCCGGCTGGAGCGGCTGCTTCGGCTGCTTAGCTCTCAAACTCGTCGTGCATCAGCATCAGCCTCCATCTGCTGCGCTATTACCTTGCGAATGATTGCGGCTCATTTGCGACTTCCATGTTGTCAAGTCGCAAAGCTGTGTTAGCACGGCGCCACACTGAGTGAATGCCGGACACTAATTTGAGGCTTTGCGCTCTTCAAACAAGTGCTAGCCTGTTGTCGATCAAGCGCGCGCATCCTAATCAAGGCATAGAGTGATGCACCTGTTGCGTACTCTATTGAAGGGGCGAGTATCCATAACCTCGAGGGATCCGGCAATACGAGGATTCACAATTATCATGTGGTATAACAGTATATAGAATGTTCTAAATCTGTATATAATGTTATGCCACATGATAATTGTGAATCCTCGTATTATTAAGACAGGTACTGAACAAGCGAAGAGATCAGTAACTTCTATCATACTCCTTCGACGAATAGCCTTCTCCATATGACGTTCAGATTGCACAAATATTATTTATGCCCCGCGCGCCGATAACCTTCATTTTGCGCGCCATTTGGAGCATGCAGTCATTCCGCGCGCGATGTACAGGTGGAATTGCATGCAATAGGGAGAAACTGCCTTATTCTTGGCTTTGATGTGTAGACAGACACCTCGGTGACTCACTCAATGCGATTTACATTAAAATGAATTTTATTAGTATGCTAGGATTAATGTAAGATCCACGAGAATTGCAGTCTTGTACACGATCACGGAGAGACTCTGCAAAGAAGCCGGCAAAGACGGCCGAGTGCACAACACCGATACTGGCATAGGCAAGGAAGGCCACAGCAGCCTGCCAGGTCATGGTGAAAGATATGAGCAACTTACTGGAGTGTAATGAACTTATATACCACCGAGTCAGGTGAACGGACTAAGACAACAGTCGCCGTACTTGACCGCTGTGCGTGTGTATTTGCGGCTGTTGAGGTCTGTGGTACCGACGCTATGCTTCCGTCCGTCTTCGTCGGCCTCGATATTCCAACAAGAATTTCGCTGTAATGTCCCACCTTCCTGTTATAATGCATACATATGTTTAGGAGCACCTGAGAAACTGCATTGTGCATGAGCCGCTACATCTACCAGCTACAGTGCATGTAAACTCACATGCACATTCCGCGCGAAATAGAAGTTTTTGGCGCGCGGGGTAAAAATGATTTTTGTGCAATTCGAGCGTCATATATCCATACCTATCACGGGGCCACTAAGTATGTACGGGCCACTAAGTATGGGACACTTGTATAAAACCAGGGTTTGCTTTGTCGAAACTCGCCTCCTAACATCTGACTATCATGACAAGCATTCACCGTCTACAAGGCCTCGACAAGTACGCTTTTCCGGTATGTGCGCTGTACAATGTACCTAGAGCATGGAACATCTAACGATGGTACTATTATCACAGCATGCATCTCAGCGTCGGGATGAAATCCACAGGTTTACATTCGACCAGACCTTTCATAACGCCCCACTGATTCAAACCCACCCAGGTTGGACATCACATATGATGCTTTAAAGCCCTACTTTGATGGCAAGCTCGCGTCTGTCCCCCTCGAATCCGACCCTCCCAAGTCTATTCTGGAGATGGGGTGGGTCAATTCTCTCATTTGTCACGTGTTTGAAACCCCCTTAACTCTTGGATATGATAGTGCAGGCAGTGGTGCATGGTCATTCCGAGTTAGCAGTCTTGCATTGAACGATCAAGTCTAACTGTTTCATTTAGGACTGTACAGGCTGCTGAGACCTTCCCACAGGCGGAGGTGGTGGCTGTGGACCTAGCAGAAATACCTCGGTCAGTTGTATCTGCTTCACTGGGGGTTACACATTGAAACTTTGTGTCCTTCATAGCGCCCTTCCGGCCAATGTCACTTTCCACATCGCGGATCTCACCAAACCGTTCAATTTCACATCTGATCGGTTCGACATCGTTCATGCACGTCTGCTATTCGTCAATGTAGGCGATAATGTGGTAGCACCATTGTGCTCAGTCTTACCCGTTCATTTCTGCCCCCAGCTCCCGGACTTCAAGTCGGCATTCACTCGCACATTTGACCTTGTCAACCCCGGCGGGTGGTTCATAATTGAAGACGTCGTACTCAGGATATATGAAGAGGAAGCAACCGATGGCCCTAATCCTATAATCATAAAGTGGAATAACGCATGGAAGGAGGCAATGGAGGCGCGGAATGCAGACAATATGGCCACGACAAAATATGAATCAATCCTTAGGGACTCTGGGGCGTTTAGTGAAGTTAACGTAAGAAAAATTGAAATTCCGATATCGGGCCAAACAGAAGGTGAGGGTTGCTGTTGATGTCATGATATCTTCTGACGGGCAAGTGCCAGACCCGATTTTGAGGCAACTCGGGGCATCACAGCTACACACGATCAATACACTATTCCCACAATTGCCCGGGAGACTAGCGGACCCTCGCCTCACAGAGTCTATGGCGCGGGAGACCTTGGCGGTGATAAATGATGAGAGCAGGAAATTTTCGATCCATTTCTTTTTTTTGTGGGCTCGGAAATCCGTGTAGCTTTTTTCTCGATTATAGCATCGTCATGTATTAACACTTGGAAATACCATGTCGAAGCAACTCGTTTGAACTTGAATTTTTTGTTCCGAGACGTGAGGATTTGTCAATGACTCCTACAACGACACCTGAATGCACAGTTTAGCAAGAGACAGTTCAGAGTGAAAATGCCAACCCCCGGATTGACGAGTGTTTGATCTTCGAGTCCTTCATTTTGGAATTATGACAACTGATAATGGGAATGTAGTGTCTATTCCGATGATAGTGGTTATGAACAAGTTAAGAGAATCGGAGTACTAAAGTCCATGACGCGTATCACTATTCTAATACTTCAACCTTCCAATACGACTGGCTACAGAAATCTCATCCTCCCTCCCTCTCGCTCGCCGTCATCTTGTCTTGTAGATGGGCCCAATTACATTCGTCGAACGTCTGTGCACTGTTACATAAGCACCGTGAATGACATAAGCCTGGGACAGCAAGCCAGGGTTTCCAACTTTAGCCATGTCGTCAAGTCGCCAAGTCGCCAAGTTTATTCTAGCACCCCAAAGCGATTGCGATGCATGAGGAATTGGACAGTAGAAGTTTATCGATGTTGTATTATCACCCATAAACAAAACATGTCCCCAGACATTGGCTGCAAAGCGATGCGGTGATGATAAATGGCCCACGCTTAGCCCGAGTCATTTTCGTCGCTTCCCGGTCATTTATAGGATTCGTATCTTCTACAGCCATCATGTGTAGAAATCATTATACCAAAGATAGGTTATTCGTGTTTGAGACTGCGATGCGCCAAGGCTGAGGGGATATGGATATGTTACTCCTTAGTAATGTTACTAGACTGATTAGTCCCAATGAAACGCAGATGCCTATAATCACCAGTGGGTTCTGAAGGAAATTTATCTTGTGATAAGGGTTGGTTGGCTGTTTCGTGGTTGACGTCAAGTCTCGTTGATCTCGAGTGGATCCATTTTTCAGCGTGTAAACGCGTGATGGAGATTCTGAAAGGCACGTAGAGGCGTGTTTGTGTTGAAAAGGGACATGGCAAGGGGGAGACATGGACTTAATGCTGCTGTGTTCAAAAAAATGGTGCTCATTGCCGCTGCATTGTAAACGTAGGGTCATTCGGTATGGGCGATATATGGTGATAGCGCACATATCTAGAAATATCGGCAGGGAAAGTTTAGATTGCATGGCGCTGAATGTCGCTTGCACATAAATGTGAGTCACTGCCTGCCACTGCCTGTTTCCCTGGTCTGTCCATTATCAGCAAACCAAACGGCATGCATACACTGTATCAAGATAATTTTTCATTCCGGATTACAGGATGAATGCAACATCAGCGTTATTGCACAAGGAACTTAGTTTTTATACATATCATATGGCTCAGTCTCGCCGGGCCGAGATGCCCGGTCCAAGTTGAGACCCTAGTTGCCACTCAGTCGAATTGGAAGCTGATGCCAGCGTACACCGCAGCAGCTGCGCCCGTGGGATGCATATTCCGCCTATTCTCCCGCCTATTCCGCCTTGGTGGATCAAACACTCGGGCTGACACACTGTTTCTAACAAGGAACCGCAGCGGCATGACATGGACCTGAAACCAGACATTAGGTGATGATTTAATCTTAAAGCTCCTCCAGTGGAGCATCATCTTGCGGTCCCCGTCAAGATATAGAGATGCCTCAAATGAGTTAGGCCGAGGTACCGTGACACCAATCCACGACTCGCCACGAAGACACACAACGCGCTTTGAATGTTTCGTGAGTCTCATGACGGTCAGCGGAAGAACGCGTCGCAGCAGCCACTCGTCCGACGACGACAGCTTCGTCCAACCGAACTTCAGGTGATCACGACTCTATCCCAGCCTTCGTCCCGTCGGTCCGTTTGTGTTTCATTAGTTTCAGTATTATCTAGACCTTGCCGGCATGGTTCCAAATGAAGCTATATAAGAAGTTGAAGGCATGCAATGGAGGGCCTCCTCGTCTTGAACGATCGTGCCATGCAGCTTCACTTGGCTACGTTTGCGCTTGCAGCGCTCTACCTTGTTGGTGGAGTCCGAGGCAAAACATGCTCGTTGAAACCGTTGGGTCAGGGTCAGGACGATACCACACAGATTCTCAATGCTATTGCAACATGTGGTCACCACGGACACACGACGCTGGCTCCTGGGAACTACAACATTACTCGGTAAAATAGTTCCATGGGTGATAACAGAGGTTTCAGATTGATGTTGTGGCATTTTAGCAAAATGACATGGGACCTTCATGATGCAACGGTCGATTTGCATGGATTCTTGAATGTTCGTGATGTCGGGTTCCACACGTTACCGGAATGACGCCTGACATCCTGATTCTCCAGTTCCCACCCAACATTGATTTTTGGTTGCAAAGCGAGAATACATACCGGGTCATTTTCATACAGGTAAGAGGTTCGGGAGTAACTTTGGGCCGAAGATGACATCTGGTTGATTCTAACAGAGTCAAGCCTCCTGGTTCGTCCTAACTGGATCAGACTTTGTCGTCAATGCGCACGGCACAGGGGGTATTCAAGGCAATGGCCAGGTAAGTATCATCAGGTGGTCAAAAAATCAATGTTCATCCATTCGGATGCTTCCGTTTCACAGCCGTGGTGGGAATTTTTCACGAATCACACCAGAGAGGACGGAGACGGTCGTCCCGTTTCGTTGACCTTGTCCAACGTCACTCGTGGCGTTGTGACCGATTTCAAGATCGACTCGCCCCCGTTCTGGTGCAACGCCATAGCGAACAGTCGGGACGTGGTCTATAATGGTATCACTTGCAATGCTACAAACACAAATACAGGTACGAGGTTCTGCGGAACCTTCAGTTCTGTCACTTATTTCGTGGTTCCAGCCTTTGCTGGGAAGAAGTACGTCTGAAATTGAGCTGTATTCAACCTATAACTCATCCATGCCACAAGTATTGTCCAAAACACTGACGGTGAGTTACTGCCAAGTTCATAGATGCATACTTGTATCCAAACAATTGGCTCGCAAGGCATCGACACGTATCGATCTGAGAATATATCCATGATCAACTGGGATGTGCGTATCCCTCGTTCGTACCGTGCTGTTTAACGCATACAAGCTTTAGGTCACATGTGGAGATGATTGTCTTGCAATCAAAGGGGTGTGTGTTCATGACCGGGATGTCAATGCAGAATTAATGTTAATTCCTCAAGAACTCTACCAATATTTTGGCAAAGAATATTCTATGCCGCGGTGGAAATGGGGTCGCGTTCGGAAGCTTGGGCCAATACCAGCAATTTGTGAGTGAACAAGTTCATGTCTTCGCAGGTTTGCTCACCTGTGTGTTAGAATGATATTGTCGAGCACGTGGTGTTGGAGAATATTACCGTGATTTCACAAACAAGTGCCGTTTTTACACCGCTAATGTCATTACAGACTCAAAGACTCGATCCTGCGGTACAACCCAACATGCAAACGGGTGTCTATTTCAAGGTCAATTAACGATGTGTCTATAGGATCTGACTAAGACTGTCAATGCAGACATGGACGGGATCTGTTCACGGCGCTCCTCCCACTGGAGGGGGAGGCGGTGGAGGTAGGCATTACTTGGTGCACTTCCTTTGGTACCTTGGAGCTGACAAATCCTGCAGGAAGAGTGAACAATGTGACGGTGCGGGGTGTATTCAATGACCAGGTCTCACTTCCGGTCCATGCCTATCAAACAAACCTCGGACAGCCGTAAGTTACCATGATTTGCTCTCGCACTATTTGTGACGAATTTGCTGCGTTCTCAGTGGCGATTTGCCGTCACAGTTGCGCTATAGCAATCTAACCTTTATTGATTTCACTGGCACATCCAAATCTAATAAGCGTATGTATTTGTTTTATCGCCACTGGTTCGATCGTTATTGACATGGCTGTAGTTGTCGACATTGAATGCAGTTCTGCCGTGCCATGCCCCAACATGGTCTTCAAGAACTTCAACGTGCAGCCGCCCAGTGGAGAGACTCCCGGCTTTGTGTGCGTCAACGTCATCGATGAACAGGGTCTTCCAGGTAATATCCCCGTGATAGTTTTCCCGTGCATTTGGGCTAATGGTTATTGTTTTAGGCCCTTGCAGTGCAACGGGGCAGTGAAAAACTTATTTTTTCCTACCAATAGTTAGTTACCACATGTATTGCTGTGACTGATATGAAGGTTGTGCCAATCCGTGTGATCAACTGTATTGCGGCACTTGAACAATAGTGCCGAGTTGATATATCGGTCACGCTGACTAAGCGGCACCCACTCCTTTTGTCTGCTTCCTTTTTAACGCTGCCATCTCCACCTGTCATCCTGCCACTCACTACTACAACCCAACCTCACCACTACTTCATCTCAACATCACACCAATGTCTGACGACGATTTCGATGTCGAGCTTCTCGCCCTTGCCGGGGATGGGGAACGGCGACGAAAAAGGCGCCAGAACTCCTCCTCAGGCAGATCGCCCACAGCAAAGAGGCGCAAGTCCGAGTACGTGATCGATATCTTCTCTGACGTTTTATGCATGAACTTCTCCCAAAGCAGCACCAAAGCAAAGTCGGACTCGGATATGGAACCGGAGAGCGAGGAGGATGACATGAATCCTTACCCGCTCGAAGGCAAATATATAGACGAGGCAGATAGAGCCAGGTGGGGAACACGATGACAGTGTGCCAACCCTATCTGATATCTACAGGCTCTTGCAAATGCCTGAGATCAAGCGCGAGGAGCTGTTGGCCTCGCGGCAGGAAGAAATGCAACGCCTGCAGGACAAGTTGAATCTCGACCATATGCTGAAGGCTCAGAGTGGTAAAATAGATTCTGAGCACGTGTCGCAAGCGGCGAAACGTGAGTGTTTCGTACTTTTGAACGTTAGGCACGGCTACATAGGCGTCTAGGGAAACACGCCGTCCGGGGTGCCACCAAGGAGAAGTCTCGCAAGTTGGACGAATTGAAAGCGAAAAGAAAGGCGAAGGAAGAAAGGGCTCGTGTAAGGGTGTCAACATGGTATTCAGTATGTGCTGACGGCATTCTTCAGGCACACAAAGAGAAGGCATCTTCACCTTCCCAAAGGAGACGTAGCCTGTCTTCTGAGCCAGAACTCTCAGACGTCACCGACGAAGAAGGCGAGATCCACAAGGAAGAAGATGAAGAACGCAAGTTCAAAGAATCCTTTGGGACTCCCAAGAGTGAGAAGCCTGTGCGGGAAGAACTCGAAAAGTTGCGGGTTTCGCGGCAGCAGATAGTGAAGAACTATCATGCTCCATGGTTCGATGAGTGGATAACCGGTGAGCTGTCGCCGGTTTGCCAATGATCTCACACTGATGTTTTTCATATCTTAAGGTGCATGGATTCGATACTTGATTGGTAACGATGATGTTACTCGGGAGCCCATCTATCGCATATGCGAGGTCAAGGGTACAGAGCTGAATACCTACGATCTATGATCTTTTTTTTCTAAAGGGACTTCTTAGGAATGGCTCCCGGTACTGTCAAGAACTATCAAGTCAATGACCTCGTCGTCAACCGTGTCTTCGAACTCAAACACGGCAAAGCTGTCAGGGCATGGCCGATGGACAAGGTGTCCGATTCTCCATTTACGCAGGTGTGTCACTCACGTGGGTGGGCAACACTGCAGTGCCTAATATTTCCAGCAGAAAGAGTTCGATCGTCTTGTGCAGGCGCTCGAGGAAGACAAGGTCGATTTTCCCAACAAACGCAATGTAGAGAAGAAAGTCGAGCAGCTTGCAAAGTTGCCAATGACGCCACTAACCGAGGCACGCCCCTTTCTTTCTTGGCATTACTTTCCATCCTCAGTCATGTTACTCCTGCAGGCTGACATTACTGCCATGATTGCGCGAAAGAATGCCTTGAACCCCAACAATGTCGCCATCACCCAAGCGTTTGCTGCCAGAGCGCAATTGACTCAGGAACGAAACCTCGCTTTAAAGCGCCAAGACTATAAAGAGGCGGCACAAATTGAGCGAGAGCTAGAGGCCCTTTCAGCTCTACAAGGTACTGCCAGACGTGAGCGCGGACCAGATACGCATGCGGACCTGATGGCAAGGGTAAATGAACGCAATCGCAAAGCCAACCTTGAAGCTGTACGTCGAGCTGAGGCTGAGCAGGCTGCACGAAAGCGACAAGAGCGCCGGGCAGCCTTGGCTGGAGTTGCTGTCAACCCAGCCACATTCGATGTCAGCGCGCGGTTGAAGACAGTGCCGAGGATACATCATAAGTCAAGGTTGGTAATTCACGCCTTCAACTTGTTTGCTAAAGTGAACGCCCGTCTTCGACACTGTTAATGCAGAACTGGAACGCCACACGGAACACCCACGCTGGGGACGAGTGATAGCGCAGAACGATCTGTGTCACCCCTGCCATCGTTGTTGTCGCACAAGGCGCCTACCCCTTCACCAACAAAGGCTCGTTCTGGGCAAGGCTCGTTTGAGGCGCGGGTTGTGGCGTCCATCAACATTGAACTGGGTGACTTTTAAGATCGATTAAGGTCTGCTACAAACGCATTTCTTCGCCAATGTTTTGTCTTCTTTTTTTCATCATTCAAACTGTGCCACGTATATACCGTGTTACAGTGAGCTTGTATTCGTAGATGCTGTGGTACAGAGGCATAATTATTTAGCATCTGTGTGTTGTAGTGATCATCGTCTCCATGTACATACACCGTCTCCTGCCAATATATATATTAAAACTTTTTTTCTGCATGTCAAGGTTATTTTGTGGATGCTTGTGGATGCTTGACTAAGCGTGCTGACTTCTTCCATACAGAAAGGTTCCAAGCGGCTGCAGGATACGAGAAACGATCATCACTAGGCCTGACTCTGCACGCCCAGTGCATCCCGCACGATGGCTGCATTTTTCTTCGCATCGCCCGTCGACATTGATATTCTACTCGAGGGGGAGGAGGCGCGAAAACAGGTCGACATAAAGCTAGAGAAGGAGCGGAAGGAGTCGTGTCCTGTGTACTATGATGGGGACTCTATTGTAGGGCAGGTGTGTCGTTTATATGTTGGTGTCATTTGCAGGGGCTGAACGACGGGACGTTGTAGGCGACAGTGCGGGTGCGCGATGGGAAGAAGCTGACACATGACGGTATCAAGGTCGAGTTTGTAGGGAGCATAGGTGCGACTTGTCGTATGCACACTGCTAAGGTTTTGATTTACCCCTCTGTGTGGTAGAGTTATTCTATGACCGTGGACACCATCATGAGTTTTTGTCGCTTTCGCAGGAGCTGGCGGCGCCGGGGGAGATGCGCCAGGCACAGACGTTTGATTTTCACTTTAAGAACGTGGAGAAGCAGTATGAGAGTTACCAAGGGATCAATGTTAAGCTGCGGTGAGCATGCTCTTTCGTGCCCTCCGTTGGGGGGGGGGATCAGCCAACTAATCCATCTTGTGCTTTGGCAGGTACTTTGTGCGGCTGACAATCTCACGGCGACTTGCGGATGTGTCAAAGGAGAAGGATATGTGGGTGCACTCGTATCGCATGCCGCCGGACAGCAACAACTCGATCAAGATGGAAGTAGGGATTGAGGACTGTCTACATATTGAGTTTGAGTACAACAAGTCCAAGTGCGTGCTCTCTGCTGCGGTGTCCTCCCCCTTGTCTTGACTCATGGGCTGTTTTTTGTTCTTGGGCTGGGCAGGTACCACTTGAAGGACGTGATTGTGGGCAAGATATACTTTCTCCTCGTGCGGATCAAGATCAAGCATATGGAACTTTCAATCATCCGGCGGGAAACGACGGGTGCTGTGCCAAATCAGTACAATGAGAGCGAGACAATCACAAAGTTTGAGATCATGGACGGCGCACCCGTACGAGGTGCGTTGCATCGTCTTTCATCTTCACACCCTTTGGCTGCTTATGCGTTGGCCTCTTCCATCACGTAGGAGAGACGATCCCAATCCGGCTATTCCTTGGCGGCTTTGAGCTTACCCCTACTTTCCGCGAGGTGAACAAAAAGTTCAGCACGCGGTACTACTTGAACCTCGTGCTTATCGACGAGGAGAATCGGCGGTATTTCAAGCAGCAGGTGTGCGGTCTACTCTTTCCTGCCGTTCCCATCTTCCCTTTATTGTCCTTCGTCTCCCTGGTTGTTATCTCCGACTGTGCTGATTTCTGACTAACCTACGCGTGCACAGGAAATCACGATATACAGAATCCCAGAAGTAGATCCCACTTTTTTGCTATGTTGATCCGTGATCGCTGACGCCTTTTCTACCTCCCGCAGAACTAATACAGTATGTGGACTGACGGGTGATCCGACGCCCCGCGCCGTGTGATTTTGAGTATTGGCTAGACGGCTGGATCATGACTCCTGCGTGTTTTCCGTGCTGTATTGTGTCGTTGTTCTCGTTTCTTTCTGGCGTGCAGTATATGTGCTGATGCGAGGCTCTTGAAGGACAAGAATGCATACTATTGTAATCATGAATATATATATATATTAGACCAAGTAAAGATAGAAGGCAGAGAATGACTTGGGGAGAGCGATACTCCTTTTCTCTCCCATTCTTCTTATGTGCATGTTTCCATTGCTTCCATATTCTCTCCGTTCTGCCGCGGATAGACGAGATAACAGTAGATGTACAATTTCTGAACATATAAGTAAGGAAACAGAACGAGCACAGTAGGAATCCAAACCATGGAAAACATTCACCCTTGCACGCTAGTGTTGGTGCAGCTGGGTTTCGTTCACGATTGGTTAGTACCTCCGGCGTAACGCCACAGGGCGCAGAACGGAGATTCAACCTACCTACGTAAGAGGAACGCTGCTCGTCTTGGCTCGTATCGTTACACGGCAGAAAACAAGCGCATTACCACCAACACAAAGACTATATTAAACATCTCTCTGTTATAATTCTTCTCCCGCCAGCGAGTCCCCCGCCAAATCATTCAACAATTGATCAACCTTTCTATCCACTAACCTGCACAGAACTCGCTTCCCATATCCTTGTGAGTCTCGGAACAGATACCAGTAATCACTAGACGTTTGGTCTTACAGCGTTACATAAGGCTCCTGAATACGCATCAACGATGGCTTCGACATCTAACCCTAATTCCGTCAGTCCTCGCACTTTCAGAGATAATACGCTCGTCTCACATAGTGGAATTTATGCAAGTCAAGAATGCTGCTCCTTCCACTTCTCACCCATGGGAACGACTAGAATCCTATTTTCCAGACCGGGGACCACTATGACGTCGACTTGCCATACATACTACAATATATCACCTTTGCGTTCGTTTGACCGTGTTCGCTCGCCGAGAGGTACTCTAGGTCGCCGCCTAAGCCAGGAACGACCTCCTCGCCGTTCTAGAGTTCATGAACGAATTTCCCCTAGATATCAACGACACGAGCGGTCACCTCGTCACTATGGAGGCCGCGTACTAACTTTCCCTGATCATGAAGCGCGTGAACGATCTCCCCACCGTTATGGATGCCATGAGAAGACTTCTCGTTATGAAGGCCGCGAACAGACACCTCTTTATTGTGGTCTCGATAAAACCCCCTCATGCCAATCATGCCAATGAGATCGTGAAATATCCCTTATTCATTATGAAGGTCGTGAAAGATATAGAGGCCGCGAACGATCCCCTCGTCGTTTTGGAGGCATATCCATGGGTATGAAGGCCACAAGCGATCCCCTCGTTATTATGGAAGGCCGCGAACAAACACCCTCATGCCAATGGGATCGTGAAATATCACCTGGTTGCTATGGAGAGCATGAATGAACCCTTCATCCTATGAGTCACAGAGTATCTCCTTACGATGGGGACCATGAAGGGCTGCCACAATATTTGCGTTCTCCCTCCCCTCCGGCTCAGCCGTGTCTTGATCGGCAGAGGTCTTCGACGTTGAGAATGACATGGACAAGGACTCGCTTGTTGTTATTCCTGACACTCCGACATTTGACCTCGTGTTATATAGTTGTTATGGGGTCACTTCGAGTTCGTCAAGCTCAAAAGTCTATGGCACGATAGAACTGAAGAGTGTGACTGGATGATTTGGTTCGCTACCTTGTGGAGCGTGCGTGGTATACCCTTCAAAACCTGGCACAAACGATCACTCCTCTGAATTTGGCCTCTCGCCTACATCTACAACAGAAATCAAATACAGGGCTTGCCACTGGTTTTCATACACCACAGTACCAACCGGATGTTATTTGAGTACGCTGCATACAGAGTTACCAGGGACAATTTCCTTAAAATCATCCTCGCGCTCGCGCTGCACTTATGCAAGGAGGGATTGTCTGGCACTTGGCTAAGGAAAGTCTAGGTGTCGATGTGGTCCTTTCTGGCCCAAGTAATGATGCGCACATGCATTCGTGGGATTTGGGGTCATACTATGATGATGAACTCACGGAGGATGAGATGCAGCTCATCTGTGGTGTATACAAGGTGTATACTGGTAATGAATAGAGTCAACACATGGTATTACCCTATGAAGATTTTTCAACAGTCATCCGATTGTCGTGGTGGCCAAAACCCAACGCCTGGCAAAAAAGTGGCTTGAATATGGGCTACACAAACACCCACCAATGACGACCCACTTCTATCATCGATCCATCATATTCCCTACCTCAGGTTACTTTGCGGCCTTTACCAAGAACCCACTTGGCATCCTCAACTTCAGCAGAATGGCCGTTTCGACAACTGTCTCGCGATCGCATAAACACTGTCTTCCCAGGGAGATGATGGATTCGACAAATATGCTGTACCTGTGGCGCATATAATTGATGCACCAGGTGAAGAGCATCCGTTGTCCCCCGAAGTGCAGGCGGATTCGATTTAGCCACTTGTTTAGCGAGCCTGGCGCTCCATGTTCGATCTCAACTGCTTTGGATAGAGATGCGGGACCAGTGTATGGGACATTTTTATTGAAGAGTGTCGCGCAGCTCTTCCGTCGCTTGTTGAATATGCAAGGAGACGATGGGACGGAGTGAAGCAACAAACCGACTAATAGAGCTGGTTGCAAAGGTGTGCGGTAGACTTGACGAAGACGATCCACAGCGTGAATGAGATAGTACCCAAAGCATACAGGATGACCTGTTTTGGAAGGAGGTCCTCCCACTTCTACGCACACAAATATCTGAGTTGCTGGATGGCTTCCAGAGAAATGTCTAAAGCACGGGATCTATTCACACTGTTACTAGGTATGGTTAGTTCATTCTCACATTTGAGCTCTGACTGATGCCTCGAGCCACCAATTCTTTTGTTGTATGCTCCGTAAAACGCGAATAAAGCTACCGATGGTCACCTGTTATCGAAGTTGGAACAAGAATAATCAGCATCATGAAAAAGCGAGATCAATGCGTGCCATATAATCCCCAATCCTCCTCCACATTGCCTCGCAACGGTATCCAATGTATAATACCTGTTTCATCATCACCGTCTCACTACTGATCCCAATGCCAGCCGCTCCAGAGCCTCTGACCCACATCCGGCCCACATCCACCTCCAACAATACCCGCAATACCTTCCTATAGCTGTCCACCATAACTGCCATGCCCTACCCACATTGAGAAATATATATGACTATTTACTAAATCGATTGGAGGAATGCTGATAGAATTCCCGGCATGGGCACCATGTCGAGTTGTATGCACCCGCTGAACGTCATGTCTGGCCAGGTGGAGGGATGATGGACGAGCGACGAGCTCCTGCGGCAGCTGCAAGGCGTGCGTGCGGACGGGGACGATGGGGTCTTGGAGAGAGAATGGTCAGCGCGTTTCGTGTGGCCGCTGAGTCTCGGTTACTGTCGTGCACAATGAAGCGGGTGCAGCTGATGTTGACGACCCGACTCATCAACGTGAGACGCGCTTCCCGCACAAGCTGGCATAACATCGGAGACATATGCGAAGTGAGCTGCTATTAATTGGTAGTCAAAATCCGTGATGAGTCTTGTCGAATATATATAATAAAACGTGGGGATTACCTTCGTGTAGAAGCGTGATTGCTGGAAGAAGGGTCTCATCCTTTCCCCCTCCCGCATCGTCAACTTCTTCGTCCTTCTCTTCACTAACACTACCGTTAGCTTCAGAAACACTCACGGCGTTTTAACGGTGTTTTCTTGTCGTGGATGTAGCAGGTAGCAGCCGAGACACAATGATGTACTCTCACTTTTTTGGTAATGCTACTACTCAAAACATGCAATTGTTTCCTGGTGAGATCAGTGATTTGCGACAGGAATAAGCCATCGCATCCAAGAATACTTGATATGACAGTGGCATGTCTATATTCATGCGGGACCATGTGACATACCTACTGAGAAAAGAATGACTCATATACCACCAGTTCACCAAATCAACAGAGTAGATGTCTGGCCAATTAGGGGCATGGCAGTATGCATTGAACTTGTCATTGATTGATGAGGGGTTTGTAACTTGACCTGTTGTGTGACCATGTGAGCCTTTACCAAATAGAATACTAAAGGCTTTCTGTGATGGGCTTGAACAGTGCTGAGGTATTCTGTGAGCAGTGTGATTTTCAAGCTGACTTTTGCATTATTTTGCAAGCTTGACATAGGAATAATAAATGTGACATCAGTGTAAACTAAAAGAGATAAACATACCTCATCTTGCATTACCAATTTAGCATGAGTGACATGGTGCTCTGGCCAACTTTCTTTTAACCGTTAAGGGCTGGATACTAGGGGTTCAATGGAGTAACTGGAGTTTGGATGCTAGTGAGGAAGGGGAGGGGACTTTACTGTTCCAGTTCAATCGGAGACAGAGTGGGGGCAATAACTATTGAGTGTTACATCCTGTAACACCAAGTCTGAACTCCAGACCTCCATCTCCTTCATCTCCATCCCCATCAATTCCACCTCCATCAACTCCACCTCCATCAACTCCACCTCCATCAACTCCACCTCCATCAACTCCACCTCCATCAACTCCACCTCCATCAACTCCACCTCCATCAACTCCACCTCCATCAACTCCACCTCCATCAACTCCACCTCCATCAACCCTGAACTCCATTATTGTTCTCTCTATAAGTAGTTCCTTCTTATGGGTTACAACAAACTTCCTTCTTTATTATTGTTTAGTTTCAGTTTGGAATTGGGTCCAAACTCCAAACTCCTTTCCATGTTGTACTCTATATCCATCTTATTGTTTTATTGTTTTAGTTTCAGCATTCAATTCTCCACATACTTATATGGGCTACTCTCTGTCTATTACAGTACTTCATATATCGACTAAGATTTGCCCATTAACTTCTTGGTTGCTAGCTTCTTGACAAGTACCTTCTTGACAAGTTGAACTCCAAATCCCTGATCCAACTCTGTACTCTGAACTCTGAAATATTGGACTGACAATCTGAGGGGGCACAACACACAAGTTGAAGCCAAGTCCACTTGATCTGACTCACTAGTATTGCCCCCACTCTGTCTCCAGTTCAACTGGAACAGTAAAGTCCCATCTCCCTCTTTACTAGTAGCTGAACTCTGGCCTTTTTCCATTGAACCCCAAGTTGTCACAGACACTTAACATTGAGTTGGATTGAGTGGACTTGGCTTCAACTTGTGTGTTGCACCCCCTTGGATTGTTGGTCCATATTTTGGAGTTTGGAGTATGGAGTTGGATCAGGGATCCAGAGTTTGACTTGTCAAGAGGGTACTTGTCAAGAAGCTAGCAACCAAGAAGTTGATGGGGAAATCTTAGTTGATATACAAACTACTGTAACATACAGAGAGTAGCCCATATAAGTATGTGAAGAATTGAATGATAAACTAGAAGCGATAGGACAATAAGATGGATGTGGAATACAACACAGAAAGGAGTTTGGAGTTTGGACTCAAGTCCAAACTAATACTAAGCAAATATTGTTAAAGACTGTGATGCTAGAGGTTCAATGGAGTAACCAGAGTTTGGATGCTAGTGATGAAGGGGAGGGGACTTTACTGTTCCAGTTCAACTGGAGACAGAGTGGGGACAATAACTATTGAGTTGGATTGAGTGGACTTGGCTTCAACTTGTGTGTTGCACCCCCTCAGCTTGTCAGTCCAATATTTTGGAGTTTGGAGTATGGAGTTGGATCTGGAGTTTGACTTGTCAAGAAAGTACTTGTCAAGAAGTGTGAGGGCGACGCTGATGACGAGGCCACAACAACAAGATACTCAATAAGTGAGAGCCAATAAGAAATAATGCCAGCTGGTACAGCGGATATCCTCAGAGATCAAGCTGAGGGGATCACACTGCACCAAGGCGAGTCTTTATACTAAATGATGGAGACGGATAGGAGAACCAAGATAGGGGAGGAAAGATAGGGGAAGTGATAGGGGCAATGAAATAGGGGAGACGCACCCTGACAGGCTGCGCTGATAGGGGTGTCAAGAGAAAATAGAATATGACTTATTTGAACCCTGACATCACCTCCCTCTTAATGCATGTCGTCTCGATATGCACTATCGTCCCATCCATCTCAAGAGAGACACACCCTGAAGCACTCTGCAAGGTCCCTTCTCACTCTCTGCCAAAGTAGAGCCCATGACGAGTGTTGATGGTGACTCTTCTCTGCCTTGGGGTAAAGTGGGATGGTGAACTCTCCAGGGGATATGGGATTGTTCGTGCTGAAAACTGCCCCAAGTATCATCTCCCCTCCCTCATAGGTGACTTTACCGGCGAGCCCTTGGAAGGCATATGGTATGTCATAGTTGCCGATGAATAGAGGGTCCCCGATGTAGTATGTCTGGCGTCTGGATGGATTACGATGCCAGAAGGGGAAATGAACAAGTGATTGAGGGGTAGGAACGGAGTGGGCGTAGAGGGGTGGATTCAGACTGGTAAGGCATGGTGGGTTGGGTAGTGAACGATGATGGTTTTACTGAGGAAGGGGAAGTGGATTCACTTCACTGTGCCTATTCTGCGGCTCTGAAATGTGTCCAATACCACGTGTTGGGTTCCTGCCAGCTGTCCAATCAAAGAGGACCTGTTTGGGAGGTTCTGTGAAGTTCTCAAAGCGTCTGAAGGGAAGAGCCGCATAGGTGGCTGCCGAAATACGCCTTGGGGCTTCAGGATTTTCCCGATGGAAGTCTGCAATGCGCCTTCTAGCCCCACTGGCATCCTTAGCTGGGATCCAGAGGTCGTCAGCAGCTCCATAGCCCTTCCAACGCACCAGGTATTCCAGTCTTCCTCGGAAAACTCTGCTGTCAAGGATCTTCTCAACTTCGTATTCCTGTACTCCATCTCGAATGACTGGAGGTGGTGGAGGAGATGACTGGCGTTCAGGGATGGGATCCTTTTCATAAGGATGGAGTAAGACAACAGAGAACACTGGATGAGTGCGGCCAAAGATTGGGGGAAGTCGTAGGCCATAGGCATTTCGTGAGACCACTTTATTAATCACATACGGTCCTAACCATTTGTGATCAAGTTTCTTGGTTGGACGGGTGGTGGTGATATTTTGTGCATTGAGCCAGACCTTGTCACCAAGTTTGTATACTGGGGCTGCTTGCCGATGGGCATCATAGAATCGTGCCATATCATCTGCTGCCTTTTCCAGGGCGGAGCAAGCCTCAGTGGTGGCTGTCTCCATACGCTCAGTGAATTCTTCCAGTGCTTCAAGTCGTGTCTCTCGGATTGGCTCTAACCCAAGCCTTGGGTGTTGGCCTGTATCAAGCATGAAGGGGGTTGATTGCGTGGAGGAGTGGATGCGGTTGTTGTATGTGAATTCGGCAAGAGGAACCCACTCAATCCAGTCATCCTGGCGCTGATTGACGAAAAGCCTCAAGTATTGTTCAATTTCTTGATTGACCCTTTCTGTCTGACCATCGGTTTGTGGATGATATGCTGTGGATGCTGCAACCTTGATCCCCAAAAGCTTATTGAGCTCACGCATAAATTGAGAGACAAACTGGGTGCCACGGTCACTGATGATCTCCTCAGGAAGGCCGTGGTGTTTCCACACATGGTCTCGGAAAAGTCGTGCAACTCCTATAGAGTTGATGTCAGAGGTGGTAGGGATAACATGTGCTCGTTTGGAAAGACGGTCCACAACGACAAGGAGTGCATCATAGCCATGGCTGATGGGTAGTTCTACAATAAGGTCAACAGATATCACTTGCCACCTCCGATCTGGGACACGATTAGGCAGGAGTTTACCCATAGGAGGAGCAGGGAAAGTTTTTGTCCGATTGCAGAGGTCACATCCCTTGACGTATTTGGCAATGTATCATCCAAATCCAGGCCACCAGTAGCTGCGGGATACAAGTTCTGTTGTTCTCCAGCGACCAGGGTGACCTGTAATGTGAGTATCGTGGTGTGCCCTTACAATGTCATGGCGCAATTTTGGGTCAAGAGGGACATATACCTTGCCACGATAGAGGACGAGTCCATTCTCCTCGGTCCATTCCTGTCCTCGTAAATTCCGAGAGGGGCCAAGTTCTTTAAGAGCCTTTACAACCTTTTCATCTCTGTTGGTGCAGTTCCGCACACGTTCCAGGAATATGTCTCCTTCTCCTGTGATCATTTGAGCTTCTGGCCCTGGATAGGTGGATGTCGCATCGATGTGGAACAGCTCAGGGCCAAGAAGAATCTGGTTCTGGTTATCTTCCTCCCCCCGCTTATGATCTACACGTCGTGAGAGGGCATCAGGTTTGGCTGAATGTCGTCCAGGACGGTGGATCAGTTCAAAGTCAAATCGAGAAAGGTATAGTGACCAGCGAGCTTGTCGACGATTGAGATTTTGAGCTGTACGGAAATATGTGAGGTTTTGATGGTCGTTAAGGATTTCAATCTTGTATTTGGTCCCTTCCAAGATGTGGCGCCATTCTTCTAGTCCACGGATGACTGAGAGCAATTCCTTATCATGGATGGCATAGTTGCGCTCTGCATCTGAAAGGCTCTTGGATACAAAACCTACCGGCCTCCATTTCTCATCGTCACAGAGTTGAGATAGAACAGCACCTGTTGCATATGCTGAAGCATCTGTCTCTAGTCGAAAATGCTTGGTTTGATCTGGGAGGACAAGGATTGGAGTTGACGTGACAAGCTGCTTGAGTTTATCAAAGGCTTCTTGTTCTGGGCCATCAGGTATCCAAGACCACTGTGTATCTGCCTTTGTTAACCGATTCAGAGGCTTTGCGATATGTGAGAAGTCCTCAATGAAGCGACGATAGAAATTGATGAAACCCAGGAAGGATTTGACTTCTGTCACATTGCGCGGTGTGGGCCAGTCCCTGACTCCAGCCACCTTAACTGGGTCCATAGCTACCTGTCCCTGTGAGAGAATCAATCCAAGATAATCTACCTTCTGTTGCGAGAAAAGGCATTTCTCTGGTTTGAGGTACAGGTGGTTGGCCCGAAGAATTTCAAGGACAGATTGCACAATCGTGTGGTGTTGTTCTAGGGATTCAGTGAAAATGAGGATGTCGTCCATGAACACTACCATAGTGCCATCGTCAATGAGCTCCTTGAAAATGCCATTCATCATCATCTGAAAGGTTGCTGGGCTGTTTGTGAGACCAAAGAACATGACCAGGGGTTCAAATAGACCACAATTGGTTCGAAAGGCTGCCTTCCACTCATCGCCCTCTTTAATATGCACATTGTTATATCCCCATCGGATGTCAAGCTTGGTAAAGTACTTGGCATTGGCTGTGGCAATTTTATTCATGATGTCTGGTACCAGGGGTAGTGGGTAGGCGTTCTTGATTGTGATATCATTCAGCTTGCGGTAGTCTTGCACAAAACGAAGATTACCGTCCTTCTTCTTCACAAAAAAGACAGGGGATGCCATGGGTGACTTGGAAGGACATATACGATGATTCCGTAGGTTCTCCTCAAGGAATGCGTCCAACTCCTTCTGCTCATTTGGGGACATTGGATAGACCTTTGTGCTGAAGGGTTGTGCTCCTGGAGTGAGTTCAATAGCGTGGTCCCACAGTTTTCGAGGTGGAAGTTGGTCAAAGGACTCCTTTGCAAAAACATCCTTAAATCCCCAGTACGCCTTTGGGACAATCTCCTCAAAGGTTTTGACTGGAGTGGATTCTGCAGCCTTCTGTGCGAGCTGTTGAGAAACTGTTGAACCAGCATAGATATTCTCCGAGTCTTCTTCTACAAAGATAACAAATGTTCGGTCTCCCTCGTATTGGGGTTGCCCGTGTGAGTTCTTGCCATTTGAAGGAGTTGTACCAAGCGAATGCTCTTTGTGTTCTGGTACTTCTCCACATGAATCAGGGCAGCGAGTCATCTGTACCTTTCCTGTACGCCAGTCTACCTCTGGGTTGTGCTTCACAAGCCAGGTGTGCCCAACAATTATGCCAAAGGTTCCCAGGCTTGTGACTGAAAATGTGGCACGTTCAGTATGGGTCCCATATGTGCAGATGAGATCGACTTCTTCCTTGATTGAACCTGCTTCATTTGGGGTCCCATCAATGTTATAAACAGGTATGGCACGTGGTAGAGGGCGTGTTCGAAGTTTCTCTGCTTTGACATATTCTGCATCAATGAACATTCCTGTAGCACCACTATCGAGGAGTGCATCCACAGCTAGAGGGTATCCAGTGTCTACCGAGTGGATTTTCATGGGAATTCTTGTACATCGACGGATGTCTGCAGATCGAAGGTAGAGACGAGGAGGGTCATCATGTTTAGCTGAAAGTTGAGAAGGGTTTTCAGGCATGGCTGTTTTGGTTTCAGTCTGATGGACAAGGGAGTGTGCGTGTAACATATCGCTTGTGAGCCCTACAGTACATGATTCAAGAACTGAAAACTGGTTTGTCAGGCAGGGCATGCTCTTCACTGCTGACTGGCCTGAAAATCCTGCTTCTCCTCTTGCTTTGGAATTACTGCCTTCTGCGCTTCTTCCTTGGCCTTCAGTGCAGCTGCTACTGACTCTGATATCATGCCTGCAATTGCTGTTTGTGTGAGATCAGCTCGGATACGTTCCTTGCGTGGTTCAGGGCATGCTGGGGATATATGGCCACGCTTTCCACAGTTATAGCACGTCCGAGTCTCAATGCGATGGCGGTTGGAGTCAATATCCATAGGTGCAGCACCATTAGAGGTTGCCAAGGTAGTTGGTACAGAGATGACCGGAGTGCTGTGAGGGCGGGATGGGGTAGATCGGGCAGGAGTGAGGGAAGTCTGAGCACGTCTCACTTCTAGAAGACGACGGTGGTTGCGGTCAATTTGACAGGCCGCTTCCTTCCATGCCTTGAGATCGGATGGGAGGGATGGCTGTGCATGGATCTTGTCAAGAATCATTGCAGGGAGCCCTCGGGCATAGGCATCTTCCAGTGCTGCATCATTAAACCCAGTCCTTCCTGCTAGTATCTCAAACTGTGCCGTGTATTCATCCGCTGACATGCCAGGTGTCATCCTAAGATCGTGTAGCTTTGTTCGTGCTGTTCGAGAGCGGTCAGGGTCCCCAAAAGCGTTCTCCACTTGCTTAATGAATTCCTCCAAGGTGGAGAGCGGTGAGGTCCTGTCAATGACTGCCTGTGTCTCATTGTGTGCCCATACTTCAGCAGAACCTCCTGTCATAAAAGAGAGGGCATAGAGGATCTTGGTCCGCTCATCTGGGAAAGATGTAGGCTGGACTGCAATGGCAAGCCTGATAGAGCGAATGAAACCTTCCGTCTCTGCACGATCTCCATTGAATTTGGCTGGTTCAGCTGCCCTTATTGGGCGAACGGATGACGATGTAGGAGAAGGTGTGGGAAATGAGGTGGTCTGAGAGATGGTCTGTGCTGCAGCGATGGCAGCAGCAGTGGCAGCATCTGCTAGGTTGTTCTGGACATTGGCGAACTGGCTTTGGAGGTGCTGGTTCTGGAGTTGCAGCTGCTGGAGCTGCTGTGCCTGGGTGTTGAACAACGCTCGCAGAAAGCCACCACTTTCACCTAGAGTGTCCCAATAGGCTTCAGGGAGCTGATCAGTCATGGTATCGGTGAAGTAGTTAATAGGGAAAGTGTTATGAGGTGTGGGGTCGTCTTATGAGCTTGATCTTCTGTGAGGGCGACGCTGATGACGAGGCCACAACAACAAGATACTCAATAAGTGAGAGCCAATAAGAAATAATGCCAGCTGGTACAGCGGATATCCTCAGAGATCAAGCTGAGGGGATCACACTGCACCAAGGCGAGTCTTTATACTAAATGATGGAGACGGATAGGAGAACCAAGATAGGGGAGGAAAGATAGGGGAAGTGATAGGGGCAATGAAATAGGGGAGACGCACCCTGACAGGCTGCGCTGATAGGGGTGTCAAGAGAAAATACTAAAAATAGAATATGACTTATTTGAACCCTGACAAGAAGCTAGCAACCAAGAAGTTGATGGGGCAAATTTTAGTTGATATACAAACTACTGTAATAGACAGTGAGTAGCTGTTTTGGAACCCGCAAAATTATGGTGTTAGGGCAAACTCTAAATCACCACAATTCCGTGAATGAACAGCTGAGAAGAATATCAAATCCTACTGCAGCACAACTCCAGAAACAATTTAACGTTTGTACTTTGGTTACAATCCGTTGTAATGGTCAATGCAGACGATACGCAGGAAGGTAATACATTTCTTAGCAGTAGGGAATGAATAAGACTTCCAGAGTCTAGAGTTCATGGATGCTTAGGGGTCCAGATATTCCAAAAAGAGGGGAATGCACTTAGAGGCTAGAGGAAGTAGGTGGATGAATCCAACCGTCCAACCAGTGACACTCTGAAGCGGGTAACAGCGATGTGTGAAGTAGTCTAGCAACTGCTTCACATGAGTTCAAGATCCTAATGCTCTGCAAAGGCAGTACACACTAGTAACTTAAACAAAGAGCACTAATGGCAGGACTATCGACAGACAATCTCACCCTGTAGATTCGTAGTCACGCGAGGTAGATACTACACTCACGCCCAAAGCAGGACAATCACTACTTTGAGTGCAATCAAATACAGTTACACAACTGTAAGCGACCCTTGAACTGGACAATCAACAGTTACTGAGATATAGAGGATGACACTGTATGTCACTCTAGTCACACTGATGTGCAAATGATGGGGTAGAAATGGTTATTTATTCAGAGACAGAATGGGCTCCTTTTATATTGTATTTACAGGAGCTGACTAATACTACTGGAAACTTCTACCTATTAATAGATGGAATCTACTGGAAGCTAGTGGAATATGTGAGAAGGGGGTGGAAGTTTCCTAGCCAATGAGCTGCTTGGATTTGCTCTGACTCATGGCATGAGTCATGGATGGAGTCATAGTGTGACTCAGAGCAGGAGTCATAGTATGAATAATCACAGGAGTCATGGCAGGAGTCATTGCATGAGTCACCATTACTCAAATAACTTGGTCAATACTTCGATTCCTGGGCTGATCAGCACAGCTATGGGTAGGCACAGCTTCCATTGAACTCTCCACCAAAAATGGAGTCAGGAGGTGCAGTGGTTGCGAAGATATTGAGCATTTACTGGCAGTGGTGACCAGATTGAGTCGGAGATTGAAATGAGTCATGTGATTGAAAATGAGTCAGTAGTCCAGGTGACTCCAGCTGACTTTGAGGCTGCTGACATCTGCAAAGGTTTGTGGGTCCATGTGGGTCCCAAAACTTTGCCCAGCAGAACAACAAGGTTGTGGACTCATTTCTGCATGGAAAATTCCCGAAAAAATATGAAAAAATAGAGAATATTTGAATGGCCCTGAATCAAGAGAAATCAGCAGATATATGCTGATATTTTAAGGCCATGAAGCGAAATTGTACAGTTTCGGGACTTTAAACAAGATCTTTTTTAAGGGAAAACCAGTTCCCATACACCTATGGTGATGCTGATGCATCAATCGGAACTGGACACGGATGGGTGAGATTCGGTGGTGACAATCAGACAGATAAATGGAGATGTGACGGTTCCCAAATGGAGTATAGATTTCATATGTGCGGGGATCTGAGTGGATCGGATGGGGATCTGGGTGTTAATGAATATAGTCATAACAGTATCTCTCCATTTAAGGCTGAGCCCCTGAGGCCTCATGTCCGTGGATTGAATAGGTGAGACAGCTGGGTGCAGTTGGAGTTATACTGGGGGTCTGGAGACATATAAAAGGAGGGGCATGATTGAGGTCTTATCCTCAATGATGTCAAACCCTTTGGCAAACATGAGCGTGGCCGAGCTTGAGCAGTTGCTCTTGGCTTGATGGAAGGAAGAGGAAGAGGAGCAGAGACAAAAAGAGGAGGAGGAGGCAGAACAGAGACGGAAGGAGGAGGAGGAGGTGGAACAGAGATGGAAGGAGGAGGAGGAGGAGTGGAGATGGAAGGAGGAGGAGGAGGAGGAGTGGAGACAGAAGGAGGAGGAGGAGCAGAGACAGAAGGAGGAGGAGGAGGAGTGGAGACAGAAGGAGGAGGAGGAGCAGAGACAGAAGGAGGAGGAGGAGCAGAGACAGAAGGAGGAGGAGGAGCAGAGACAGAAGAAGGAGGAGGGAGGAGGCAGAGATGGAACGGAGAAGGAAGGAGGAGGAAGCAAAAACCGAGCAAGCCCGCAGGGTCAAAGAACTTGCAGCCACGATGGAGGCCGTGAGACTGAAGGAAGTGGAAGAGCAGGCGCACAAGCTAGAAGCTGCCATGGAGGTAGAGGAGGAGGTGACTGGGGCAGGGGCAACCAGTCACTCGGGGAGTCCAAGTGTGCCATTACAGGCAGGGACCCCCAAGGTTGCCATCATCTCAATTATGCGGACGGAGTCAACCCATCTGACAACTGCCCCTATGGTGGACTCGCCGTTATGCCTGTGGTCACGGCTGTTATTTGCAGTGGGTGCAGCTGAGGAAGATGATGCGGCGGAGGCAGAGAGGGTGGAAGTGGAGGCGGATCCCAATGCCAATATGGAGCTTGATGCAAATGCAGAGCCCAAGGCGGGCGTGGATGTTGGGATGGATGCAGAGCCGGATCTGACCTCAAATTGTTACAAGGAGATGGCTTGGGTAGCCACGGTCGAAGCTCACAAAAGGGCAGAGCTTTATGCTGCTACCACCAAGAAGAACCTTGAGGTCACAGTTTTTTCATTGAAGGTGCACCTGAGTGCTGATACAGAGAAGTGGGAGACGGACCAGAGGGTCATATGGTGCAAAGCGGAGAATCGCGTGTTGGTGACCTGTAAGAAGGAGCTGCATGTCGCTAGGTCGGTGATCCAGCTTTGCAAGCACAAGATGGAGAAGGTGGCAGCAGAACAGCAGGACAAGGAGGAGGAGAGGGAGCACTTGGAGGCCACATCAAGAAGGAGCAGACCACCCAAGGCTCTGGCTCCGATGGAGCCATTCGGTGGGCCTGGTGTAATTTTCAACTTGTGTCGTGATGTGGGTGTGGAGTGTGTGTGGCCTACCGGCCCAACTCGCTGCCTTCGGTCCTGCAATTGTTGTTGGGGTCAGAAAGGAGGGTGTAGGATCGATGGAAAGTTCAATCCCTGGAGTCAGAGCGTCAAGCCCCAACTAGTGGTACAAGGAGGGGCAGAGAAAGAATCGGAAGGTCATCCAACCAAAAAGCGGCGGACAGAGATGGGTGCTGTGGCAGCTGGGGGTAGTGGTGTCAGATCGGAAGGGGCAACGACCAGTGCAGGTACGGGGTGCATCTCTGCACCCAACAGTACTGTGGGCCAGCTTATCTGGCTGGTTAACCTGCAGTTGGAGCACCTCCAGCAGACAGAGGGGTTGTTAGTGGACTTGGTGAAGACAATGAAACAGAAGGAGGTTCTCAAGGGTCAGCGGACTGCTGAGTTGCATCGGCTGTGGAAGTTCACAGCCCCTTTGGATGAGGATTCAGATATGGGGGATGAGAAAGATTGGGTGTCAGATGTAGAGAGTGATGATGAGTTGGAGATGGCATCAGAGACAGAGCCTGAGGTAGACAAGGGGAAGGGAAATGCAATGTATAACATAAAAAATGAAAATGAAAATGATTTTAATATTTCAGAGCAGAGAAAAATGGGGCAGAGTGAGATTCCTTCAGAGTTTTGGGTAGACTTGTAATTCCTTTTGTGACTTGTAATAAAATGATGATGCAAAATAATAGAATTAGCATCAGTAATGGAACTTAAAGATTCATAAGAGGGCCAGGTTTGTCTGGATAAGCAGAGTGAAAATCAGAGATGGATTCGGATGTGAGTTCAGATGTGGAGATCCATCAGGACTCTTCATTGGTGCCTTCATATCCAGTCCATTTGACTAGGTACTGGAGCTTGCACTTGTATCGACAATCAATCTTCAAGTCCAGGATCTCAGATATCTCATATTTGTTTTCTCCTTCAATGATGATTGGGGGAGGTGGAGGTTGCGTGTGACTGGAGATCTCATTTGTAGTAGCAGGTTCAAGCATTGATATATGGAAGACCAGGTGAACTGCTCAGAAGTGGTCAGGGAGGCAGAGGGTGAAGGACCTGCTGCCTGCACGAGCAATGACCTGATAAGGACCTAAGTATTTCTCAGAGAGTTTCTTCAATGGACGGGTGGTCTGGAAGTGTTCAGCCTTAACGAATACTTTGTCTCTGAGTTGCAGGTCCAGAGCTGGAATGCAGTGTTGGTCTGTGGAGACTTGGTATTGTTTCTGGGCATCAGAGATGGTTTCTCAGAGATGTTGGTGTAGTTGATTGAGGTTGGTTACGAATTGGTGGGCTTTGGTGGAGGTGAGTTCCTTCTCAGGGTGGACAGAGATGTTTGGATGATAGCCTTTATTAGCAAAGAACGGAGAAACGCCAGTAGTTGCATTCAGAGCATTGTTGTAGGCAAACTCTGCGATCAGAAGTAGATCAGCCCAGTTGTCCTGTTGATAGTTACAATAGACTTGGAGATATTGTTCCAGGGACTGATTCATTTGTTCTGTTTGTCCATCTCCTTCAGGATGGTATCCGGAGGTGAAATGAAGCTTCATGTTGAGAGCCTTTCCTAATGTGCGGAAGAAGGAGGAGACAAACTCCAAGCCCCGATCAGATGTGACATGCAATGGGACTCTGTGTTTAGAGAATATGTGGAGAATGAACAACTTAGCTAGTGAGGTGGAGGTGATGGTGTCATGCGTTGGAATGAATAGTGACTGTTTAGTGAACCTGTCGACAATCACAAGTATGGTGTCATATCCAAGCGATGGGGGGAGTTTCTCTATGAAATCCATGGAGATGGAGTTCCATGGTTGCCCTGGGACCGGAAGTTGTTTAAGCATTCCATAGGGTTTGTGCCTTTGCGATTTTGAGCACATACATGTGGTACAGGAGTTACAGTAGTGTTGAATGTATTCTTGCATTTTTGGCCATATGTAGTCTTGTTGGATTAATCCTTGTGTGTGATTTTGCCCAAAATGGCCAGAGATCAGGTGATCATGATAATACTGCAAAACTCTGCAAAACTCAAAGTCAGAGACCATTGGTGTCAGGGACATATATCTGGTTGTTGTGTTGGAGGTGTCCTTTGGGGTCAAGTGACCATTTCGGATCGGAAGGGTTGTCCAAGTGTTTAACTGCAACAGGATCAGATCAGAGTGATGAGCAGATGTTGGAGCAGAATTGGTCAATGTCCATAATGGTAACAGCTTGGAGGGTGGGAGTCATGAGGGTGGATGCCTGTAGGGATGATGCCAGCTGCTTGTTAGTGAACACAGGACAAAAGTTGTGTGGGCCTACAGTGGCATAGTCGCTACTCCCCTCTTTAGGGTAGATGTCCCAGCATCTAGTTAACGTGTCAGGCTTTGCTCCGAGTCAACCAGGATGGAAACAGATAACAAGATTGAACTGAGACAGGTATTCAGACCATTGGACCTGTCTCTGGGTGAGTAGTTTTGTTGTGGAGAGGTATTACAAGTTCTTGTGGTCTGTTATGATGTCCACCGGGTTGGATGGGCCTTCGAGGTAGTGTCTCCATATCTGGAAGGCTTCATATATGGCAAGGAGCTCTTTGTCATGGATGTCATAGTTCAGTTCGGGGGGCGTAAATGTACATGAGTGAAAAGCAATCAGATGGACTTGTCCATCATCTGGAGAGATGATGGACAGGATTGTGGCAAGTGCATAGTCAGAGGCATCGGTTTCTAATAGGATAGGAACATCTGGAACCCAATGAGTCAGTATCAGAGCAGAAGTAAAGGCCTTTTTCAAGGTCTCAAAGCTCTGTCTACATTTGTCAGTGAAATTCCATTGGGTACCCTTCCTAGTAAGTCAGGTGAGCAGAACAGTGATATCAGAGTAGCCGTAAATGAAGCAGCATAGAAGTTGGTGAACCCCAGGAAGGACTGTACGTCTTTGACTTTCTGGGGTTCTGGCCATTCCTGTATGGCTTTGATTTTGTCATCAGACATTGTCAGTCCTGCAGGGAAGAGGAAATAGCCTAGATACTTGACTGAGTCGGAGTGGAATTCACATTTGTCAGTGCAGGCAAAGAGGCCATGTTTTTGGAGACATTGGAGTACCTCTCGGACATGTGTCCAATGCTCTTCTTCATTATCTGAATATACTAAAATGTCATCTAAGTAAATGGGGACGGTCACATTGAGGAGGTTGGTGAAGGTATCATTCATGAACCTCTGGAATGCAGCCAGAGCATTGGTTAGTCCAAAGGGCATGACGCATCATTCGAAAGATCCATATCGAGTGCAGAAAGTCATTATCCACTCGTCACCCTCTCAGATGTGGACTAGATGGTAGGCATGTTGGAAATCTATTTTGGAATAGATCTTAGCCTTTTGAGGACTCAAGTAGGTCCACAGTGCAGGGTATTGGGTATCACTCTTTCTTGGTGATCTTGTTAAGTCCACGGAAGTCAACGCATAGATGGAGTGATCTGTCCTTCTTGCGGACAAATAGGACCAGAGCTCCATGGGGGGATAGGGATGGGCGGATGAAGCCCATGGCCAAGTTCTTGTCTATGAATGTTTGGAGAGCCAGTAGCTCTTTTTGGGATAGTGAGTAGATAGGGCCAAGCAGAGGGGTGGAGTTGTCATCCAACTCAATCTTGAGATCATATGTGCTAGGGAGTCGGCTTTAGACTTGCTGAACACGTCAGCAAACTCATGATACTCCTTAGGAACCATAGATAGGTCCGGTGGAGTTGATTGGGCAGAACAAGTGGCAAGGAATATCGGATTGGAGAGGTGAACCTGGAATGTGTGAGAACCATCCAGTTTGCTTAGTCTGGCGAAGACCATAGCATCCACCATTGATATAAATGGCAGGGTAGACAGAGTATCTATTGGAGTGGAGTCAGTGGAGGTGGAAGATAGTTTCACACCTAAAGTTGCTGGTGATGTCAGGGATGACACAGCCTGTACTGGGGAATGGAATGTGATATGGCCCAATGCCCAGTCAATCAATGGATTGTAGCAGGTGAGCCAATTATGTCTGAGAACCACAGAACAGCTGAAGTCAAGCAGAGTAACATAGAATGTAAGGTTCTGGATTTCTCAAACAGAAAAATGGATAGACAGATCTATAGCTCATGAAATAACAGCATTAGTAGTGCCATTAAATAATCAGAGTGATCTTGGAGTTATGGTGTATGTATGGAGTTTATGTAAATCAGAAAAAGAGGAATTGAGGAAACAGTGAGTAGAACCAGAGTCAATTAATGCTTGGATAGCAGTATCAGGAATGGAGTCAGAGTAGACGAGGAGGGTAAGGGAGTTGGAGTGGGAAAGAGTGGATGCATTCAGGTGGACCTCATTTGTCATATGGGGAGTACCAACGCAGCCCTCAGCCCATATGGAGGCTATAGGACTGCTTACTATTTATTTTGGTCGGTCACTTTAGCGTCAGACTTGTCTGTCATGGCATTGGTGGCATGGCCCTTTGCCTTTGCTGTGGATGAGGTTGCCTTGCAATCCTTGGCTTGGTGGCCAGGTTTTCTGCAGAACAGACAGAGGTTGTTGTCCATGCGATGCTGGCATTCCTGCTGGGTAAGTTTTCCATCTTTTCCCAGCTTGGTGGAGAGGTCTGGAGTGCTCTTGTGAGCTCCAGAGCTATTGCTGGTTCCGGAGTTGTTCTGACTGTAACCAGAACCGGCAGCATTACCTGTGTTTGACTTCTGGCCTGAGTTGGCGGTGGTCTTCTTATTGGACCCCTTGTTGGACTTTGGGATCTTGTCCAATGATTTGTCCAATTTGTTGTTAGCCAAATTTTTTGCAGGAGACCTCAGATTGACGTTCCCAATAACGGGCATCGATGGATTGGGTGAGCTTGCAAAGGTTTACCAAAGTATCTGGCTTACCAACATGTGATATCTCGTCCTTGATGCAGGATGGGAGACCAACATAAAATTGACATCAGAGTGTGGCATCATCCCATTGGACTTTCAGGGCTAGCTGCTGGAAGCTCACAATGTATTTTGTGATTTTGTGATTTTCCTTCATCTGAAGTCGATCAAGTTTGTTCTCGGCATCAGCCTCAGGGTTGTAAGGACCAAAATTGGTCCAAAGTTCAGAGATGAAGTTGGAGTTGTCCATGAGCGCTGGCTCAAAGTAGTCCAGTGCAGTGCCCTTGAGATAGGACATGGCAAAAGTGACCTTCACCCGATCAGATGTGAATGCATCGGGGTGGTCATGGAAGTTCAACTGGCATTGCACCAAGAATGGCTGGAGCTTGCACAGATCGGAGCCATCAAATGGGTCGGGTTCCTGGACCTTGGTCTGGGACTTAGGAACTTATGGTGTACGGATGCTGCTGGCGAGCAGGGAGATGGCTTGCGCCAGATTTGGGGAGGGCGGGGCGTTGTCCTCTTCATTGACAGCCTCTATGTGGTCCGTCAGTTCCTTGACAACCTTGGGGATGGTGTCTATGCTGGGAGCAGGCACCTTGACAGTTCATGCGCATTCAGAATTGGCGGTGGATCGTGGCATTGGTAGGAGTGAGTATGGCAATTCGAATATACTGTTATGCACTGAGTCCAATTGGGCCCCAGGTCAGAGATTGGGTCAGAGATTGGGTCAGAGGTTGGGTTGGAGGTTTGGTCGGAGTCAGGGAGGGAGTCAGAGTACGTCATGGAGGTTGGAATGGACTTGGCTTCAGCTTATGTGCTGCACCCTCACTAATACCGGTGTCCAAGATTTTGGAGATGGAGTATGACTTAGATAGTTAGGATCGGACTTAGGAACTAGGTGTGATTTGATATTCAAACTGGGGAATGAAGTCCCCAGTCAGGCAGCTTAAATACATATTTGAAATCTAATAATAATTACTCTGGTGATGGGTCTCCAAGGCCAACGGCCTTACATGAGTATGTCCAAGTCCAACAGGGACGGATGTCCAGGTTCCTATGGTGATGCTGATGCATCAATTGGAACCGGACATGGATGGGTGAGATTCAGCGGTGACAATTGGACAGATAAATGGAGACATAATGGTTCCCAAATGGAGTATAGATTTCATATGTGCGGGGATCTGAGTGGATCGGATGGGGATCTGGGCATTAATGAATATAGTCATAACAACTTGGTGTTACAGGATGTAACAATAACATGTAATGGGGATAATGAAAAATTCTGGAAAAAATCATGGGACTTCTTGCCATTTGTCAGAAAAGGTTTCTGTAGTCACAGTCTTATACTCCATGAACCCTGTGTCTTAGCACTTAACAAAAGTGGGGTCTATTACAGGCCTAGGGAAGTCAACTATGGGCAGAATATACCAGCAATTGGAAATGGATAAGGAGAACCATCAAGGAGGCAGGCCATCCAAGCTCTCTATAACTGATCAGAGGAGGATTGTCAATCAAATTGCCACTGGCAGATGACAAGGCTGTCCAGGCCACAAATCTTATCAACACTATCATTCAAAATACTGTCTGTCCACAAACATTCAGGAATACACTGAAAATGAATCATCTCAAGACAGTAGTTAAGGCAAAAAAGTCATTGCTCAAGGCCAGACAGTGGGTCAAGTCAATAGCCATGGAGTCAAGGTCAAGCAAATTTAAGGCCAAGCATGAAAAGTTAACAGCAGATTATTTAGAAGGGGTTCTTCACTGTTAGACAATAACAACTTAGGCAGGCGGAGGCTGGAGTTCAGCAGAAAGAGCGTGTATTAAATACTAATGTGTTGGCAGAATACTACGGATTGCTTACCTGGAGTTCAGCAGAAAGAGCGTGAACTCCAGTAAGCGCTAGAAAATTGTTTATGGCCTGCCGAGTCGTGGACCCATAGGAGTCCATGTTGAGGGCGAGTCGTATGATCTTCGTCACTCCCACTCGACGAGTGCTCAACGATGTCAACCTTCTCCCACTCCTAGTAGCTCCCTAAATTTTTCAAACGCGTCTCTGGGAAGTTGCTTGGTGAATATGTCGGCTAACATATCATTGGTAGAACAGTATTGTAAGTTGACTTCGCCGCGATCTACTCGTTCTTGGATGAAGTGATGGCGGATATCAATATGTTTAGCACGTGTGTGGGTGACCGGGTTTCGTGCCAGTGCGATGCACCCTTGATTGTCGGCGTGAAGGACGGTGGCCGTGACTGGTGGATACCCCAGGTCTTCAAGTAAGGTTCGTAACCATATAGCTTCTTTTGTTGCGTTCGATGCAGCCATGTACTCAGCTTCTAATGTAGATAACGTGACCGTTGGCTGCTTCTTCGACGACCATGAGACTGATCCTCCGGCGACGTCAAATACGAAACCTCCCACTGATCGGCGTGTGTCCGGGTCCTCGCCCCAGTTTGAATCGGACCAACCGACTATGTCTACGGATTCATGGGCTCTCTGCCCAAGCGCCAAGGTGAACTGAGCGGTCCCCTTCAGATACCGCAGGACGCGCTTTGCAGCTTCTAGGTGAGCCTTTCCGGGGTTTCCTCCGAACTGCGAAACAAGGCTGATGGCAAATTGAATGTCAGGTCTCGTCTGTGTTGCGTATAGCAGGGATCCAACGATCTCAAGGTAAGAGAGACCACTGGCATATCTGAGGTAAGCTGCGCGGTCCTCCTCTGTAGCAGGTGACTGCGAGGTTGACAAATTATGTTTGACAGCAAGCGGAGTGGCCACGGGTGCACAATCTTGCATACCAAACTTGGATAAGATCCTGGTGATATAGGCCGTTTGATTCAGGGATATGGTGAGTTTCTTTCTATTGCGAGCGACTTGAACACCGAGTATATATTTCAGCTCACCGATGTCGGTAATATCGAAGATCTTCTGGAGTTCCGACTTGAACTCCTCAACCCTTTGGAGTGATTGTCCAGCAACAGCCATATCATCCACGTACATGAGTACCAGGAGTGCGATGGTGCCTTCCTCTCGGAGGATGTAGAGGCAATCGTCCGCCTGGCTCTTCTTAAAGTTGAGTCCAGTCATTGCCTTGTCCAGTCTAGTTTTCCACTGACGTCCTGCCTGCTTCAAGCCATAGAGCGCTTTCCTGAGCTTCCAGTACCAGCCTTCTTTACCCTCCTCTTTGATCCCTTCAGGTACTTCCATGTAGATCTCCTCATCGAGGTCACCCTGTAGGTAAGCACCGACTACGTCTATTTGATGCAACTCGAGGTCCTCATGAGCGACAATGGATAGGAGTGTGCGTAGCGTACTAAACTTTGCCACCGATGCAAACGTGTCATTGAAGTCCTGACCAGGCACCTGTGAGAATCCCTTTGCAACGATGCGTGATTTATGCTGAATAAATGTGCCGTTTCCATCATGTTTATTTTTGAAGATGATGCAGCTACCGACTGCCTTCCGGCCTTCCGGAAGCGTCTTGACCCACTCAAAGGTACCAGTTTGCTTCAACTGGTTATATTCCTTCATAACTGACTCCTCCCACTGCTTTGAGTAGCGTGACTTCATGGCTTGGCGGTACGTTCGGGGTTCATCTGAGTATGCTATGAATGCACGGTGAGTTCTGCCAGTTGTTGTCACCGCCGCATCTATCTCATCCTCAGTTGCTGCAGTACCAAATTGCGTCGCTGGGTTTCGTGTTCGCGCAGGGTGGTTTCGCAGTGGCAGGTCAGCCCATCTATGCGATCGAGTCGGAGGTTGTCCATTAGGACCTGGTTCCAGGGAAGGGGGCACACGAGCATCTGCAGGGGTGTCTCGAGAGCTGTCTGTCTCAGATCCGTTCAGTGTCTCTTCATATGCCGGTAAGTTTTCTCTTCTTGGTTGGCTTGTATCCTCAGGCATTAACCGCTCAATCTCAGTGCGTGTGGGGGCAACTCCTCGCATATTGATCACGGCAACATCCCTGGGGGTTTGGTCCTCTAGGAACCGTACATCCCTAGCTGTGATCAACTTTCCCGTCTCTATGTCTTCAAGGCGGTATCCCTTCGTCTCATTAGCCCACCAACCTAGCAGGCGGCATTTGACAGAGGTGACTTCCAGTTTACCGCCACGCAATTTCTTCGGGACATTAACATAAGCGATAGATCCAAATGTTCGAAGGTGAGATATGTCGGGTTTCATTCCTGACCAAGCTTGCAGTGGAACCATTCCTTTAAGAGCTGATGTATAGGAACAGCTGCGTATGTGGACCGCATATAGGAAGGCTTCCCCCCAATAGCGTAAGTCCATTTTCGCTGAGTGAAGCATACATCTGACCATGTCAAAGAAGATGGCAATTGCCCGTTCAGCAATCCCATTCTGTTCTGGTGAATATGGGACGGTCGTTTCTAAAACGACACCGTTGCGGCGGCAAAATGAATCAACAAGGTGTTTGGTGAACTCTGTACCATTGTCGCATCTAATCCGCTTCAGTAACTTGCCAGACTGTCGCTCTAACATAGCCACTGTTTCCTTCAGGGCAGTGCCAGCTTCGTCCTTCGATTGTAGGATCCGCCCTATTGGGAGCTGGCTTGAGACCTCAACAGCAACAAATGCGTATCTCATTCCACTCCAGGTCTCAACTGACATCGGACCAGTGAGGTCAACTACGAGTAAGTCCATTTTTTTATATCGCGCGTTACTGGCCTTAGGGAATGGTAATCGGTGTGATTTGCCAAGTGTGCATCCTTCACACACGGGGTCATATTCTGTGAGTGATGATATGGTGAGTCCATCTACCAGGTTCTTCTGTGACATCTCTCGGATTGCGTCCAGGTGCAGATGACCTAAGCGCCGGTGCCAAAGACGGAGGCTCCCACTCGTTGCGACGTATGTGGAGTGTCTTTGCATCTCAAGACAGTTGATGTGGTACAATGTACCACTGTCACCGGTGAGTGATCCACGAAGCAGCTCATCTCCCTTCAGTGAAACTGATAGTCCGCTGTCATAGCTTGTAACCGAGGCACCCTCTCGCTGCAACTTGCCAAGACTGACCAAGTTTGCAGCGAGTGTGGGGATATGTAGGGCTCCAAGTAAAGTGATCGTGCAAAAACCTTTGGGTAAGATGCTTCTGAACTGAACTGAACCGTGACCAGCTACCGGGATACTGCGAGCATCCCCTACAGTGATCGTTTTGTGTGAGGTCGCAGGGGTGTAGGTGGTGAAGAAACTCCGGTCACAAAACATGTGGGATGTCGCACCGCAGTCCAATATTAACTCGGCCGATGTAGGTGTTTCTCCTGCCATGAACACGTGTCCTATCTTGCAGGTTATTAATGGTGAGGTTAGCTGTGCCTCCACCGCTCTTTTTCTTCTTCTCTTCCTCTTCATGCTTGGGGCATTTGCTGACCCAGTGACCTTTCTCATGGCAGTAACGACATTCATCATCAGGTTTCGGTTTAGCTCCGGTCTTCTTCTTTTTGCCATCACCACCGTTTTTCTTCCTGGTCAATAGGGCAGTTTCACTGGACTTGCCTCTGGAGCGACGGTTGGCTTCAGCAATGAGTGTGCTGCTGACAGTTACGGAGGTGAGTTTTGATGATTCCAGACCAAACAGCTGGATTTTGATGATGTCCCAAGATTGGTTGTGAGGGAGTGAAAGGATGAGTGCTCGAGCGATGTGTATATCAGGGAGTGTTTCTCCCGCTGCTGTAATTTTCTGTCCGAGGTCGAGCATAGTAGCGATGTGATCAGCCATGGAGCTCGTCTCTACGTACTTCCGAGTATATAGTTCCTCGAAGTAGTAGTGGACATCTATCCGTTGCTGATTGGTCACGTACATGTCATGCCATGTGTCCCACATCTGCTTTGAAGTTTGGGCCTTTGAAACGTGCGGCCATTGAGAACTCTCAGTGGCGCCCTTCATAAGACCCTGAGCCGCCTGATCGCGCAGCAACCAGTCCATGTGTTCCTTCCATTCGAGTTTCCATTCTGTGGTAGCCACCTTTGCACCGGATGGCATTTCCGGACAAGTCTCCATACCATTGACTATGAGCCAAAGGTAGCGAGATTGCAATGCAGCTTGCATGTGCTCGGCCCAGAGTGAGTAGTTCTGGCCATTGAGCTTCGGAAATTTGAAGGCATGCGATTCTGATTCACTGGCGGGGCCCATAACCTAACAACTTAGGCAGGCGGAGGCTGGAGTTCAGCAGAAAGAGCGTGTATTAAATACTAATGTGTTGGCAGAATACTACGGATTGCTTACCTGGAGTTCAGCAGAAAGAGCGTGAACTCCAGTAAGCGCTAGAAAATTGTTTATGGCCTGCCGAGTCGTGGACCCATAGGAGTCCACGTTGAGGGCGAGTCGTATGATCTTCGTCAGACAATGATCAAGGCACATGCCATATTTTTCTGAGTATTTGAGAGGTGGTTGACTTTGGTCAATACCTCCATAATGTTCCTGTGTACGACATGGCGCCGAGTTATGGACGGCGCTCAGGTGGCGCCGCCTTTGATTATACCCTTACGCACCATGTTGAACAAAGTCCGTAGCATGTTCAAACGTCGAACGTCGTCTCGTTCGTCTCCCGCTCCAACGGCAAACTCAAGTGCCCTCCTCCACTCTGGTTTTGGCAGTGACGTTTCTCAGCCTCAGCTTACTTCTCCAACCTCTCAATCAGGAGATTCAAACACAGGTACCTTGAGGCTGCCTGGCGATGGTACAGATGCTCTTCAGGCTCACATTCATTCTCAAACGCCCCAATCAAGAATGTCAAACTCAGGCACCTCCAGCTTACCAAGTGTTGATACTCCTCTACCTGTGCCTCTCTCTCCATCGCCTTCATCAGGGCCTTCAAATTCAGGCGGCAGCGCCATCGCTCCAACCGGGGAAGATACGGATACTTCTGAACCACCAAACTCATCGGCTGGCGACAGCAACATAAACCAGTTCAGCACGTTCCTTGGTGGTGTTGACGCTCCTCAGACATTGGCTAAGGACATTGGCGGCATTGCGTACGAAGGGTTTAAAGGTCTCCTTTCCATCCTGAATATAGTCGGATATACTCTTCCACCGCTGAAGGCAGCTGCTGCAGGGCTAAGCAATGTCATGACGGTGATAGATGTATGTACTTCCTCGCCACAAGTGAATGTGGAGGGCTAACAACACTCTCGCGAGATAGAACGTAGTACGTAATAAGGAAGACTGTGAAGCCATCGGAAAAAAACTCGAGGCCATCGTTTCCATGGCCGAGAAGTATAAGCAGCACGGTTTCCAACATGCCCTAGATCGTCGCGTTGAAGACTTGTCAACGTGAGTAGTTTTCTTAGACCCATCAATACCTTCAAACTCACTAGTGCCTCAGTGCTGTGAAGCTTCACACCGACAAGATTCAACGTGTACAAGAGCGTTGGTTTGTTAGACGTGCGTTCGAGAATGCTCAAGACACCGCTTTAGTGGCAAAATCATTTCGTGACATTGGGATACTGATTGATGTGTTCCTAGTAAATCATTCTGCAGACTATGCGAAGAAATGTTGCCTTATTGTTGTATCCTAGATGGACACCATGCTACATGTTGAAGCCAAGGTAGAGGAGATATTTCACTGGCTCAAGTATGAGGACATCACCCGTATCACTCGTGAGTTGCTGCGATGCGATGGTTATGTGTAGTTTTGATGACTGAATGATTAGAGTCTCTTCCGCATACCAAAAGCGCATTTTACAACACTCGCCGAATTCGTTACATACCTGGTGATCTTGAACAGCCTGGTTGTTTGCAGGGTACCCGCGAACAAATCCTGGCTGAGCTCGAGGAATGGGCACTTGACAATGCAGCTCCAAAAGTTTACTGGCTGAACGGGATGGCAGGGACAGGCAAGTCTAGCATTGCTCACTCTCTCTGTGAACTCCTCGATGAGAAGCACATGCTTGGAGCGAGTTTCTTCTGTTCACGCTCGGCCTCCCAGGAAGTTAGAAACGCACGTCTCATCATCCCTACTATCGCCTACAAACTTTCTCAGGCTTCTCCACCGCTTCAATCCGCAATAAACAAGATTCTCGAGGAGAAACCCGACGTGGGTTCGTTGCATACACTCTCTATGCAGTTCCGCTTGCTGCTGGTAGAGCCGATTCAGCACATTCTTGGCACGTCCGTCAAGACATATAAAACCGTCATTGTTGACGCTCTGGATGAGTGCACCGAACCTGGTGTAGTGGTGCAATTCATCAAGTCGGTCATTGCATGGGCCCCAAACATACCTCTCAAGTTTCTCATCTCTAGTCGGGACATTATTGATATCAGGGGCGCCTTTCACCGCAAGCCTGCACATCTACCAAAGACCCTGTCATTGCATAACGTCGAGAAAGCAGTCGTGCAAGAGGACATCAAAACGTACCTCCAACATTCCTTTTCCGCTATTGTTCAAAGGAAACCGCAATCTACCCAGTGGCCAGCTCGAGATGAGCTCAACGTTCTACTCGAGCGGGCTGACAGATTGTTCATTTACGCTGCCACTGCGATACGGTATATTGGCGCTTCTGGGGACTTCAAAAGACGCTTAACTCGCATCATACGTCTGGAGCCTTCAAAGAAGCAAACGGAAGCAATCGACTTGCTATACAATGATATCATGGAGCAGGCATTCCATTGCGAGCTCGAACCCGACGAAGTGGTTTCAAGACGTGAGACGCTTGCTGCAGTCGTATTCCTCCAGTCCACCTTGCCTTTGGAAGCCATTGCATCCTTGTTGAGCATGGACAGCGCTTGGGCCTTGGAACCATTTCACCCTGTGATTCATGTACCTACTGCTGATCGTGATCCCGTGGCCATCTTTCATGCCTCATTTCGTGACTTCATCGTTGATTCGTCCCGCTGCGAGAAGCATTCCCTGGATGACTTTGAATGCCACCGAATGTTAGCCGTCAAGTGTCTCCGGTGCTTGAATCAGTCCCTGAAACGTAACATTTGTAATTTGGATATCAATGAAACGTTCTCACTATCCCAGGACCTCACTATCCAGGACAGCCTACGATATTCTTGCGTGCACTGGGCATCACATCTTATACACGCTCTCGAAGGAAGTGCCAGTGTGTCGCAGAGTTCAGTGTCTGAAGTCCAAGGCCTCCTGTCCGAATTTGTCGACGAGCACCTGCTGGAATGGTTTGAATGTCTTAGCGCCTTGAGAGAGCTCGAATCAGGAATCAAGTCACTTGGAAGAGCCAGCGAGGCGATCTCAGTAAGCACCAAGGTCCTTGGGATTAATAATATTGATTAAGCGTTCTCTTAGGCGTTTTCAAAGAGGCACAGTGGATTTCAGGGTATACCATCACTCCTTGAGGACGCCCGTCAATGCCTCCGATTTGCGTTTGAACCAATTAACAAGCACCCCCTGGGCACTTATCACTCTGCATTAGTCTGGATCCCTAGGAAATCATTGATGCGTCAGCAATACGCTGACACATTCCGTAGCGCCCCTCAAGTACTATATGGGTTGTCAGAGTCATGGGAGCCGGCGCATATCATCCCACAAGGTAGGCGTGTGGAATCCATTGCTTTCTCACCTGACAGCCGCCGCATTGTTATTGGATCATTGCCCGCGTCAATTGTGATCTGCAACGCTGTGACTGGGAGGGAAGAGGGTGTATACATCGTGACCGGGGAGGAGGATGTAGACGCCGCCATGGGGGAGGACCCGCACCAGATGGAAGATGAACCAGGAGAGGATGGTGACAACGCGACCGGGAATGAGGAGCATCAGATGGAAGGCGAACTGGAGGAGGATGGCGACAACGTGACCGGGGAGGAGGAGCATCAGATGAAAGACGGTCTGGAGGAGGATAGTGATATTGTGGGAGATGTGGGGTTTGATGTGGAGGTGTATACTATGACCGTCGCTTTCTCGCCTGATGGCAGTCGCATCGCGTCTGGACCATGGGATCATACAGTTCGGATCTGGAATACCGCGACTGCCAAGCAGGAAGCCGAACTGAAAGGCCATACGGGCAGGGTGAAATCCGTTGCCTTCTCGCACAAGGGTGACCTCATTGTATCTGGATCGTGGGACAAGACGGTTCGAGTTTGGAATACGACGACGTATGAAACAGAACTCGTGCTGTCGGGCCATTCACGGGGAGTGACGTCTGTTGCCCTGTCCAGAAATGACAAATACGTCATTTCTGGTTCAGGCATCATTGTTCGAATATGGGACATCACAACCGGACGGCTCTCTTGTAAGCTGCATGGTCCTTTAGATAGGGTGACGTCTGTCGCAGTCTCTTCTGACTCTCGACATATTGCGGCTGCGTCGTCTAACGAGCTATGGATCTGGGATGTAGAAGGTGTCATAGGACACGAAGTCCCATCAACAGCCACCGGGATGACATTCGCTCACGCCTTACACGACAACCCCCAAGCCGCGTCTTGCCACTCAAGATGTTTGATACCGGGCCCACAAGACCCTCCATACAATGTATCGCCGACGTCTGTAGCTTTTTCGCCCGATGGCACTCAGATCGTGTCTCAAGTGGGGAATAAGGTGGCGCATTCTGAGCTAATGTGTGTCTGGTGTGTGACGACGGGTAGGTTGATGCGTACTCTGGAGGGTCATTCAAATCTGGTCACGTCTGTCGTTTTTTCACCCGACGGCAGCCGCATTGCATCTGGATCTATAGACGAGACGGTCCGGATCTGGGACACAAATTTTCATTCTATTGACAGAGACGACAGTACATCGGACATGGATAAGAATGGACTTCGCAGCCGGACTGAGACGCAGGCTATGAAGGCGCTGGATTGGCTGGACCCCGAGGATGGGCTGGTGTCTTGTTCCCTCTCACCCAACGGTAGTCGTGTTGTGATTGGGACCGGGAGCGGCCTGGTTTACGTCTGGAATCACGTCACAAACACGGTAGAATGCGAGTTGCGTGGCCACTTTAAGCATGTGCGCTCAGTCGCCTTCTCCAACGACGAAAGTCATGTTGTATCTGCATCAGCCGACTACACCGTTCGACTATGGAGCTGTCACACAAAAAGCGAGATTAGCCGGCGTCGGAATTCAGAATGGGTGATGTCAGTAGCCATTTCGCCCGATGGCAGTCGTGTTGCATTTGGGTCGGTGGACATGGTTCAGATCTGGAATCCAGAAACAGGCCAGATTGAGAGCAAGCTAGAGACGGATATGCCGAGGTACATCGCCTTCTCGCACGACGGTAGTTATGTTGTATACGGATCGTATGGAATGGCTTGGACATGGAATGTGACGACAAACGAGACAAACAAGTATACTTTACTATCTGGTCGACTCGAATTGCCAGACAGAACTCAAGTCTATTACTTAGGCAACGACAGTTTTCACATTTACAATCCGGCTGACCAAAAGGCGACAAACGACGCATCCGTGTACATCTTGTCTATAACCGAAGATCACAGCTGGGTAATCGGTGAACACGTTCTACACAGCTGCTGGATACCCCCTCAATACCGGAACTTTATAGAAGCGAGTATAGGTGGGTCAACGGTGTTGTTGGTATATGAGAAAGGACAGCTTGTTGTTCTGGATCTAAAACGTACAGCACATGTTTAACATGGCACGTTAGCGGCATAAGTAAGTCCAAGATAATTCATGTCCGTAATGAGAATAACGAGCCTAGTCAGATGTGGCATCTCGAAGGATCCACTTTGGGGTCAGCAGAGGCACATGCGGTCTGGCAGCTATGAATACAGTCACCACGAGATTGGACTCTTGACGATGAGTGCTTGTAAAGGGTGTGCAAACATGGATGATGTACCCATGTATATATCTGTCTTAGGGAAATATGGTCTACGGCGTCGCCCTACACCACAACACAAATTATTCTTCACGCAGACAGTCTACGATACGCTTGCCACAGAGGCAACCGACGCTGATGCGTCTTAGTCGCTGCTACCAGCGTATTCAACACCACCACCTTCATCTGCCAGCTCTCCTATTCTTCCCGCCACCACCTTCGATCACTCCTCCACCAGCCGCTCCTCAATCACCAAAGCAGCCATCACCATCGCCGCCAAAGGAACCACTACCAGAAACAGTGTCATCACCACGGCTCACGTCCGCAGTCGCTACCGCCGCCACCACAAGGGAAGGACATGTCCAGGAGCGACTGAAAACTTACACTTACTGTGCAGATGGCTGTGAGAGCTTTATGTGTAGAAAGGCCCGAATGAACTGACGGCCACAGAGACGGTATACATAACATCAGGGATTCATACCATTATTTTGTTGGTTTGGTGCAGAGGTCAGAAGCGTGCGCACATTAGAGAAAAGGCTTGTCCTACTGCTTCAGAAGGTATGGTCATCATTGTTGCGGCTACGCATTTTATTCACAGCGACCACAGCACGTTGCACACTTGCCCGTGCCATTCTCTGAGCACTCAAGTTCACCCTTGCTTGCAAGAAAAGACGGCTCATTTCCGCAAGTTCGGCGACTTGCGAGCATTCGATCAGGTTAAAAGGGCAACTGGTACCGTCTTGGGAGCTACTTGGATCAAATAGCTTCTATCTGCTCAATTTCTTGTCCGTTCAGTATTCTAACCAGATTAAAATCACATCCCATTGTATTGCTCACGCTCAGAAACTCGCATGGAAAGCCGCTGAAAAATATTGGGACGTCATGTCCGTTGAGGTCAAGTTTTTGAAGAAGGGCGGAATGAGAGGGGAGAGGTGACGTCGAGGAGCAGAGCAGGGATCACACCACATACGACAGTACTCACAAAGAATGTCCAATAACAAGCCGTACACATGCTCCTTGCCTTGTGCTCCTTCTAACGCATAGGGTTTTATGTGCCAATCCTGCATCAGACTTGAACGCGGGACCTTCCATTCCCGCATAGATGCTGAACTCTTTCTTACCCGCTGTCCACCAGCCGCACGCGTCAAAGTATAGCTCATCACTGCCCTTTCCTCCGTGACCAGGATCAAACTATCTGTTCACTATTATCTCATCGGGGCTCATGGTCGGGTTCATTATTCCCTGTTCGGAGCTGTTCCAGTTAGGAACATCTCATGTACGGCTTAAGAATTGGTCTTGCGGGGTTTTGGTTGGATGGCTGAGGGAGGGAGGAAGGGGGCTTGTTGGTCTTCACTAGGGCGTCATCTGGTGCATGCGCATCCTCCTCTCTCTTGGGTAATGACTATTAATTGTCACGCAAGGTATGATTCCGTGACAACGGCTGGTCGACTTCAGTTGTAAAATGCGCTCACAAGTGCTAACGCTCCATTCTTCAAAACCCCTGATGCGAGATTTACATGGGCCCGTCCTTCTGACCCGGCTGCCAGGTCGACTTCCGGACGTACCTCTCCTACTCTTGTAGCATCATCCCCTACCTCTCATGAGTGCACACATGGCCAAATCTATGGGCAGGTCAACTGTGGATGTATACATGGGGGTACAATGTTGGACGTTCTCTCAACCCCATTTTCCCATCTCGTAGTCGACCCTATAACATGAATTTACCGCTCACAGCTTCTCCGGACCCTCTGGATGGCCGGGATAATTGGGACTCTGTGGCATTGATCGAGACTGGGTGGACGTGGGCGCGCGAAATGCCGGACAGGGCGAGCGCAGCTGGCTTGATTGGCGAGAGGATGGCTTGTGGTTCTGGTTCTGGTATCAAGACACCGTCACAAAAACAGAATTCCCCAGAGGTGGATCAAGTGGTGTAGTCAAAGCTGTTAGCAATTACTTCGGATCTTGAGCGCGTCATCTTGTGTCATCATCCCCATCACCAACCCCATCTTCTGATAGCAATGCAGATGGACCAAGGTACCATATCAACTCGATTTTATACGAATTTCAGTCGCTGACTCATTGGGGTGTGACTTCCTTCGACGTGAACATATTACTGTATAGACAGACACGTCAACACCATGCCTGACATCGATTTACTCGGGGAACACGCAATGTGTGAAATCAATTTCTGAAGTCCACGCGTGTTCGCAAGCGAAACAGCAATTGGATACTACACGTTGCATATTGATGAGATGACTGGAACTCGTTTGGGTCGCGCTGAAGTCGTCAAAAGGTATTTCATGGAGGGGAATCCATCGTATTGGTCTTGCGACGTTGCCTCTGGCCTAGAAGAATAGAGTAATAGACAGTAGTGTTCTACATAGTATAGTAAGAACATCCTGGAATGCACAAATCCATTCAACCCCACATTCCTGGTGAATATTCCGTCAAAATTGTCGAGTACCCAAGGCAAATAAAGGACGGACACCACCGAACACGCAATCCTGATTGAAAAGCCAGACTGACACTAATAGAACCACCAAGGCTACATGCCCGGAAAGTTGTGTGCGAATGACAAAAGACGACCCGAAATGTCAATGTCTTCAAATGGCTAGGACCAACTATCCTCACTGTAGTAGGACCGAGCCTGCGGGTGGGTCTTCTCAGAGGAGCGTGCGCGATAGAATGAATGCAGCTGCTGCCGTTGCTGCAAATAATACACCTCGATCAGAAAAGTCTGCCAAAAAAAAGATATGAACCACTTATAAACACGAATCGATCTTGTCAGTTCCCAACCTCAGTTAATTTGATGAAGAAACTGCATAGGCAAGAAGCGGTCATTGCACCCCGCGTCTTCCCTCGCCACTCCGGATGAAGGCGGGAGATAGTTGGGGTGGGTTGTCCGAGCGTGTCACACAATTGGAATGCGTGGGTAGGTAGAACCTGGAACAACAGCGGGTGCAGGATCACGTTAGCACCATCCAGATCTGGCGGACGGACGGAGGGTTACGGCGGAGGTTACGGAGTTTCTAGATGCTGACGGGGACATTGTACCTGGCGAGAGTGATGAACACGACTCTTGACAACAAAATGGGGCCCAAAATCAAAATGGAAACCGCCCTCGAGATCCACTTGGATACCAGTGCCAGCATGAAAACGCAACTACGGCTTCTGGATGCCTGCTCGCCACACCGCCTGCAGCAACACGGCATATGCAGCCATGCTTACGCCCCTTGCCACCATCACCGTTTCAGCCCCCTCCACATGTCGCAATGTGGCAGTCTTCACCTTGGGTGTAATCGTCGTCGTCATCAATCATCCCATCCCATCCCAATCCCAATATATAGAAACGGCGATGGTGGGTCTGTGGGTGCTTTCCGACATCATATAACGACAAGGTCATGGTGGAAGTGGGAGACTACATGGCAATCATATGAATGCAGAAATGTTCAGCTGCGACAAGTATACATTGTGAGAGATGTTGCTGCAATTGCACTGCTGTCGAGTCTTTCAAACTTCCCAGCTCAGAATGATGTAGGCCGGCATGAGAACTGCACACCTTGAAAGCCCCGGGGAGATGCTGGAGGAGAGTCAAGTTCTGCATCGAGTCAAGGCCACCGAGTAGGAGTGCCGCCTGGGCAGACTTTGTCTAGACATAAGTTGATCAATCGACTGCATGATGCTTCGTGGTCCTCTGGATAGCACATGTAATGGGACTTAAAGTTCCTATACGGAATTCGTTCCACGACACACTTGGCCACAGGAGCGACCAACATGAAGGTGCACTGGCTTTGATATACCTGATAAGTCCAGTAATAATACTCTAGCAGAACAATCATCCACGTTTATTGTAGGCTGATCGAGGAAGCAGTGCCTATGGTCACTGTATGGCGGTCCTGTTGTGAAATGTTTAAACAACACATCTGCTGATCATTCAATTTAGGCTCTGTACCTCCAGATCACATATGATCACAACTCAGTCATCTGTGTAAGTACCCTTATGTAGTATAGACATTATATGTATATATCTACAGCATTCCATAAAGAGAAATTTGTGACAACACAGAGCAGCTAGTACACAACTCAGTGCAAGTGACAAAAGCACTGTGTATTCATAGCTGCCTTACATGCCAAAACATAACGCATTGCGCATCCATAATCGACATGTGGCTTGAAATCCAACACTCCCCCTCAAGCCAAGCATAGACCGAGACGGGAGACAAGGTAGTCGAACTTGACGTGAGACAACGCCTTGTAAATATGTTGGCTATCATGACAGTAGGTGAGCTTCAGTTGTTCTAAGGAAAACAGGCATGGTGTTTCCTCGATATCATTCCTGAAATTCGTGGCTCCAAATGCTTCTTCAGTCCACACCCAAGAAGGAGCTCATACCGCGTTTAATGCCCTGTATATACCGATTCAACTGGCTCGCATACCCACTACCCCCGTTCCTCACACGTGCAAATTAAGCACAGCAGCCAACATTCTATTGCGCCGTAATTATATGCACTGGTACCTAAATGTGGCAACACGTTCACAGTCGAAAAAGAGCCCCCTTTCTCATATGCCGTGCCCGCCTGGCGCAGTGTGGAGAGAGAGAGAGAAAGCCCCCCTGTAATAATAGAAAGATAATAAAATAAAATTTTGACTGAGAGAGCCTGAAAAAAGCCACAGTCATACGGGAAGGGGGGGGTAACAGTATAAAAAAAAAAAAAAAAAAGACCACCAAAGACAAAGTGTGTATGCGTGTGCATGTGTATGGGTAAGTAGAGGGTCCAAATGAGTGCCTCCCCTCCCGCACAAAAGATATGCGCCACCGAGGGCTAAGAAAAAATCAAAAGGATCACCAGAGAACGATCAACGCCTCCTCCTCCTATCGCACCACACCCTTCCCCATCCCCATCCCCGTCCCCGTCCCCACTCACAACCCCGCACCCACATCCTCCCACCTCCCCCTCAAACTCAAATTCACACTCGCCCGCACCCCAGACCGCTCCACCTCCACCTGCGGCACCCTCGGCGCCCTTACCGTATGAATCCGATGCGGCACCACACCACCGCCTGCGTCAGCGCCAGCGCCAGCCTCCCCGCGGATTGCGTCAGCCTCCCCGCGGATAGCGTGCAGCGCAGGTGTCGCCGGCACCACACCGAGATCCTTCAGCCTCAGGACCGGCGCGGTATTGTTCGGGCGGCGCGGGGGCGGGGGCGGCTTTTGGAGCCGCGGGGTGGGGCGGCGCGGGCTTGCAACAGGGGTGCTGCTGCTGCTGCCGATGCTGCTGGCGGGGGTGGGGAGCGCGGCAGCAGCGTAGGGCGTTACCGTGGTGGGTATGCGTATCGGCATAGGTATGGGCTCGGCGGGTAGGGAGCCCAGCGCGGGCAAGGCCGGGGGCGACGCGACGTCAGCAGGCAAGGGGCGCGGGGGCGGCATGAGCGTGAGCCGGCGGGTGCGACGCGTCTCTGGCGTCGTGGGGGTCGGAAGCTGATGCTCCCGCGGCGGCGCATACGCATACGCATACGGGTGCTGCTGCGCATACGTGTACCCACCCCTCCCGCCTCCCGTGCCCGCACCCACCCCCACCCCCATCATCCGTCTCCCCGCCAACGCAGCATACGACGCCGCATCGATCGAATTCCCACCCGCAGCAGCAAACGACGCATCATCGCCGGGGTACACAGAAAAAGACGCCGACGAAGACGCAGAGGAGGGCGACGCCTGGTGGTGTCCTCCAGTCGACCCGCGGCGCACAACCCTAGGGCGCACGCCGCCGTCCCGCACGCCACGCACCATCACGGCAGCCCGTGCGATAATAGCCTGCGACAAACGCGAGTCCGCGTCCGTATCAGTACCCGTATCCGTGCGCTCGTCCACCGCACCCCCACCACTCCCTCCCACCACATCATCCTCCGTCGTCCCCGGCACCCCCGTCCCCGGCCTGGGAAACTGCACCGCCAACGCCCTCACCGCCGCCATATCCTCCGCAATCGAATACTGCGACGCGGCCGAGTACGCAGTCGCCACTGACAGCCCCGACGTGGGCCGTGCCCCGCCGCCGCGCGACGATGCCGACGCGGACTGGCGGCTCGACGAGGTCGTGCGTGTCGCGAGCGGGGACTCGAGTGAACGGGGCAGCGCGGGCGGCAAGGCGCGGATGGTGTCTGTGGGGGTGGGGACGGAGTATATGGACGAGGCGGGGCGGCGCAGAGTGTGGGGTGTCGTCGGTATGGCTGTTGGGAGGAAGCTCACGCCTGCGTCAATGTGTTGTTTTTGCTGTGGTGGTGGTTGTGCGACCGGCCGCGGCGCGGTGGGCGCCGCCATCATGATCATCGGGGGTAGCGACGTGGGCCCATCATCACGCACGACAGACGCGTCCACCGTCCCCTCCTCCTGCGCAGCAGTGCTCTGCGACGACCCGCGCGAGAGCGACGCCTCGGACTCGGACTCGACGTCGCGGAACGGCATGCGCACGTCCGCATCGCTGGCGGGCGTCGCCGAGCGCATCAGGGGCGGGGGCTGTGGCGGTGCCGTTGCCGTTGCCGTTGCTGTTGCTGGTGCCGCTGCCAGGGCCGCCAGCGCTGTGAGGGCGGGCATGGCTGTAGTGACAGACGGTGAGGATGGCGGGCGTGCGCTGGCGGGATCCCCGTGCGGCGTGCTGGGGGAGATGTGAACGGCCACAGGTCCAGTGGTCGATACGGCGACGGGTCCAGTGGTCACGAGCGGGTCCAGCACCGTCTCCACCATACTCGCGCGATACGGACTGCGCGGCGGACGTTGAGGTGCGCCCGCCGCCGATGCCAATGCCGGCCCTCCAGCGCGAGCCCCAAAGGCAGCGACACCACCGGTCCCCACATACGCACGTTCCGACGACGCCTCACGCGGGTCCTCCTCGAGCACGGCGGGGAGGTTAGCCACGCGCGCATGCTGCGTCGACGGACGTTGCTGCGATTGACGTCGTTTTGCACCCGCCCCGACACCCGCCAACCCTCCCTCCGCCGACACCTCCTGCCCCCCATCAACACCACCCTGCGCAGACGACGGCCCTCGCTCCCGTTCCTGCCGCTTCGTCCCACCACCACCGGCACGCAATTCCCTTAGATACGCATCCCTCGCCTGGGCGTCCCGCGCATAGAGCTCCTGCACGTGCACGTCCACCGGTAGCGGTGCCAGTCCCGGGTTCGGATACGTCGTCGGCAGCAGCAGCTGCTGTTGTTGCTGCTGCATGTCCCCCTCGGGACTCACCCTGCCGCCTCCCAACCCCAACGACAGCGTCGAGAAGCGCATCTGCAACACGGGCGGTGTCCCCGCCTTGGCATCGTACTGCACCGTGACGCGCTGTCTCGCAGCCGCCGACGCAGGGGCCGCTGCTGGTGCCGACCGCGGGCTCGGCAACGACTCGCCAGCAGACCAGGACGACGACGGCAGTGGCGGGGGAAGGCCACCGCCACCCGGGGCCGACCTCGGCGACATCAACCCCTCCCCACTCCCGCGCCCCACGGCGCCATACTCATACCCCGGCCTCGACGCCCCCCGTCCCTTTTCCCCACTCCTACTCCTACTCCTGCTCCTATCCCTATGACTACGCCCCCCAAACGACAACTTTGGCGGCGTCGACTTGGACAACCGCGTCCCCCTCGATGCCCTCGATGCCCTGGACGCCCGCCTCGACCCCCTGGGAAACCCATACTCATCCCACCCATCCGTCATCCCGTCCTTGGCGTCCCACCGCTCGTCTTTCCACCCCTTTTCCAGCATGAAACCGTGTCCGCCTTCATAGTCGTCCCTGTGTTTCTCAGCATGGCGTGCACGCACGTCTGCATCAAAGGAATCAAAGTCGTCTAGCGTATTCAGACTTGCGAGTGACATGCGTCAATCAAACGAGTCGTTAGCATAAAGGGGCGTGCGTACCCTTTGATGATGCCGGCGACCAAGGAGCCACGGGCAAAGAGGCGGAGCGCACGACGGGCCATGGCCCCCGCAAACGCAGGGGCGAGCAGACCGACCAGGGCCTCGATGGCACCGAGCTTGAGTCCCAGCGCAATGTACGGCAGCCCGCGAAAGCGATGGACCTGCTCATGCTCCCGCCGGTGCCGGTCCGCCGAGCCATGCGTGTCGTCAGAGGCGGCGGCGGCGGCGGCGGCGCGCTTGGCGGAGACGGCGATGCGGCGCTCGTCCATGAGCCCGCGGGCGATGCGGAAAAAGGCGAGGGTGAAGAGGAGCGCCTGGAGGAGCACGAGGAGGGCGAGGGCGGCGGCACCAAAGAAGAGGGCGAGGCGCTGGAGGACGGGGGAGGTGAAGGCGACGGCGGGCACGCGGCGCGGGGCGTCCGCGGCGGAGGGGCCGGGGACGAGGAGGCTCAAGTGCGCCAGGCCGAGGAGCGCGGCGAGGGCGCTGAAGGCGACGGCGGGGGGGACGGCGGCGAGGAGGGCGGGTGCTGCCACGCGGGCGATGCGCGGGGGGAGGGCGGGGGGGACGAGGTGGGTGCGGGCGAAGAGGACGAGGAAGAGGGTGTAGAGGGCGACGGGGAGGGCGGATGCGCCTGCCAGGGCCGTGTCGAGGGGCGCAAAGAGGCGGGCGGAGTGGGCGAGGACGGGGAGGTTGTTGGCGAGGACGTCGGCGGCGGCGAGGGCGGGGAAGAGGAGGCCGTCGAGGACGAGGAGCCAGCGGGAGCGGTGGGCGTGGCGGGCGAGGGCGAGGGCGACGGGGAAGAAAAGAAACTCGGCCGCGGCGGGGGCGACGAGGACAAGCTGCTCGGTGCGGGACAGCGCTTGACAACGAAGATTGGCCGCGACGGACAGGCAAATTGAGTTCATTTACAAAAAGAGAGAAAGGCGCATGGGGCCAACGAGTGGATGCAGCCCCGCTGCAGTTGGAAGTAGGAGAGAAGAATTACGTTGGCCATCATCATCGTCATGGCGCCCAATACAGCCAACAACACATTATCTTTTGTGGATCCGAGGGAACAATTCCCCCTACAGCTGCCACAAGCCATACATGCCGACCCTGCCATCATCGGTTCCCGACGTCGGCATCACGCCTGCTCCGCAACGACCACCTTCCTCCGCTCCGCCTTGGGCTTGCTCTCCCCAGCCCGCGAATGCCTCCGTCTCCGATCCTCCTTCGCCTGGCCCGCGTCCAGCATGCTCCTCTTGAGCTGAGTCGCATGCAGCACCGGCCTTGGCAGATGACGTCGTCTGCACCACCATCAGCACACGGCACCGCCACGCAAGCACCGCCACGCACCGCGCAATCCTGCCCACCTCCACATCGGCCTTCCACCGCTCCTTCAGCGTCTCCCGATACTCCATCGCGGCACGCTCCCGCGCATCGATGATCCCCAGCTTCTCCGACGCCCGGGCCTTCCACAGACGCACGTTCCCGTCGTCCGACCCCGACACCACAAACCGCGCATCGCCCGTGAACACCGTGCTCAGCACTCTACACCACACGCACCCACGCTCAGCAGGTCACACCGGGCGCCGAACACCACCCACCTCTGCATGCGCTTCGTGTGGTACACCTCCGGCCGCCCGCCCACGCCCTCCTTCCATATCCGCACCGTGCGGTCCCACCCCCCGCTCACAAACTCGGTCCCCGTCGGACTCCAGTCGCAGCTCATCACGGCAGACACGTGCGCCTTGTAGATCTGCGTCGGCGTCGCCAGCGCGCGAATGTCAAACGTGTACAGGTTGTGGTCCTCGGACGCCAGCAGCAGCGTGGTGGGAAACGTGGGCGACCACGACAGCGCGTTGGTGCGCATCTAAGTCAAACGTCAACACAGCGGTGCGCAGGGAGGCTCAGCCACTCGCCTGCATGACCACCCGCCGCTCCGCCGTCCCCGTCCGAATATCGTACAATATCAACGTCCGGTCCGACCCCACCGTCGCCAGCACAGACGACTCGGACGGGTTGAACCGCACCGCGGTGACACTCTCCGACGACGTCGAATACGTCAGATTAGACAGCGGCGTCGATCTTGAGACAACATGTTCAGAGAACACGCTCATGTAGAAAACACACACTTTGACTCGTCCCAGACCTGCACCGTCTCGGCGGCGGTGGCAAACAGCGCGTCCGTACGGTGATGGTCAATAGAGCTAGTTACAAATACCCTTGAGCCCCCCCACGTAAGAATGCGCCCGCTACGCACTTGAATGGATGTTTCCCCGCAAACACAGCGAGAGCCTCCCGTGGCTAGGGGGCGTGTCAGATCACCACCGCCATCGCGACACGCCTGGGACGACGCACCTCAGATGGCCCCGCGTCCGCGTCCGCGCCGGACGCCGCCGCATCCACCGCCCACATCTTCACCGTCCGATCATGCCCACAACTCAACACCCTGTCCCCCTCCCCAAAACACAACCCCGTCAACATCCCCCTGTGTCCCTGCATCCGCGCCACCTCCCTCCGCTGCGCCAAATCATGCACCAGAATCGCTACACCCCAATACATCAACCACACAAAAAAGCCCTTGAAAAAAACCCACCTCCATCCCCACTCCCACTCACCACCCCCCCCACGCCCCCACCCCCCCTCCGCCTCACCGCCACCACCCCCACACTATCCACATGCCCCTCCAAGCTCGCCACAAACGGCCTCGCAAACATCCGCTCCATCTTCGCCGCATTCAGCGCGCGGTTCCGCTCCCGCGCCCGCGAGAACGGGTGCATCACCGGGTCCAGGTTGCGCGAGAACGGCGTCGCGTCTCCAGGCCGCAGCGGGAGGTGCTCTGCCGGTGCGTGTTGCAGCACCGATATTTTCTGGCATGGCGTTCATACGACTGAAAAGACACAAGACAGCATCACATACCATGTGTCCTTGGAAAAAAAAGCGATACAGGTCACGTGACCCGCCAGCGAATCGGCACATTCAAGACGCGACACAATTAACCACGTTAAAATACCACCCAGCACCGATCATCGTACACAGGACCCGACCAAGAAACGCAGACAGGAAAACACGACAACGGCGATGCATAAACTACCCCCTACACACCCACGCCCTCACGGGTCCAAGTCACCCACGCGCGTAAGCGCAACACGTCGCTTCTTTTTCACCGGCCCCTGAGACTCCACCTGCCACGCCACCCCCTCCCCCTGACCCTCCGCCGCCCCAACACCATCCCCACCCCCCACTCCACCAACCCTCTCCTCCCCACCCACCCCCTCGCTCCGCTTCAACGGATTCAACTGCCCCGACAACATCGACGCAACCGGCGAATGCTGATGTGACGGCCCAATAGACTGCGCCAGCGACTGCAGCTGAAGCGTCTGCTGCTGAGTATGATACGCCGGCAGGTGCTCGTCCAGCACGATAATAGTACAAAACCCGTCCCGCGACGACAACATCAGACATTGCCCGTCGGGCGACCTAAAACACCGTCAACCAACCAGCATCGCGCGCGCAAGTCAACACTCACCATGCCATATCCGTAAACTCATCATAATGGAGCTTTGTAAACATGCAAACGGGCCCCGCTTGCTGCGTGTCGTGAATCGTGATCGTGTCCATGGTCGCAACCGCAAACAACATACGATACGGCAGCGCAAACACGCTCGCCGGCGTCGACGGCAGAGGAACGGGCGACAATGCAGGCGTCGGAAGCGACTCCACAGGCGACGTCGGCGAAGGCACATGGAGGTGAGGCGCAGCCCTCGGGAGAGGCGACGTCGCAGACCTCGGTGTCGGAAGAGGCGTCCTTTTAGTAGATGTAGAATCACTGTCGGACGGCGCTTCACTGGCAACAGGCGCCGATATATCGACATCGACCGTGGCGTCTTGACCGCGCTCGATCGTCACCCGCTTGGGTGCAGGTGTCTCTGACACCACATTTGGTCGCAGTTCATAGAGCACAGGAGAGAACTTGACAGCCACGCTGGGCTTTTTGTGTCCCGGAAGCTGAGCCACGGGCGGTCGGGCAAAATTGGCGCGCGTGTAGATGTACACGGACGAGGCGGACGTCGGGTCAGCGTCACCGGCATTTGCAGCCTTGCGACCGCGAGACGACTCGGGCTGTTTTGACGACGAACGGCTGGAGCTGGGTATCACCGACGGGTCCTCAAACTGGCCCGCCGGAGTGAGCAACATGGCGCCGTCAGGGCTAAACGTCAGCCTCCGGAAAAAATTGGTAAAACTCTCATCCCCGTACAACTTGACGGACGACCAAGACGAGGATCCAGAGGGCTGAGGACGTATGGCTGGAAGAGGCGGCATGGGCGACGGGGACCGTCCAAAGTGACCGTGGCTAGAAGGAGCCGGTGACCCCGCCGCATTCGAGCCGCTGAATGACGAACGCCGCGACGAAGGTCTCTCAACCTGGGGCGGTGGAAACATGGTAGGGGTGCTGGCCATCGACGTGGATGGCGTGAGAGGTGCTGCATGGCTAGAGTCTTCTCGTTGTACATGCTCGCTTATGGCGGACTCTGCATCGCTGGCTGTTGACGATCGACGTATGGCATGTGGGCGGTTCGTGTTCGCACTAGGCGTCCTGCTGTGGCGTACATGCAAACGCGTATTCCTGCCTACAGCGTGCGTCTCAAAGACACCTTGTTTGGTAGAAATGCTGTAAACATGCACGGCGCGGTCGCTGCTCTGTGTGGCGATAAATTCGTTCATCGGGTCCCAAGCGACGCCCTGGACATAGTGATTATGTTCCGCGAGCTCGCGGACGCAGGTCCCATCCGCGACGCTAAAAATGCGAGCGGCATTATCCGTACTACCCGCAATCACGTATTCGCCCGTCGGGCTCCAAGCGAGATCATAAATTTCGTTTGTCGTGCAACTGTCCCAGCCCAGGTATAAGAAAACGACCAAAACCCTTTTTAGACATCGCTCACCGAAACGATATGCGGACCTTCCAATGTTCAGGGTCTTCATCCGTCACATGTTCACTCCCGTAAGCAGCCGCTGGAGGACGGTCTGTTTGAGCCCATATTATGATCATTCCATCTTCATGATGGGTAAGTAAACCTGAGCAGCAACTATAGCGCACGACCTACCATCGCCCGCAGACGCGATCAGTTCGCCTGAACGGATATCAGCACCACGCGACAAGAGAGTGCACAATACACGTGCCATTTGGACTGAACCTCACTACATTCACTGCTCCAGAGTGCTTAGTGAGGGTAGACCGGTATTCGACGCGTGGAGGGTGTGGCGGTGGGAGGGGGCCTGAAGACGAAGGGCTGCCTCCTGTGGCGGCTGAGGGTGGCAAGATGTTGGGACGGACAAGCCAAACCTGGCAGATAGAGCTACTGTGAAGCTCATTGCGAGTCTGAACCTAGCTACCCACCCTAATATTATTGTCCTCGCCTCCCGTCGCGAGTCTGTAGGAGGTGCCTCCCAGCTGCTCTCTGGGTGCCCGTGACTTGCGCAAAGGAGCGACGGGCTGAAAGTCGCAGGTGGAGATGGGTTTCTGGTCATGCCAGCGTATCTCGAGAGTTCGAACGCGCATGGCGTGCAGTCAAGAGCTCCTTGACCACCTCCAATTATTGTCTGAGCGTTACTGCAAGGGAACGGCTAATCCCGGCTGAGCCTAAATATCCGACTCCGCCAAGGCATCAATGAACCTTTCATGATTTGCATCGGCTCCACCAGGAAGGTGGTTCAACTTGGACACCGGTATACCAAACATCAACTGGCACTACTCCTGACACGTGAGTTCAGGGCTGAACTACACCCTTGGCACACTAGTCCGAGTTGCCACCTTGGCGCCAATAAAGTTACACTGAAAAGCAAATTTGGCCCGAGTTTCCGAAACGGAAACGATCTCTGCTTTGGGTTTTGACTTTGCATCGGCAATAACAAACAGGTCAACAATCCCCTTTCCCGAATTCTCACGCCCCTGCTTGATATTCATCGAATGTGGCATTCACATCCTCTGGTTACCGAAGCCGCACGTCCTTTTCGATATTGAATCATACAACCGATTTCCTACCATAGACCTTGGTTACATCCTTGACGTTGAAACTCAATCTTTGTGCTCGGCGTATGACAAATGAATTGAAACAACCACCTGAACGAGCTTTCCTGGACATACGTCAAGCATGATGCGGACTCACGCACCTTTGGTTATTGGATCGATCTTCTTGTATTGAGCACACCACACCCAGGACATAGGCCATTCGGTGGTTGCTGGACCTGGCTTGACTACGAATTTCCACAGATCATCCCAAGTATGGTCAATGTCACATTGAAAATCGTGAGTGGATGTGAAGCGAACCTGATGGCCATGCACATACGACTAAAGCAAATGTCCCACCAGCCCTCTGCTAGTCTATCAGAAGTAAGAACAACCAGCGTGTTGAGCTCGCATCTTGACGCAAACCCGCCATCACTGAGCCTCATTCGCATTGGGCACCGACAGCCAGCGCTGAGGGACATTGGCGCGCCCGGTATCCAGCATACCTAGCGATCCGCCCCCGTTCTTCGGAAGTGATGTTAAATCAGCTTGGCAATCTCCTCGTACCCTCGTTCACCTTCTTCTCCCTGCGATCACCGATAAGGAGAGAGCGTCGTCGTCCGTCATTATCGCCTCATTCTCCAGCTGACTAGCTCGGGCTCACGATCACCATCGATAACAGTCTTCTTTACATGACCACGCTGCTACATATTCATGTGGCGTCAGTAATATGAAAATGGTATGAGCTAGATAGATACACTTCGCGGTTTCCCGACTCCATAATTGGGGCTTCTTCCTCTTCCTTTCCCCCTCTTCATCATCATGATGATCTTCTTCGCGGTGACGACTCTTGCTGTTCTCCTTCATTTGGGGCATGTCCACTCCATGTAATTCCCTACGTCATGGCCATTCTTCATAGGGACGTGTAATAGCAGGGATGCGAGTCTCCTCTTTTGATACAACGCTACTTATCGCAATCGAGGAGCTTAGGTTTGAACTATTGAGACTCTGATCATGTCGATGTCAGTGTGCGCTGTTCTTAACTGAAAAAAATACAGCTCATCCAATGTAACTAAGTAGCAATTTCCTCCCCGCCGACCTTCCTTCCCGGGTTCATGACGTCTTTAATAGAAGGATGTAACGTCCGCATGTCTCGGCGGTCACATTGTCCTCCACCTTATGACTCTAATCTTACGCAGAAGGCCGGTGGGGCTTGCATACTCTGGTGCCGTGTAACACCAACATACTCATCAAGCTACTGACCTATCATCGTTCCGCAAGTTGATCATGTAGAACTGAGAAGAGGGATTGCTTCATCAAACCGAGCCTAACATAAAGTCTTGGTCGTCGACCCTATCACATGCGTATGCATCATCCTCCCGGTAACCAAATTATCCCCACTATCTTGCCTTAACGCAAGACCTGGTGACTTGAGGCAATGCCCGAGGTCTGTGTTAAACCTCTAGTGATGCACCGTGGACAGACGCCTCTTGAGCCAACTTCGGCCCAGTCAGGATCTTCAGGGTCGTCTCTGCAAGCCTGCAGCACGACCTGTAATCCTCAATATGCGAATTACTTATCAATAAGAATAGTGTCGTACCAGCAGATGTGACCCTGAATATCTCATAGCGTGGTCTTTCCAAGGGCCATCATAAGGGAAAGAGCGATCAGAACCAGCACCACCAACCAACTCCCGCTCATAAGGACAAGTTCTCCATTGCTGAATGGTTCCATCTCCGAACCACTCTCTTCTCTACGAATCTCATCTCCAAACTCATACTCCTCATCATCTCTCACAGATGGACGCTTGGACTGAGAGGACAATCGCGATGCATCGAGAGAAGACAGAGAGTGTTTTCTAAGGTGGCCACCGTGCCCAGGCGCCATGTGACTAAAAGGGCGAGTAGTACTGTCTGAAGCCGGGGTTTGGGGCTGGGATTGGTCATGGCCTAGGGGATAGTTGACCTCATCTACACCCCTGTCGTAGGCGAAGGCCAGAAGTGACAATTCGGAAGGGCTTGAGGGAGGCGAAGCCATGGTGGGGTTTCAAAGTCCGAAAAACCTTCTCAACGCACCACTGCTCTGGTGAAAACTGTGCCAACGTAAAGGTTCGCTGCCTAAAAGCCTTTGATTAGTCGGTGACTAGACCATCGCTACCTGTCGCTGTGCAGTATGGACTGCTAGAGTTGGTCACCTTTCCCACGGTCCACTGGTAAGCGAACAGTGACAGACTCTAAATGGCACGACGATATGGTTCAACAAGGACTCTAAGATCGTCTCGGTTATGAGTGCCACCGCCATCGTGGTTCTCAAGACTTCCATTGGTGCATGCTGACCGACCTTCTCGCGACATCATTCCCTTGTTTGACTTCGGAACTGCACCATCATGCATGCCGCTCGACGTGAACACTGTTCGCACCGGTGCTTTCGTTCTTCCAACCTTCTGCGGCTTGCATTTGACCCACTGTCACCATCTTTTGATTCATAGTCAGAGCCAATTACAGTAAATTAGATTGCTTTTGAAGGCGGGTATCAATCCAGAGTTCTGTGCGCACGCAGGCTGTGAACGTCATTGAGGTGGTCTCCCTGGCAATCAGGGAAGTTTGGAAGTTGAGCTGTGCCTGCAGACGTCGTGAAATAACATGATCACATTTCAGTTCAAGTTTTCCGTAACTTTTCATCAGGATATCATCAAAACATTGATACACAGCTGATTTAGACGACATGACTGCATGAAATCCGCAAGTCTGGGATCGATGGGCGGACTATGCGAAGTTTGTGTGTTGATTAATGAAATGCGATGATACGTGTTCAGGTGAAAGAGACACTTGTGTGATGGCTTGTAACGTCGGTTGTACACGTACGGCAGATTGACGTGCGAGCGCCTAAGGACCCCTCAAGGAGAGTTTCTAGTTCTGGCGGCAGTTTTGCAACCGATGTAGAACTGTTATCAGTGAGTGACTAATGGAGCTTCGCCATTCACGGTTCTGAAACATACCCGAACGTGTGATAGCACCGCCATGCAGCCTCGCCGCCCGGTGTCACTGTTGTGGGACCTGCCCTTTTGTCAAGGACATTTTAAAAGTATAAAAGCTGTAATACCAAGTTCATTGCCATCAAGCCTCCTACCACCTCTCATTTTACTCCACCACTTTATTGGCCTGGTCTGCCGTTCCTTCCTTTAGTGCAACCAGCTTTCCATAATCGTACGGCTTAGGTCCACGAATTGTGGGTTCCTCACAGCCTGTCCTTTATTTCTAACCCCAAGTCCTCGTCCAGAACTTCCTCAACTTCCTCAACTTCGACTTCACAATTTTCACAATGTTTTCCAAGCCTCTTTTTTCTGTTGGCGCATTGGTGCTTGCCACCGTAGCCACTGCCAAGCCCATTCCTTCCTTTACGGATCTCTTTAGTACGTCTCTGATATCCCCTAGCTCCTGCATATTCTCATGGCTGTCGCATAGGCAAGCGTGGCGACTCGCACACTTTCAATAACTACGGTGGATACGGCTCGGTAAATAGTCTTTCCCACAGCCATTCACACGGGAACAATGCTTATCGCTAGCGTAGATGAGCAACTTCGACGACTTCTACGGTTCCAGTGACTACTCTGGTACTTCCCAGACTTTGGTCAAGAACAAGGAAGTCGTGTGCCATACCGAGAAGATTGAAATCGTCCAACAGCAACTCGCTGTCATCAGGGAGTATTACAAGAAGTACGCTTTTCTCTCCAATTGCATGTCTATAATTCTGATCAAACTCACTAATCAGGATCATCACTGAGCAAATCTGTGAGGTCGAAGTGCAGACAATGTGGGCTCACAGATTCCGCGTGAAATCAACCAAAAACTCACTCAATATTTAGCGTCCACGAGCAATTCGTGTCCGGTTGCGAGGGTTTCTCCGACGATCTCCGCCGCAAGTCTAGCCGTGATGTGAGCTATGACCACAACGTCGCCGCTCAAATCTGCGACATTCACGACTCCGACAATGAATGCGTCACAAACAACCTCGGCTGGCACGGTTACGAGGTCGGATCCAATGCCTGCTCATACTCCGGCGACAACTGGGACAAGGACTCCTCGCCCTCAATTGTTGACAGCGTCTACAATGACTGCCAACAATCGTACAACTACTGCGTAAGTCATTGGATCACCGGCACGCGATTCTTGTATGCTAATAGTGCGGCTTCAGTCACCATCTTATGCTTCTGAGTGGTCATCCAGCTACAGTGCCCCCTCGTATGACAGCTATTCATACGAGGCCCCTTCGTACGAATACTCCACCTATGAGGCTCCTTCGTACGACTATTCATATGAGGCCCCTTCGTACGAATACTCCACCTATGAGGCTCCTTCGTACTCTTACTCTTACGAGTCCCCATCGTACGACTACACCTACGAATCCCCGTCGTACGAATATACCTACGACTCATCGCCATCGTATGAGTACACCTACGAAGCCCCCTCATACGAATATACCTATGAGACACCCTCTTACGAGTACACCTATGAGGCCCCTAGCTACACCTACGCACCTTCATACGACTCTGGCTACTCCTACGAGGCTGCCCCTCCCACATATACCAGCGCATACTACGGTTACGGTTCATCTCCTTCGTATGGCTCTGAATATGGCGGCTCGGAATATGGCGGCTCGGATGTTTCGTCCGACCCCAGCCTCACTGACTGCTTGAGCTCCTGTGGCTCAGGTACAGCTGTGTCGCCCACCGATCTTGGCTCGGCACTCCCCTCTGACTCTGCGGCTGCAACGCTCCCCACTGAGTCCGCTGTTTCTGCGCCTGCAGCCACAGATTCGAGCGTCGCCACCGACACTGCCGCCCCCGCCGCCACTGACTCTGCGAGCGCAGCAGTGAGTTCCCTCTTGACCCACGCTCCAACGTCCGTCGTACTGATTTCTATTTCTATCCTTTCTCTAGGCTTCCCCGGCCGCGAGTTCCGTACCCTTGGTATCAGCTACCTCTGCCCCCGCTGCTGCCGCTACTGTGAGTAGATAAGCTCCTCAGTCCCATTTCCAAACCCTCACTCACAAGCCACTCATCCCTAGGCTTCTGCTTGATCGTGCAGCCAAGAAAATTGAAGTCTTGGACTTATTTTCGATGGTCTATTGATTTAGATTACTACCTCTCTTTCACATTTTTTTGGAGTAATTAATAAGGGTGTCTGGCGAACAATGCAACTCGCCTTTTTATACAACAACTTTTTAAACCATGTAGAGTGTGACCTCTCATTCTGAGCGACGATTGCCTTCAAAATCAGCTTGATCAATGCCACAAGGTCCACTGGTCCGTCATGATCAGCCAGTCATCCCTATTAAAATGGAGGGCCAGACGGCGATCTTCAAGTGTCACTTGACATCAACATTGCTATTCTATTGTCAGATTCGGCTATTTGACGAAAGGGGGCTGTGTATCCACAGTGCCCAGCAGATGGACGGCCTGACGAAACGTGGTGATGTACCCAAGCATCGGTATTCCTAGTCTTACGAGACGTCGCAGTGCCGAGATGGATCATAGAATTTATAGACGCTTGTGTGCCTGTGGGAAGAGGGTGCCGGAAGGCGAGGAAATCTAGTTGAATGTGGCTGAGCTTCAATCGGGGGCGTTATGCATCAGCAATGAGCTCCTATTTTTATCATCAAACTCCATGTGCTTTTGTAGCAGGTTGGTGACATGCGCGGGGTAATCACTGGCGTGAGGGAAAAACATGCTAGGAAATGCTATGTCACCGTATCAAATAAGTATCTATGGCATGTAGACGCTGTCGCGACACAGGTCCTGACTGGCCGACAACCCACCATCAGCGCTCAGCTGCTATCGAAACTCTAACTGGTGATGCTGGAGTCCTGACCATATGCTCGAAATGCTATGAACACTGTGACCATTCAAATATCCTTGAACCAGTACAATCCATGCAGCACGCAAGAGTCCAGTCCCAGAGCCATGGCCACAGAATCCGATTAGTAGACACGAGAGCCCTTTCCTTGATAAATTATCGTGCATACCGTATATAAATTTGACTATGTGAGTAAAATCTGAATATTCAACAGAAAGAGTTTCTTGGCAAGAGAAGAGGCAAGGTCTCGGGTGACTTGTTTCGTTCCTAATCAGAACTGAGGTTGTCAACTCATATACTCCGAAATCACATCCCCCTGAATACCTAGACGAGTGTTTCAATGAATCCATTTTAATCCTTCGCAGATTTCCTTTGCGTGTGGCTAAAGCCACAACACCAATCAGGCAGTTCAAATACCAGGGATAGGGGTTCCGATAATTTGTTCCGCGGGGAAAACCAATGAGGGGGACGTGTCATCTCCCGGGGTTGGTTTATATGCTGTGTACTTATATATCACCATTTCAACGCCGTTCAACGCGCCTGTAGATCCACGGCGAACGGTGAATTAGATACGCCAGTTCCAGTGGTAAGAGTTGAGAAAAAGCAAATAATATCGACGAAAACACAATATAAGATCAGGAGACAGAGGTTAAGAAAAAAGTTTGACCAAAGTCGTGACGTGCTGGTGTGACATCGGCGTGATGTCCGGTGAGGCGCTCGACACGTCCGCACCAAGTAACCACAAATGTTCACCGAGGAGCTCAGATCACTGCGACGGCTGGGATTCAGACATGTATGTGCTTGTTGAACAAATATAGCGGGATATCTCGGCACTTTTGCCATGAAATGCTTTTGCCGTTCTGCAAACATTTATTCATTTAATGTCAATTCATGACACTAATCCACATCGCGCAGGTCCTTCTCCAAGTACTAAACTTTGCAGGTGTGATTACGAGTGGATTGATGGTATGGAAGGGGCTGGGGCTTGTGACGAATACGGAGAGTCCGATTGTGGTTGTTTTGAGGTAAGTTGTGAGCTTCATATTGTTTAATGCAATTATTTTCGAGGTGCTAATGAGTGAATTTCTCACGTATTGATTCAACCATTATATTAACGAACATACGCCCGTCGTAAACCCTCATCCACGCTCGACTATAGTGGCTCGATGGAACCAGCATTTTACCGTGGCGACCTCCTTTTCCTGACTAACGCGGCTTCATCCTCTTACAAGACCGGTGATATTACCGTTTATCAAATCCCAGGCGTGGACATTCCAATTGTGCACCGCGTGATCGAAACGCATGACTTCGCCAGAACGTGAGTGAATCGAGCCTCCTGTTAGACCAGCAATTTCCCCAATTGTCATCTCTCTCCATTGTTCTATACAATGCTAATCTACGCCTCAGTAGTCCTCCATCAAACAGCACCCTTATTCATACCGACCGACAACAACTTTTGACAAAAGGAGACAACAACTACATGGACGACATCCAGCTATACCAGGGTCTTGACTGGCTCGAACGAAAACACATTGTTGGGAAGGTGCAAGGGCAAGTCTGAAGCTCAATATCTTCCCTGGTGGTAGTGGTGAAGACCCTGATGCGCTTTCTTGTTGCCGTAGATTTCTACCCTACGTTGGCTACGTCACAATCGCCATGGTACGCTGCGCCCAGTGAAGACTCAATAAACATCTCATAATTTTCATTGCAGAATGACTTTCCTCAATTAAAATATGCACTCCTGGGGGGGCTGGGCCTTCTCGCGCTCATTCAAAGGGAGTAAGTTCCTATCTAAAATGTGAGTGGATTTCAGCGCATCTCCTCTAAGCCGAGGCTTATGTAATCACTTCAGATTGGGTGTATTATGTGCTGTACTCTAGACTCTGGTGAGGCGGGAGTTGTTACAGAAAGATAGAGGGAGCACTCATACGGGTTTTTCCATCCCTGTGATAGCCGTGGAGTTAATTTACTCAGAGCATACTAATCTATGAGTTGCACACCAGAACCCAGGAAAGGGGCCCAACCATCGCATCTCTTGACCAAAGCTACCGTTTATTCTATTTATTCTAAACCAACAGCCTCAGAATTTGATGAATACAATTTGATTGATGGCCTCCTCTCTGGCTTCAAGTTGTCTGCTCCAAACTTGTGGAACACCATGCGTATCAGCGTATAATCGTTTCCTTCGTGCCTTCCACCGCAATGAGAACAACCGCGCTTCTACCTATTCTGGCAGTCTCAAGAGGTCGCGTTGATTTGTTTGGCTAGGTTGTCTTGCATGACGTAGCTCCCTTATGGTGGTTTGAAGTGGCTGATCTCGAACAGATACAGGATGCTGTACGTCGAAACTAAGTCCCTAGACGTTATTGGATACGTATTGTAGATCATGGCCTCATTCCTCCGTCACCTATTTCCGCTATCTAGGCAAACATTCTCGAACAGTGATTCACTGTTTGAGAATCGTTATCTACAGATCGCCTAATTCATGGACTCCTAGCTCTAATTCCACCAGTGATTACAACGTCAGGATACCTGGAGCTAGCGCTGATACAATGATTGTATTTTACCACGTGAGCCGCGTTCTAGCTGGGGGTGCTTGGAAGCAACGTATGAAGAAACGCATGCATGATAACCTGAAAGGCGAAGAATATAGTTACGTCCGTACCTCTCACTTGTTAGTTTACGGCAGAAATAGGAAATATCCATACGATTAGCAAGAGGGATCAAATACGGCACGGCGTGCGAGAAAGGTTCGACGCGTTGTCTAAGACACTTGATGAAAAGGAATGCGTTTTTGCCATTAACCAACTTAAACAGGCCTCTGGTGGCGCAATTCGTTTGGCCAGAGAAGAGTAGTCAGGAGGGTGCATGGGGCAAGCAAGGTTAAGTAGTGGAATGATGGAGGTGGGAGGCACTGTACAGGAGGCTGAAATACACGAAGGTGACCTGAGGTTCGAGATCTTAGTCAATGGTATCCTTTTGAGAGCCTCTCGCGGCAATGTCTGAGCTTGTGTTGTGTTTTTCCAATACCTTTAGTAGGAACTCGACGGGCGAGAGCAACTTCTCAGTTATTGGACAGCCCATCGGGTGTTTTACACTCTCTGAGGACCCTTCTCTGATTATATACTTCTCGATAAATGAATTAAAAGACCTCTGCAGCTGTCAGTAACAATGCTCTGTCATGGTTTACTTCACCTTGTGAACTATTTGCTGCATCGTAATACTGTTCCAATTTTCCACGGTAGTCGTTGGGATGGTAATCATACACTGACAACCACCAATTCGGGGTTGAATCTAAAGGCCATGGAGTCACGACTTCTTCTTGCCCCGCAGTAGCGATTCGTCACTATGTAATGGTACGATCGATTCGGTAAGAACCGGATGACTAAGTACTCTGCTGGAGAACATGCTACTTCCGCAAGGCTCGAGTTCAAGCCATGGCCTCTCTGCGACTTCGCCGCTTTACCCAAATCCTTTGGTGCCGCAATCTCTGGCTTCGTTTTATCATGAATCTACACGATTACTCCCCACGTCTTATCGCTGACGGGCCTTGGAGCAACCTTTTTCTCTATCAGGCTTGTCCTGCTCTCTCATCAGACTCAAATATTATCAATTGCAAAGTGACGACACTCATACACTACAAGGAGAAGCACAGTCCATATCACGAATTCTTGCTCGCTGTTGTGTGCATCGATTGTGGCGGCGTACCATGCACTATCAGCATGAGGATCGAGAGGTTGGTTAAGGATGAAGACCTATCGAAGTTGAGCTCTAGTTCAACTCGAGCGCCCCCTCAAGATATCATTTCGATCTCTGGACGGTCTGGCCACGACTTTGTGTCACGAGTTGCATGCGAGATCGTCGAAACTGTGACTTTCACCTCACTCCCCTTATATGATTTTTGTCGACTGCTTTGTCTTGTGACCGATGTTGGCCGATTCTACCATATCCTAAAATACCAGTGCTACTGGTTTTGCTGGATTATTAAAAAAGCATCGAAGGATCTGTGGGGAGGTAGCCCAGCAGCTGGACCAGCAAAGCACTTGGATGGGCGGTTCGCAGGCAGTCCCAGCAAAATCGGACGCGATTCAGAATCATTGCGGGAATTATTGGAGCTTTACCGTGCCTTGCCACCCCGTCCGGACGGGTGGGTGAATGCAGGGCGAGCGGGGCGAGTAAGGCAGAGAGAGCTGCAGGAAGCACTGGAACGGGAGCGAACGACGGCTCAGGACGCACTGGAACGAGAGCGAACGACGGCTCGGGAAGCACTGGAACGAGAGCGAACGATGACTCAGCAGGCACTGGAACGGGAACAGGCGCTGCAGGAGGCGCGAGAAAGGGAGCGGGCAGCATTCGAAGCAAAAATCGAAAGTCTGCAGGCACAACTTGCGAAGCAGTGATGTGAGCAGTCCAATCACCTCCATCTGTTGACATTTTGTTCACATACTCCCTATGAACTCAGTGAGGTTGACAATGGTCAGGATCTGAGTCGATCAGGTTTCCGATGAGCTTAGCAAGAAGAGGCGGGGTTTACATTTGAAGTTGATGCTTAACGCAATGCTTTACTTGATTTGAACTAATTGACTTTCATCAACGGGAGAGGATATAAGAAAGTCGGCAAGGAGAGAAATTTTGCAAAAATAAAAACCCGCAAGTTCACGGAAGTGTGGACATCACGTGATACTATCTCGTTACATCCATTCGTCCGTCGCTGGTATGTACCAGGGACCCGTGCAACTGGCTGGGCGTATTCCTTCCTCATATGCCACCGCACTTGGAAATTGCGTTCTATCTGCACAAACAAACTTAGGCACGGAACAGCACAGCGAGGCGCATTGCCATAAGCATCATGTCAGACAGGGGAGAGCCAGAATATCAGTGGACCTACCTGGGATTGAGTGCGGACTCTGGTTATGGGCCATGGAGATACCAGGTATTTCCTTCAGAGGAGGAGACAACAGAGAAATTATGTCTCTTTGCCAAACCCGAAACCGATGCTGTCGCGAGAGTGACCAGTACCACCTTTCAGCCTTGCCTGAATGAGGAGTACCTCAATCAAGATCGACGCGTGGTTCAGAGTTGGAGCATGAGGAATGGAAGATGGACGTTTGTCGGCATCTTCGACGGTTAGTTGATAGTCTGTGTGGCCATGATTCTTTCTTGGAACAAAGGAGCTTACCGCTAAGTCTCTTTGTAGGACACGCAGGGCACGAGACTGCTGATTATGCTGTTACCGAGCTGCCACTCAAGGTTAAAGTTAAGCTAGAAGCGTTACTGGAGGAAATAGAAAACACCACGTCGCCTCTCTGCCCAGAAGCCGTCTCGTCCCTTCTTGCAGACACCATTCCAGAATTTGATATTGCTCTTTTGGAAAATCTCTCAGTTCTATTTCCCGGTGGCCTTGAAGGGGCTCTGATGCTTTCGAGAGATCGAATAGAAGATATTATTAATGACGTGGATCGCGGCGGCCAAAATCTGAAGCAGGCGCATAGGTGCATGCAAGGATCTACGGTTCTGATTGCCTTAGTTGACCCATCAGGGGGCAATTTATGGGTAGCCAGCCTTGGTGATAGCGAAGCAGGTCAGCAATTCTCCAATCTATCGGCGGATCCCATAGATGGACTTTCTTCCTCTCACAGTGCTGGGGACAAGGTTGACTGACGGAACGTGGGAAGCTACATTGGTGACTTCAAATCATAATGGGGACAACGAAGCGGAAGTCAAACGTGTTAGGGAAGAACACCCTGGCGAAGATGAGTGTATATTAAATGGCCGTGTTCTGGGGGCCATCGCAGTGACCAGAGGTATGTCTGGGCAACTATGATGTATTACAGCCAAATTAAGACGGTCTAGCACTTGGCGATTATGTGTTCAAGCTTCCGGCAACGTTCACCTCCACCGTTTTTCAAGTGGCGATGCCTCCAGTCATAATGAGAAGTCGTAAGCTCGCAGAGTGGCTATCCCGGAACATAACTCCCCCTTATCTATCAAATCGTCCAAATGTCTACCACCATCTGTTACACGGGGAAAGAAAAGACGGTAACCTGGATGGTACTTCAACGCCCAACACGTTCCTCATCATGTGTTCGGATGGTTTGACTGCAGTCTATCCCAAAGAGAACAATAACATCAACCACTGGGCGCAAGCAGTGGGATCGGCCATAGAGAGAGGAGAGTCTCCGGCGTTGGCACTGTTGTGGGAGGCGCTAGGAGGCGATGCTGATACCGTTTCGCAGTACATGACGCTGGAGAGTACTGAGAAGTGGATGGATGACACCACCATTGCCGTGGTGGAGCTCTGAATTTCTTCGAAGTGTTTGAAGTTGTGTGAAAGTTATTTAACTTGTTTTACCATGTGGGATAGTATGCTGTCTATTTCGAACCCCGACTTTTGTGACCTATGGGAACTGGCGATGTGTGACAGCGTCACATGCGCGCCACAGAGTTGAGCACGGCGAGGATGGTGCACTCTGCAATATCGAGCGAGCCTTTATCTTCACCAACTCCGTCTCCACCACCTCCAAGTCCACCACCAAAGCCATCCAGCACTGCCTCAGCTCGCGCGACAGGCTTCGAGTCTGGCTCAGAGCTTTCAGAACTCTCGGACGACGAGGGTAACCGGCCTCTCAACGGCGACGGCAACGGCGACGAGAAGTCGAGATCAACTCGAACGCGGTCGAGAAGGAAGAGGGGAGGCGTCGTTCCGGGAGACATGTGGGATTGGGCGTACAAGACTAAGAAGGCTGCGCCAGAGCGGCAGGAGATTGACGAACAAGAGCAAGAAACCGACGAGCAAGAGCCGGAAATGGATGCGCTGGAGTGTGAGGTTGGTACTGTAGAGCCGAGCATCGCAGAGTCAGTCATGGTGCGTGTGCAACACCGGAAGCAGGTGCAAGAACAGGTGCAGAGGCAGGACCAAGTCCAGGAGTTGGCGCAGGAGGAGAAAGGGTTGGAACAAGACCTAGAGCAGGCGCAGGCGCAGGATCAGGAGCAAGATCTCGACCAGAGGCACGGACAGGATCAAGACAAGGATCAGGATCCGGACAAAGATGATCACGAACAGGATCCTGTCGAAGAAGTAATTCAAACGGTACCACCTGATGTCGTCATGAGGGATGAACAGGGAAAAGGCGAAGATGACATGGAAGTCGACTCTTCGGAGGAGAACCCGGAAAATGTACCACCAGCATCTCCCCATTCTGTTCCCAGCGATTGCCCACGTCCGCTACCCGACGACGAAGGGCGCAGTGAAACCGACCTGGAACATGCGGCAGAGGACTCTGCTTCCCCTCCTCATGAAGACGAAGACGAAGACGATATCGCGTCGTCTCGACCCGGCTCGCCCAACACGGATATTGAAATCGATGACGCGCCGCCGCCACCATCATCGTCTAAACCAGGCCCTTCCTCGTCTCTTTCTGCCCCGCTGACTGTTCCTGTGCCTGTAATGCACGCCGATGAGGGGTCCCCAGAACCATCTCCCTCACCGGAGCCTGAGGACGTCCCTCCCGAAGCAGACGCGGAGGTCGAGGCCGAACAGGACGAGGAGGAGGCTGCAGAGAATGAAGAACCTGAGGAACACGAGCTGGAAGAGCCGGAGGCGAAACCAGAAGCAGATGGCGATATTGATGTGGATCCTGACATAGAAGCTGCTTCTGCCACTCCAGAGCCTTCTTCAAGGTCTCCCACACCAGAACCAGACCTACTTGATCTTCAGCCTGCCCATCGAGCTGAAGCGCTTGACGCACTGGCACTCATTGAGCTGAAATTTGCTCTTCTTCGCGAGCGGTTATATGTTGAGAAGATGGAGGAACTTGTGGAGGAGGAAGGAATGGTTGTCAATGGTGAGACTCATTTATTACGCGTTAAATTTTTCTCATTTGTACATACAGGGACGCATCCCGAGCTGCTTCACCTTCAGCTTGAGCTCTCGACGCGACGTGACAAACGGCTAGAGTTGGCTGCGCGCCGTCGCACCTTTGAGGAATCTAGCGTTCGAGCCAGAAGACGTGACGACCAGAATGGCGTCTGGGAGTGGTGGAAGGTACGGTTACTTGATCGACACCTGTTCGAACGACATTCTGACGCTCCAGTAGTATGAGCGGGACACGCTGCAGACAGAAATGATTGCCTATCATAATCGCAAGCGACGGAAGCTTGAGCGGCAACGCAGGGCACATGAGAGACCCCAGCCACGTTCGTCCATAATTCGCGCGTCTTTCTTTGATTAACATTTCTCTCTAGTCCGCCGTGTACCACCTCTGCCCCAGCCACGAACCCTCCCCGCTGCACCACCTCTCGCTGCTGTGCTAGATTTCGACGTGCGTGCACCGTATTCGGCTGCATATCCTATGCGACCTACGCGCCCATCGTTGTCTCTCATGAGTCCTGCTGAAATTGAGACTGATTTGGGGTATATTACTGGTGGAAAGCGCCGGTTTTGGTCTGTTGACGGCCCGGGGGGTGCTCTGGCAGCCACTGAGGGCTTGATAGGCTTTCCGAATGGCAGCATGAGCAGTATTGGAGAGCACACTGCCAGAGATGTGAAAGAGAGGGAGAGGGAGAGAGCACAACGACCTCAATCATCGTATGAGCCAACGCCAGGGCAGCATTTCAGGTCGCTCGCACTAAACGCGTTTGTGGGTGAGGAGGCAGGCATAAATGGCTGGACGAAGAGACGTATTGAAGATGAGGTGAGGGGCGAACGGGAGAGGGACAGAGAGCGTGAAAGGGAGAGAGAGAGAGCTGGACAGCGTCAGGCCATTCTACCAATTCACTCACATCCTCACGCACATCAGACGATTCAACATCAACATCCTACACATACGCACGGGCTCCACCCCTTCTCGCATAGTCATCAACATCAGCATTCCACTCATCTTCATGCGCATCCTCATCACCACCATGTGCATGTGCATCACCACCATCATACTGGTCCAGGATCTGGCCCGGGTTCAAGCGCTCCATCACCATCCACGGCGCCTCCCCCAAGGCGCGCACCAGACTTGCCATTCTCTCAGAGTCTGCATCTAAACTCTAGCCTTGCTCATGAAAAACCGCCTTTCCCACATATGTCCGATGAGAAGCTTGGACCTGGAGGCCTTTGGCGGCGAGATGATGGAGAAAATATGCTACGTGACCGTGACCGTGACCGCGAGCGCGAGAGGGAGAGGGAGAGGGAGAGGGAGAGGGAGAGAGATAGGGAGCCGCAAAGAGAACGAGAAAGAGAGAGGCGCCCAGGTATTGACATCATGCATCCCCCACCTACTCCGCTACATGGTCCGGCGTCGTCAAGTACCATAGCGTATGAACGGATTATGCCCTCGCCATTCCCTCCATCCTCGCCACGACATCAACCCCAGCGGCACGAATCTTGGGATGATCCTCAACAGCCGCAACCACCGCGACCATCTCTCGGAAGCCCCAGCACCCGCCTCCCTCCACCTCATGCCCTGTCACATCACTCACGTCACAGCTCGCTCAGTTCACCGCCTTCCACGCGACGTCAAGCCCCACCAAGTCCTCCCCAGCCTCACCCTAGCTCCCACTCAAATGTGAGCTCCGGCAGTGGACTGGGCGTGTTTACCTCGTCCCCCCGCTCAATGCCCATAACTCCCGTGCCCGCCGGACCGAGCCCCGTCCTGCCAAAATCATCGACGTCTCGTCCTTTGAGCCCCGTGCTTGCTAAAATGGTCTCCGGTGCATCGAGTGTATATCCTCAAGACCTTAACGGCGACACTCCACGAGGCTCGCGGGGTGGAGATTCCTTCGGAGCGCCGCCGGGGAGCTCTGGGTCGAGGCAGGACATTTATGCGGAAAATGGATCCTTACCGAGGCGGGAGCCGCACGAGGTGAGGCCTGTGGCGATATCTCTGGCTAGTGGTGGTGGTTCAACGACAGAATCTCAGTACTCGCGTGATCGGAGAGATCGCCCGTATTAAACTCCATGGATACCCCCTCAACGGGATCTTTTTTCTTTTTTCTCTTCCATATCCAGTTCTTGGTTGCTTCTTTTCTCGTCAGGAATAATGGTATGGTTAATTGGTAGGATTGATAATAAGCATCGCTTGTTGACTAGGGATCGAGAGATTCATCAACCATTCGTTAGGTAGTATAGGCACATATGTAGTCTGCAATTTTCCTCTTCTGAGTATCAACGCATGTAAGACATCGCAATGCTACGAGTTATATGTACACATCAGCAAAAGCGAATGCGAACCTCTGTTATGAACACTTACATACTGTATTCAGTGACGAGTGAATATCTCAAGCATTATAGCTCATTGTGCTAAAGCACGCAGCATGGGACGGGAGATAGTGTAGCGAAGCTGATGGCGTCTTGATAGTGAGTATCCGTGCAGCAGCCTAGCCTGACGTACGCTCTGATGTGGGCGGCGTAATGCTGAATGCTGCAACATGAAGTCTATCATTTAGAAAAGAGAAAACATTTGTATGCATGTGATTTATTGAGTCCAATGTGTAGGAGGTGTAGGTAGGGTGACCATGTTCGTGAGTCCTGTCTGCATCTGGTACCCATATCCCTCCGAGTTGGCACCATACCCGCGAAGAGTCCCCCCACAGAAGCTGAGATGAGTCTAATGAGTGTTCCACAAAAGAGCGGGACAGTGGAACGTCTTTCCACCAACCCGGATTGCAATTGGTGAAAGGAGTGCTCGCGTAGCTTCGAGGACAGGTTTCTTCCGAGTGGCGTCGGGCTAATTCAGTTGGTCCCATACAAAACTGGAGGTATGAAGAGGCGCTTTGAGAGCTGTGTAGCGCTGTGCGAAAAAAGGTGCATACGTGGCAATTCCAAATGAGGCAGGTCGCTTCTGCAACAGATACCTTTCACTTGATTCTTTTGCCTGAATCGAGGCGCGAGCGGGCTACAGACAATGCAAGAATACGTCTGATACACATCTTCGTCTCAATTTCCTTAGTGTTTTTCGAACAAAAAAGAAGAGCCCCTCTAGCTGTGGCAGTGACGGTCGAATCCTATACAGGTGAAAGTAGGAATCTACATGCGGGGACAAACATTACGTTAATGGACCAGATAGATTAATTAAATGCCTCCGCGTGGCGACGTACTTCACAACTCTTATGAATTATTGGACAACGGCATCGCGAAGTCTGTAGATTGGTTCTTAGATTGGCCGACATCCGAGAAGTGTGCGAGAAGGAAGTTATACGTGCCGTGTAATTGTATCAGCCTCAAGGTCTCTACATGTTAAGGCTGAGACGCTGCCGTTTGATACCCATTACAATTCACCCCCAAAGTTCATGGTACCTGCCAGTTTACACGCGTGTCACGCCGCATTTGTATCCACCAGATCTGGAGTCCAAACCTCGAAGTTGCCGTACAACACGAGCCCGCCGGTCTGGCACCGACCCGTAATCTCAAACCATTTGACGGCTATAAAAGATGGACTGATTCGAATGTCACTCCATGTCCTCGCCACTCATAGGAAGGCTACTCTTCACTTCCAATCCATTTGAAGCCATCCTCCAGACTGATTCAAGTCTCAACTTCAAGTCCTCGCCACTCACAGAGAGACTCCAGAAGATACACTTCCACTCCATTTGACGCCATTCTCAGGATTGATTCCATTTTCAACTTCAGATCCTCGCCACTCACAGGGACTCCAGCCCCCCTCCCCTCCATTTGAAGTCATCTGAGTCTCAAATTCAAGCCCTCGCCGCTCACAGAAAGACTTCGTCCTTTTGAAGCCATCCTCCGGGATGTTTGAGCCTCAAATTCAAGCCCTCGCCGCTCATAGGAATGCTTCGAATCCGGTTGGAGCCATCCTCCGATCGGTCGTGTTTCATCCTCCAGCGTGAGTGCCACTGTCACATCAAAGTGTCGGTGTCTGACATTTATCTTCAGCCACATTATGAACAAATAGTATACATCTGTTCAAAGACAGGATGTACAGAATAGTAACCCGGTGACTCACCCGGAGGTCGGCAGATACGATCGTCTTGGTTGAATTATGAAGATGGGACTTGACTGTGCCTTCTCAGCATACCATCCCCAACAGGTCAGGAACAGGAACAGGATGGATACAGCAGTACATCACCTATGGAACTTGCATGGAAAGCGAGCGATGTGAGGATCAAGGGAGTGATTGCCCCGTAATGCTTGGATCAGCGCAGATAATTCCACCATACGAGCTGGAGATCACTGATGCAGATCGAAGGTGGTCGGGATATTCCAACAGGTGAACCATCGTCTGAATAGCCGCGATAAAAGAATGTACTCAGCGTTGCTGAACAGTCTAGGTGAAAGCAACGCCCCGACAAGCATTCCTCTAAGACATCAAAGCACTAACAGGTAACTGTCATCAGCATCACCGTTAAACATACCCTAATAGCATTGAACAGTTAGGGTGATCCAATACCCAAGTGGAGGAGTGTCTATGTGACCTTGTCGTGTTGATGCGAGCAGCCGAGAAGATTCTTCAAAATTTCGGTCCAGCTTACAGGGTTAGAGGACGACCGATACTCTTCCCCAGCTCCGCTGACAATACTGCTCAAGGAGTTGCAAATCAGCCTTCGCCCTTACCTTGCCACCCTCCATCTAATCTTGTGCCATCCATCTCCCAGTTGTCGAGGTGTGTCACACCATTGGGGTAGACATCTATACGTCCCCCTGGAGGTTCATATCAATTGCTCCATGAGCTGATAATATGAATAATCAGTGCGCCATATATATCAGAGGATTTATAGCCTGACTCGGCCACTTCCCTCCAATAATGAAGAGGAGGCATATGTCACTCGAAAATGTGCAGGGCCAGACCCACCGTGGTCGAAGCCCCAACCGTGTCACTACGACTGCAGGGGGTGGATTTCGCCCAATTGAAACACAGTTTGTGACGCAACCCAACAACTTATACAACATTAGTCATGACGGGGGAGCAACGTCGAACCTCGCCGTCGAACCTTGCCAAGACCGTCGAACAGCTGCTGGGCGGGGCACCAGAGATTGTTCCATACAGAGAACAGCATCTAGTCCCCCTTCCTCACTCTGGCGAGGATGAAATGGCATAGAATGCCTCCATCGGGAGACCTCGGCTCGATAGGCTCTCCCCTCGCTAGTTAGTAGCTCTGCTTCCTCAAAACCCAGCTAACCGCTCTATATTCTAGACAGCTTGCTTGGAAATAGAGTGCAGAGGGGGTTCCTGGCATTAGCATATGCAAAGCTCGAGATGGAACATCTGCATGAAAGACTAGTGATTTGTAAATTTTCAATGCCATTCGCTGTCAAGCTATAACTCCAAAGTGGATGTTGGTTGACTTGTCAGCTGGAGGGGAAGTCACTATTGCAATATATCTGGGATTCCCATTTGAGGAGGTGTAACACAGACATTTCATGTTGTCGGTTGGGGTGAGGTGTGTTAGGCTAGGGTGGGATCATGAATGAGCTTTGTATCTGGCCAATTTAATGTCTGGTGACGCGGTTCTAAACCTAGCGCACTCTGAGGTTGATTACAACCTTGGGTCTATGTGCCTCTTGCTACGTAGGGATCTCTTACACCTGGTCCTCCAGGTGCAGTCGAAACTCCCCGTATCACCCATACATGACGCTCATGCGACTTATGTGGGAGTGAGCGGGGCAGTGTTCGTACATGACACAGGTGCATGATAGCCGACTTCAATCAAGGTAATGCTCCACATCATCTCCGCTCACGCAAGCATAATTATGTAGAGACTATTCACCGGTATTTCCTGGTAACCAGGTTTTGTCGGCAAGGCAGAATAGTCGCCATTGATCTTGTAATATGGTGCAAGTAGTATCGGACACTGACTCGGAGGCGCTGGGGCGACTTTGCCCATGTGTATAACATTATGCAAACGTCGGTGTCTGGCAGGAAACATAGGACATTAGCAGCAATATCTGACCGAAACGGTAACATAATGTACCAGTATCCTCCCTCCAATCCCTCTCCTGGCAGACCTCAGCAGTTTTCAGAAATTAAAATAGTTACAGAAATAAGGAAAGCTCGCTGCACTACGATCACCAAGAAATTTAGCAAATAATAACGCAGAACAAGTACTTAAATCACTGAGCTTATAGCTCACTTGCACATAATGCTTCATTAGATCCATAACATGATATATGCCTCCCCGAACAGTCTCCTTCAAATAATCCAACTCCGTTTTGAATGTCTAATCAAGATTTTATGCGTGGGACCCTCCTTCAATCACTGCAACAATACCGTAGGCTGCACCTGCTGCACAGCCGCCAACGAGAAGCATACTAGCGGCACCCCACAAGTATCCACGCAGACCGATTCCGGCACCGGTGACGTGAGCCTTGACGGCGCCAAAGATGAGGAGGACCACACCAGTGACAATACACGAGTAAATGAGCCCCTCTTTTGCATATGGCGTGAAGAAGTAAGGGAGAAGCGGGACAATACCGCCTACAAGGTACCCCATACCTATTGTGAACGCCGAGATGTAGAGACGGCGGGTAGGGACCTCCTCTGCAAATACAGGGTCAGCGTCTCGAAATTTCAAATACATAAGAGATATGGTAAAACGCACCGAGTCCTTCTCCGAATTTCAGAAGAAATGCTGTCAACCCTACATCCTTGCTCCAGCGCAATCCACCGTCCTCTTCGGTGTTGGACTCTGTGGATGCGCCCACTCCGTCCGAGTCAACCTCGACCTTGCGCAAACAATGTGCCACTTGTCTGCTCAATTTCTCGTCGACACCAACAGGACCCAGCACAGCATGGACCTCCCGTTCCATTTCACCGGCACAAGACCGCATCACACGTGAAGAAGTGTGCCTCTGCAGGAATCGGTAGTGGTCCCGCTCAGCTTGTGATGCGACTATGAATAAATAACTCGGTGTCAGCGTGAGGAGCCGGTTTAATCTGAGGAAATACGCACGAAAACCACCAATACCCATGGAGATCGCACCCGCGATAAGTTCGGCAACACCACCTACTACAACAAGCCGAGACTCTCCGAGACTCGATAGACCAGCTGTCAGGGCAAAGGGGACTGTTAGTCCATCCGAAAGCCCAATCACGCTGAGAGAGCCAGTCAGTAACACTAAACAACAAAGAAAGAACATCACGCACACGTCGCGAACAATGTCCGGGTCAATGAGCTGCCTGTCATCATCGTCCTTGAGGTCCTTGCAACATATACCATCTGGCCTTCCTTCCCGATCACATTTAAGAGGCAATGGCGTGGACAACTCTGGGTCCGCTACCGAGTCAATAGGCCAAACTGGTGGCTTATTGCCTTGCGCCAACGTCTCTGTGCTCAGACGCGGCGGTAGCGGCACAGAGCGAGGGGTCACAGTAGCTGCTGACCCGGTGGGTGCGGATGAAGGCTCCTGGCGGGACATGGTTTGGGTAAAAGAGCACTAAGCTGCCGAGGAGCTGGCAAAGGGGACCCTTATATACAACAAATGGCTGACATAAGTCTCGGCTGCCTCGCGTCTTTCAATGTGTCACGCGATGTCACAGCCATTTCGGCGTCTTCATGAAACGAGGCGTGCCAGCTGCCAGCGAGCGTTTTATCGCTATATAAACGGCGCCAACAATTGAGATAGATACTATTGCTTCCTGATTCACGTGGCTGTATCCGCTCAATTTGCTTCCATTCTCAAATGTTTCACATCAGGATCCATGGAGCATTGATATTCCCGACTCGGTAAAAGCTAATTTTCCTGTACCGAGCTTGGCAACAACCCAACTAGAACAGCAGCCTGCATTCGTCATCAAAGGATGCGCCCGTGAACACAGCATTGTAGAAAGGTAATGCTTCCATAGCTACTAGTAGTGGGATTTTTATCTACCTTCACCGTCCAAATCGCACAAATGCTATTCAACTAATATGAAGGATGCACATGTGTGGGGCGACAGCTGACAGGTGAATAATACATCGCGATAAGCGCAGGGAGCCTTATTCATTTGAATCCAGAGTTCGTTCTTCGGCAATCCAATAGGTTACCCATACATGTCAGACATTCGTTCAAGTTGGGTTCAACCTGTAATCGTGATCCACCTACTATGCGTTCCTTGAGAATACCGAAGCAGGTGGAGGCTGAATGGTGTATCACCTCCTGAGTGTCGCTCTGATTCTATCGCTGATTCTATACAAATATATTTCTAATATCACCTCTTCCTGTAGTGCGAAATCTTCGTCTGTGGTTTGCCTTAAAACCGCCTTATCATTTGACGGTCAATGAGACGATTTCCGCCACTCTAGGATAGAGGAAATTGTGTGGCTCACATTCGCGTGCGCGAAGAGGAAGTTCCTGTCATCGGATAAGGCGCTCCGCTCATTTTCCTAAATGGTATGTTGAGCGATAATGGAATCCGCAAGATATTATTGGCTTCTGTGCCGAGCTCTCCGCTCACTGCCGCTGAGAAAGCGGAATGTATAGTTGACGACGGAAGATAGGTAATGCCTCCTTAAATTATACACCGCTCCGTCATCTCCGTTTATATCGTCTAACTTCTTAATCACAGCCTGCTTTTCATTGTCTCCAACGTCGCTGCTAGTTCTTCCTTGCCAACTTTCATCTGGGGCCAATTCTGGTCGACATTTAGCACCAAACCATCCTCCTCATTGGTCTTTGGAATAATATGGAAATGGACGTGATCGACATGCTGTGAGTATTATAAGCACCAATTTTTCTCATAAGCAAAATATTATATCACCTGGAATGCTAGTTTACCGTTGTTCTGGTCGAAGAGGAAACAATCAGCACCGTGTGCATTGGCATCTACAAGGTTTCGGATGCTTGCCTGTAATATGTTGTACTGCTCGGCACCGGTTGCAGAGGCGACTTTCTTCAACAAAGGCCCTATGTCGTTCAGGTACTCGTCCGGAAGATCACCAATCGTTCTCGCGTGATCTGTATACGGAAAGGCCCATCAGGATGTACACATTCAAAGGCAATGTGACCCCACGGGCGACATACATTTCGGTATAATTTGAGTGTGTCCTACTGCTACGGGATTGATGTCGAGGAATGCGAAACTAGCAACATCAGCGGCTATAGTATTTATTGTAATACTTTGTCTGTCGTACCCACCTATGCTTTGTCTCATACACTTTGAAGCTCGGGATTGTACCTGCCGTTTGGGTTCATGAGCGATATGTATGTTCGACCTCGTTTTGGATAAAGCACCTTTGACAATCAAACAGAAGATACATCTGCAACAAGACAAAGGAGAACGATTTATAGCACTCAGCGTGAGTGGATCGCTTTATAGTGCACAGTGAGATTACTGACTTGTCATCAACATTTGTGGCCATGTTCGAGCCCGAAGTGTATAGAAATACGGGTGATATGGTCACTGTAGTTAGCGAGTTTTCCCACGCGCCTATTGGCCGGGACCGGGTAGTCGGGGCCTTTTGCGGCAACGAGAGAAACCGCTGGTGTAGTAAAGGTCGTATGCTTGCACAAAGCCATACAGAAAGGATATCTTTTAGCAAACTGAATTTACAATTTTAGGCATAGAATTTAGTGTATTAAATAATTATCAGCCACCCTCGTCATACATAGTCCATCCTGCATCCGACTCGGATTCCCTCTTAGTCCCAAAAACCAGAACGTGTATCCGAACGCCATCCTCTGGACTCTTCCTAGAGCAGGTTTGTGTGGGTTGGGACCAACTAGCTATCCTTGGACATACAATTCCCTACCAAATATTTGATGTAGATTGCAGTCTTCCTACGTACAAATACAGCCATAGGTATATTTACTGGGTAGAAAAAGCGTCATGCAGGACAATGGAACATGGGTAGATGCAGTCCTTTCGCCAAGACGCAAGGCCATTGTCCGGGTGAGCAGTATGGCACATATCTGGTATATGAATGATCTATATGTTGGATTTCAAGCCGCGCGTCGATTATGGACGCGCAATGCATTATGTTTTGGCATGTATTACTATGTGTATCAATGGCTTGTGCTTTTGTCCTGCTGAGCTTTAAGCTGATTTGCAGGCGTACTCGTTTCACCTCAGCGCTTTTGTCACTTGCGCTGAGGTTAGTAGGTCTATTTAGTCGTATATTCTGTATTCTAATAGTCTTCAGTCGTGTACTAGCTCCTCTGTGTTGTCACAAATTTCTCTTTACTATACACCGGAACGCTATCAATAGTGACTGTTTACCATGTCAATCAAAGCCACCCTTCGGTCACAATTTCAATCCATTCGCAGTAGAGCGTTTACTGCGAAGCATTTACTGTAACATTTCAAATGTCGGCTCGACGGCCTCCCTCCAGAGCACCGGTAGCAGGAGCTTCAGAGTCATGCAGCGATTTTTCCATTCCGGTGTTGGCACCGATGCTACTCCGAGCCAATCTTGGGCTGCTTCTCCAACACATTCATCAGGATAGTCAAACTCAGGTGGCACCCTGCCCGGTGATTGTGTTAATGCCCTCCAGCCCCAGCCCTCCTCTACATCGCCTCCATCTGGCCCGTCAAATCCAGGCGGCATCGTCCCTCCCCTGCCCCGGCGAAGGCGTGGATGCCATTTCTAAGCAACAAACGTCACTGACAACCGGCAAGGGTATGGGCTTCAAACGTCACCCAACTGACATTTATACGAGCCTTCAAAGAACTAGACGAAAAAAAATGGATGTGTTATACAACATATCATGGCACCGGCATTCCACTGTGACCTCGAAGTGTATGAAGTATCTTGGCTACGCAAGACGCGGGCAGTCACGGTCCTGCAGTCCCCCTTGTTTTCGAACTCCATCGCATTCCTTTTTAAACCTGCTTGTTAAACATGAACAGCTCTCGGCGATTTAGTTACTGGAGCCATTTTACTCATTCGCCTGCTGCCGAGAGAAGTCCAGTGTCGATCTTTCATGTAAACTTTCATCTACTTCGCTTTTAAACTAATTGGGCGGGCCCCTCTTGACACATATCGCTCTGCACTCGTTTGATACCCAGAGAACTCACGGAAGCACGACAGTATTCTGACACATTCTGTATTGCCCCACAAGTTCTGTATGGGTTGTCAGAATCTGGGAGCCGGCGTTGCATCATTCCAATGGAGACACCGTAACGTCTATTGCGTTCTCACCTGACGACAATTGCATTGTTTCCATAGGACTGGACGGTCCGCTGGAACTCCGTATTCAGGGAACAACTGGATGGCCATACAGGTTGAGTGACATCCAGCTTTCTCACCTTGATGGCAGCCGCATCGCACCTGGTTCAGTGGACAGAATAGTTCGGGTCTGGAAAATCACATCGCGGCCCGGGTGCAGAAGGCTGGTCTGGAGTACGATGGCGTACACACCAGAAATAATGATGCTGGACCATCCACTTGGAATGACGTCTGTTGCCGTGACCGGCGACGACAAGTACATAGTGTCTGCTTCGGACACAACTGTTCGTACATGGGACATTAGATAGGGTGACATCTGTCGTAGTCTCCTCTGAATCACTCGGCACATCGCGGCTGCGTCGTCTATCGAGCTATGGATTTAGAATGCAAGTGTCATAGGACGCAAGGTTCTGCCAACAACGGCAGGGATGACATCCGTCCACGTCTTACACAACAGCTCCTAGATCGCGTTTTGCCGCTCAAGATGTCTGATACAGAGTCTGTCCGAGTCGTCGAATATTCAAGATGTCTATGGCTTTTCATCAGATGGTAGATATTATGTCTGGTGTGGAAGATGGATAGCGTAGGGCGTGGGCCAGTGCCCATATGGTGTGCGAAGATGGGTAGGTTGATGTATATGCTGGAAGGCCATTCAATCCCCCGTCATGCCTGTGGCCTTTTCCCCCGACAGTGGCCGAGCTGCGTTGACAGGATGGTTCGGATCTGCGACACAAGTTTCAATTATATGGATGGCAGTCGGCGCATTACGTCTACCTCAGACATCAGTGAGATTGCGTCGGGGAGTTGGACCCAGACGAAAGGTATGAGTACGTGGGATTGGACGAACTCCTCGTATGAGGAGACAGCTTGTGCGCTCTTGTGAGTCGGTATTCATTGTGATTCTGGAACAATCTGACATACGCAGTAGAATGCGAGTTGTTGGGCCATTTACTTGAGGTGACGGACGCCACCTCCTCCAACGATGATTGCCGTGTTATATCTGGATCATTAGTCACGACCATTTGAATATGGAACTATCGGAGGTAGAGCGACGACAATCTGTATTGTCATTCGAGAAATGCATTGCGTTGTCTTCCCGCACGATGGCAATCGCGTTGTGTTTGGGTTGAGGGATTTTCAGATCTGGATTCGAACCCATCGACAGGCCAGAGCGAGCCGGCTTGGATACGGAATACGAGATAGGCGAGTCTAGTCTGTTGTCTGGACGACCCCAATAGTCAGATGGAGCCCGAGCCCTTTCCTTGAACCACGGCCAGTTCACATCTACAGTTCAGTTAATCAGGATGTGACAAGTGACACATCCTCATATCCTCATATCTATAACCAACAATCGCGACTGAATAAGCAATGAAAAGACCGTGAACAGACTGTGAACAGCTGCTAGATCCCTCCCCAATCTAGTTGGGTCAACGGTGTGCTTGTTATATGCGTCGGAAAACAATACCATTATAGATATGAAACGTACTCAATAGGATACATTTGGCATTTGAGATTGATACTACGTAAGAAATCGATTTGTATACAAGTTCCATGCCTGTTTCAAGGTATGGATACTATAGTAGAAATGTTCGAGTTCGCAAGACTAATGCTGGAGAACAGAGAGTATAGTACATCAGCTGCCTAGGTATCTCTATGATAATTCATGACCGCGATGAGAATTGACAAGCCTAGTCCAATATTCTATGCCGTGGAAGGGTCCATTCGATATCTACAGAGGCACATGTGATCAGGTAGTGGTGCACGGAGTCGCAGTGAGATTTGACCCTTAACAATTGCTGTAAATGATAGGATGAGCACATCGGCATTTGTAGCCATACATCTACAGTGAAATTGCAATCAATAGGAAACCTCGATAACCATCAGACCTGGTTTTGTGGTACAGCCAAATCACAGCAGACGTTGTGCTCAGATTATCACAGATGCATGCTCGTATTAATCGGCGTGTGGTAACGTACGGAACTGTCTCACTGGGTAGACTTGGAGCCATCGTCCGACAGTGGTTCTGGTGACCTCTGCCGGACCCCTTTGCTTACCTTGCTGATGATACAGTGAACATAGGCGATATTTGTGGGTATTTCACCTAGAGGTTTCACAATTGCGTTGCATGGTGTATTTCTGGCTTGGGACTACGAGTGTGTAGCACCTGCACTAGTAGTCGGGGATCGCCGGACATCGCTGAGTATATAAGGGCTTAGCCGTGTATTTCCTTTTGCAACGTGTTACCACACCTACCCAGGACAAACGGTCGCTATCGGTCCCATGTACCACCGATAGCAATGGTGAAGTTCCGCCTTTCGTACCCATTGCAGCCAAATCGCGGCCAATTTTGTGTTCATAATCCATCCAACCAGGAGTGTTGAATGTGTTCTACCACGGTTATTTTGATGGCAATTACTCACCCTAATTGGCTGGTCTGAATCGCCACCAGTCTGCTAGTGCATCTGTAAGGTTTTTCCAGCTCCAGTTCAACAATCCTCTGCTTGTCATTGGGTTTATTTCGCCTTTTACCAATGCACTCCTTGCGCACTTGTTAAGCTATGGACACCCTGTTCCAGTCTCATCCGCACTTCGAGCAGGATGATACAAGGTCGGACTTTCAACGGAGATGGCCTTACTCGTTGACACATCAGTAATGTTTCGGTTGTCAATTGATACTTTCTAGACCATAATGCTCTTCTACTTTATCCCGGAAGACGATACTAACACAACTTATACTCTGGTTATCAGATATGTGTCCCAGTGATGTCCACTCACGTCGGCTAAAGAGGTATAGACAGTAGATTGATGGTTGCGATGGGTATAGTGAAGAATCTCTTTGTGAGCCAGGGGAACTTGCAACAGTGCGTCCCCGATCAGACATGCCCTGAGTTGCCCATGCCCAACTCTTAATTCCCAAGGTCAATTGGATTGGCTCAGGCCTCGAAATCAAATGAAGCACAAAGGCTGATTTGTGACCTCTTAAGAGGTTTCATGAAAGGCGAATGATGGAGTGGGAGAAGAGCACTGATCTCCAACTGCGTCGAAAAAGAATTTGTTAGCCAAACTCTTTTTCTGTCCAGTTTGACGTGCTCGGGTGCTCTGGAGAAGACAAGTTACCTCAGCTTCAATTCCATCAGGCCATGTGTCCACCCCTTCAGTCGACTACATAGTGGGTAATGACTCATTCCAGCTGTTGGGTGCCATTGTGGTATGTTTCATGGCGACAATAGCAGTCGCCCATTGCCAATATGAGTCAGGCAATATCGCAATACTCTGATGTTACTATTGGCGGATTTCAATTACGACTGCTCTGCGCCAATGATCTCCTCCAGTTCTTATCGAACTTTCTGGGTTGATCTCCGTGTCAAGAGGCGATCATCTATTTGTCATAGAAATGCGATGTAAGATTCTGCTTTGCTGATCCTCTGTTTCTCTCTTACACGAAACACATCAGATGGGAGCATTTATCTAGCTACAGTGGTCCCTGTGTGCCTCTACTACAGAACGCACACGCAAAGGAAGGGGTTAGTTTGCCCAGTGACCCGGTAGCGGATCCAGCATTATCCACGCCGTTTCCCCTTACTGCAATGTGACCGGGAAGGAAGGTTAGATGGGATATATGTTGAAAGATCCGTAAGAACGACGACGATAAGCTTTTTGATCTGGACAATGTCCGCAAGGTGGATGAGGGTTTTTTCTCTTGGACGTTTGCATCACTACGTGGTCCTCTCGACTTTCAAATGAACTATCCTTTCGCTCTGACAGCTGGTCTATGGAATGTCAGAGATTCTCGGCTCGTGGTGGTAAGTGGTGTTGCTAATGGCTGAACTCATCTCGTAGGTGAGATCTCCAGATTTCACTTGTTCCGTAACCTGTTCCCGATGTTGGCACCCATTTTATTTATACACGTTCGCATCACAAGCTGAACGAGACCACTACTGATGTCTGCAGAGGCATACTTCGGCCTGTGTGCTATGTCCTGTGCTAGTGAAATAGAACAGGAAGTCTATGCCGTGATGGGTCCTGTTGGTCGATGAGAGGTTGAGCAGACGGGTAGCAGTGTCCACGCAAGGTCGAGGTGGAATCGGACGGGGTGTACAAATCAGTCCAGTCCAATTTCGATGAGAGAAATTGGACTGGAGTAAGGATGTAGGATTGACAACGTTCGTACTGAAATTCGGAGGACTTAGGTATCCGTCATGTAGCGCTGCGTTCACAGTCCATTCTGTGTTTGTAGAAAAACTCGCTGTCTCAACCTTTCGGCGTCCGCAAACAGATAGAGGTTGTATTGTAGGCTGTATTGCTCTGCCGCCCCTACTTCTTCCGGAAATACGTAAAGAAATACTTTTGTATTGTCACCAGTATAGTCATTCTCATCTCTGATGCCATCAGGCCCAATTGTCAGTATGTCATGGGTGCCGGGACCAATTGGTGCGTGTGGATACTTCAAGTGTGGGTACGCCCCTGGTGGACGACTGTGCAGCATGTGCAGCCTATGGAAATTCAGCGGTACGTGCTTATTGCTGATTAGATGTTGTTTCCGAGAAACTGTCTGTCAGGATAGGAATTATGGGGTTGATTGGGTGGCTACCCATAAGCGTAAATTCCTAAAGTAGTTCTAGACGCCTGGAACTTTTATTTAGAACGGAGTTCTAAACCGTAACGCCAAATCCCAAAAATCCTGCGGCTCTGGGAAACCGGCCAGGGCCGGCCATTAGTCATCAGTCCAGGCATTCTCTTTTCTCTCCTACTGTCATCTTAGGAGCCCAAGTCACATTAGGTGAGCTGATGCCTCATGCTCAGTTGTAAATCCTTAAGAAGGCCTGTTCCCCAGCACCTGGGATATTCTTCCAAATCCCATTGGCTTTGCTGTAAGTACCCAAGGTACTTACTTACTATAACATATAATTACAATCAATATACAGCATTCCCTTAAGGAATGCTGTCCTCTTGGTAGATATATGCGCCCATAGGGTGCATATGTATAGTTATTATGTAAGCCAGTGGACCTAGTACACGTGTGGGTCCACTTATAGTAGATAGAACTTAGACACTACCACACTGTACACATTGCCCAAACAATACACTTGGTTGAGTTCTGTGCAACGGTGTGAACTAAGACATCCTTTAACATTTGCCCAGCTGCAATAATTATTTTATTCCAAGATTGTGTTACACACTGTGTCTGTTGGGGGGCCAGATCTTCAGGGTCAGAGTTGGGGTCAGAGTTGGAGTTGGAGTCATGGTGGTTGGTGTTGAGAATTGTACTCACCTGCTGATCACTTAACCTAGGCTCCATACTTGTTTTGGAACCCGCAAAATTATGGTGTTAGGGCAAACTCTAAATCACCACAATTCCGTGAATGAACAGCTGAGAAGAATGTCAAATCCTACTGCAGCACAACTCCAGAAACAATTTAATGTTTGTACTTTGGTTACAATCCGTTGTAATGGTCAATGCAGACGATACGCAGGAAGGTAATACATTTCTTAGCAGTAGGGAATGAATAAGACTTCCAGAGTCTAGAGTTCACGGATGCTTAGGGGTCCAGATATTCCAAAAAGAGGGGAATGCACTTAGAGGCTAAAGGAAGTAGGTGGATGAATCCAACCGTCCAACCAGTGGCACTCAGAAGCGGGTAACAGCAATGTGTGAAGTAGTCTAGCAACTGCTTCACACGAGTTCAAGATCCTAATGCTCTGCAAAGGCAGTACACACTAGTTACTTAAACAAGAGCACTAATGGCAGGACTATCGACAGACAATCTCACCCTGTAGATTCGTAGTCACGTGAGGCAGATACTACACTCACGCCCAAAGCAGGAATATCACTACTTTGAGTCCAATCAAGTACAGTTACACAACTGTAAAAGATCCTTGAACTGGTAATCAACAGTTACTGAGATAGAGGATGACACTGTATGTCACTCTAGTCACACTGGTGTGCAGAAGATGGGTAGAATATGATGATATGTTATTCTTTCAGAGGCAGAATGGCCTCCTTATATATTGTATTTACAGGGGCTGACTAATGCTTCTGGAATATTCTACCTATTAATAGATGGAAACTACTGGAAGGTTGTGGAAGGTGGAAGAAAGGGGTAGAATATTCCAAGCCAATCACAGGATCTGATCACAGCACTAACACTGATCAGGAGCTGAATAATGGTTCTGGAAAGTTCTATCTAATAATAGAGGGAAACAGCTAGAATGTTATGGAAAGGGGTAGAATATTCCAAGGCAATCACCTGATTTGATCACCCATCAGCTGATCTGATCCCTGAGCTAGGCACTGATCAGGCAAAAAGAAGGGTGTCCACCCTGTTTTCTGCACTGGTTTGGACAGCCATGGATAGCCACATCTCAGGTGATGATCTGCACGGAAAATAGTGCCCTGAGAGGCTGTGGTTGTTAAGTTACAGAATATTTATTGATCAGAGACATCTGAGCTTGAATTCAGGCCAAATGCCTGGTCCAAAAGGGGAGAGCTGGCTGTGTGAAGGTTTGTGGGTGCCTATGGGTCCACAACTGTAGCACAGCAGAAATAAATGATTCTGAGCTGAGTTCTGCATGGAATATTCCCGAAAAAATATGGAAAAATAGAGAATATTTGAATAAGTCCATTCCAGGTACAAGCATCAAATATATGCGGATATTTAGGAATGGAAAAGCAAAGAATAGGACATTGGTGCTGCATAAATGGAATTTGATAGGGAAAAGGTGGTTCCCATACAGAAGGAGTCATAGCATGAGTCACCATTACTCAAATAACTCGGTCAATACTTCGTTTCCTGGGCTAATCAGCACAGCTATGGGTAGGCACAGCTTCTATTGAACTCTCCACTGAAAATGGAGTCAGGAGGTGCAGTGGTTGTGAAGATATTGAGCATTTACTGGCAGTGGCAACCAGATTGAGTCGGAGATTGAAATGAGTCATGTGATTGAAAATGAGTCAGTTGTCCAGGTGACTCTGGCTGACTTTAAAGCTGCTGACATCTGTGAGGGTTTGTGGGTCCATGTGGGTCCCAAACTTCGCCCAGCAGAACAATAAGTTTGTAGACTCATTTCTGCATGGAAAATTCCCGAAAAAATATGAAAAAATAGAGAATATTTGAATGGCCCTGAATCAAGAGAAAGCAGCACATATAGGCTGATATTTTAAGGCCATGAAGTGAAATTGTACAGTTTCAGGACTTTAAACAAGATCTTTTAAGGGAAAACCAGTTCCCATACACATCTGGAAGGTTGATTGTCCTCTTCTTTGGGGATCTGGCCATATATAGGATGTGGCTTCAGTTTGGATCTTGCCATGTCAGTGGGTATCAGAGTATTTCCAGTTGGAAGGAGGGGTTCAGAAAGATGAGATGGAGATGAGAGCTGGGGTGATGCAAGTTCTGAGTGTGGCCCATGAGAGGGAGCATGATAGGAGGTAGCCAGTGCCTGTCTGAACCCTTGAGACCAGCTAGCTTGAGACCCAGGAGGTCACTGTGAAGGGTGTTGCAAGTCTGTAGGGATAGACATGCCTGTCATAGGGCCAAAGGTCAGTTGGCATGTTTTGGTGGCATATGAGGGGATCACTGGAGTGAAGGGAAGGTATGTCTAGGAAACTCTTGAGCATCAAGACAGACAAGATCATGGGTAGGTGGGAGTCAACTCAAAAGAGGATATATTTCTACCTCAAGCATTGGAATATACATGGTGGAGTGATGGGAGCAAATGTCAAGAAGGATGTGTCATTACCAAAAAAGGCATGAGCAACATTTGGAACTGCTGAAAAATCTAGAAAGGGGGTCGGCACCCCCTTGCTAGATTTTTTGTTTAGGATCGCGCTGGTCCTGTCAGTGGAGCTTAACTTCTCGGCTAGCTACCGGTGCAGTGATCCGAATGGCTTTAGAACGCAGATTTTAGGACTTAAGACTTATGGATAGTCACCCATTATATGATCATTAGTTTAATCATGTTGGCAACTTTTTGCAATGACTCATAAGAAGCTGTGGGCTGTGGGGCGTTTTTTCAATACATGAAAGTTTTGTTTGAGTGCCCTCCTGGAATCATTTCCGATAGGCTTCTTCCGTATTATCGTTGGCGATCAATTCTGCATCACACCAACCAAATCCGGCCATCGTGAAATCAAAGTCATCGTTATGTACGTTAGTATTGAGCTTGCGTGAGAGGAGATGATAGTTGAGCATTACCTTCGGTGAAGTTGGTTGGAGTGTGGTATGATAAACCACCCTGTGCGATCAGCAGAATGTGAGCTAAACAGGCAGAGTATGGAACTTTGGATCGACATCTTTCTCAGAGAGGATAAGAGCTACAGTCTAGATCCCGCTACTGTGTTTATTGCTTATTACTCGTATTAGAAGCATGCTGAGTCAAGGTATGATACCACGAATGTGGTCTCTAGATAAAATGCGACGTATAGAATTAAACCGTGATTCCGTGTTGTCGCCCACTGCCAAATGCATTCTTTCACTTCAAATCTCGAGTTCGGACACGAGACGATGCGAGCTTGGCCGGTTGCCCCAAATTCCCATCGATTCGAAAAATTCGAGGCGACCGGGCTTTTTCGGTGATAGTACGTGGTCACTTCTGAAAGTATCACACCTGATCCTGAGGAAATACTTGGAGGATAATCGGGTTCTTTCACCCCCGAGTTGCCTCAACACATCATATCTTTAAGTTATCGCAGTTAGTCGTCCAGGTTGCTTATCTGACTGAGGACAGCAATGATATGAAATTACGATTTCGAAGACCAATGTACACGTAAATGGTGAAAGGAAAAAAAAGTGACTCGCATCTAAAACGTATTATGCATAGCTTACAGTAATCCACCACTATTTTCCAGCTTTCCCCGTGAAAATAGGCCCACTATCCACCACTTAAAAGTCAAGCATCGAAGAATGAGCGCGGTCACGATGAAGTCTGTCATCTCAATCACGTGATTCATCAATCCTCATCGCGTACCATGTATGCTTGATGCTTTGCCAGCGTCCTCTCAGTTGACGAGAATATTTGGCACGGCGTCTGTGATCGTCTTACTATCGAGTCCAAGTCCCCTTCGTCGAGCTGGATGAGGGTTGGAATTCGGGTGACCCCGGCGCAGGTGTCTCGCCATCATGTTCCGGTCAAACGTCGCGAAATGACAATCTAGCACAGAACACATCCATTGGAAGTTCTCGGATCTATATACTCGTTCCTCGTTGGCGAGTAGTTCTGCATTTTCAAAGTCCAGCTGACCGCTCTGTATCCTGAACAACTCGCTTGGAATGTGAACGTAGAGGTGTCGGGCATGGGCATATGTGAATCTCGAAAGGAGAGTGCTGCACGGCACCCCATCACTATCTAGAATTATGCAACGCCGTTTGTTGTCGAGGTAAACCTCCAGAGTGGATGCTATTTGGCTTGATGAGATAGATGGCGAACGGACTGCTCTCTGGAGGGGGAAGTCACCAGTGCCCCACCTGACAACGGATAGATATCCTCAGCAGATGGCTCGATGGTGGATTTAGACACTTCATCCTCGTCAGATTCAGAAAGGGAAGTGTGTGTTGATAGAGACTGGTCACTATAGGGAACAGCTAGTGGTGTCTCACCCAGCAGCTGTTCGACTGTCTCGGCGGGTGGTTCGACGGCGAGGTTCGAAGTTTCACCCCCGTCGTGGCTCATGTTGTTAATGATGTTGGGTTGTGTCCTAAATTGCGTCCCCATAAGGTGGGACCCACCCTCAGCGCTCGTCGTGACCGGGTTGGGAGGCCTCAACCACGGTGCGTCTGGCCCTAGCGCGTTCTCGAACGACGTGTACCTCCTGTTCATAATTGGGAGGTAAGTGCTCTGCCCGGGCGTCCAGTAGGTGGGGGTGGAAGGATATGAACCCTCTGACCCCAGGAATGGCGACGCGCTGATCGTTCCAAGTATCAGCTCCGTGATATAGAACGATCAACATGAACCTCCAGGGGGACGTATATATGTCTGCCCCTGTGGTGTGACTTACTTTGGGTGTTGGGACATGGGTGGCACAGGGTTAGATGGAGGGTAGCAAGGTAAGAGCGAAGGCTGATTTGCGACTCCTCGAGCAGTGTTGTCAAAAGAGAATACCGGAGCAGGGGAAAAGTATTGGTCAACCTCTAAGCTTGGAGGCTGGTCCGAAATTTTTAAAGAATCTGCTCGGCTGCTCTGGCGAGGGCACGTGACCCCAACCACTTCACTCCACCCATGAACTCCTCCACTTGAGCACATAGTGGGTATTGGATCACCCCTGCTGTTTGGAGATATTAGGTATGTTTCACGATGATACTAACGACATTACTATTAGCGCTCTGTTGCCTTGGAAGAACGCTTGTCGGATTGCTTTCACCTAGACTGTACGTTCAGTAACGTTGAGTACTTTGTTTTTATCGCGGTTATCTAGATGATTTACCTATTGGGGTATCCAGACGAGAGTCTATCTGCGTCAGTAATCTCCAGCTCGTATTGTGGAATCATCTGCGCTGATCTAAGTGTTGCGGAGAAAATGTTCTTTTCATCTTCACCCGACGCATCCCTCGCCTTCCATACAAGTCCCGTAGGCAAAGCATTACTGTATCCATTATCTGTTAAAGACAATGTTCTGAGGACGTACAGTCAGTTCCATCGTCAGAATTCAACCAATACGATCTCGTACCTGCTGAAGGTCGGGTGAGGCATCGAGTTGTTATCCTGTGCGTCCCATCTTTGGGCGAATGTATACCATCTGTTCATAATGTGACTGAAGATAAATGTCAGACACCGATGATCAGATATGTCCATGTGGCACGCACGCTGGAAGACGAGACATGATTAGCAGGAAGATGGCTTCAGTGGATTCGAAATGAAAGTAGGTTGCTGGTGTCTTTCTGTGAGTGGCGAGAACTTGAGTTTGAGATTCGAATCAGTCCGTCTTTTATAGCTGTTGGTGCCAGAGTGCCACAGTAGCGGACTCATGGTAGGGCGGCAACCTCGAGGCTTGGACGTCAAATCTGGAAAATCCATATGCGGCATGAATTATCTTAATTGAGACCCGGAGGCTGATATGAGCACAAGGCGCATACGTGCTTTGTCTTCTCGGAGTTTGGCCAGCCTAATTCCCAGTCAAAGGATCACCTAATATGCAACTGATGTCTGCTGTAATAATACTAAGGAAGTTCACGAGTAGAAAAGTACCTGGTTGTCCATGAAAGATGCTGTTCAACGTTCATAGACGTATTGCATGACTACGCCACACGGAGGCAGTTGATACATCTGGTCCATAGACCCTGGCGTTCCCACTTTCTGCTGCACGGGAGTGGACTGCTCCCGTCATAGCCTGAGAAGCCCTCCTCTCTTATTCGGGAAAAGCACTAGCGAAGTTGAGACGAACAGGTGGATCTAGCATGGCCGTGCAAGCAGGTATGACTCAACAATATGATGGGCACGGGGTTGGTGCATTGACAAGCATCATAGACCTTAAATCGACTTCTGGTCGAGCTCGTTTCAGAGATAACCGACTTACATGTGCGTTCAGCCCCTGCCGGCCCGACTGAAGATTATGTTCAGGCAAGGTAGCGAAATAAAATTGAATACTTTGACGTGGCCTTATCTCGACAGCCTATGGGATCAGATTAGCAGAAGGTCAACAAATTTCACTTTGCCATTTTTTCCCGGCGCGTACTCACCACCTCATGCAAAACTCACACACCTGCGTAATTATCACCAATCACAACACGCGTAGCAGCCCCGAATTCCACTAAATCAATAGCAACATTTATTTTTCCCCAGCTTGAGTCTACACTGAGTCTTGTTGCGCATCGCCCTCCTGTTCTGCACGTACACGGTCTGTGGAAGATCGCGGTGGCGATGATGGACGCTGATACAGATACGCCACTCATTCAAGCGTGATAGTGTGGTTTCACAGCGATCCGGAATGGACCCTTCACAAGCAATAGATTACGCAAGATATGCATCATCGGGACTTTATATATGGTGATGGAGGTGACCATCCTTGATACCATTAGTCAAGGGGAATCCAGAGCACTGCTACAAAGCAAACATATTCCCAGGCCGCTAACTATATCTATACTGCGCAATCGATGTCCACTCGTTCCTTCCCGCGCCTGATATACAAATCGGATCAGTGCAACATGCTTGGCTATCACGTGACTGAGAAGATGCTTCCTCACTTTCCATCGATGCTGGTCAACGTTCTATTTCGCACTCTGGCCCAGTGGATATGCATATGTAGTGTGTTTTAAAGGACAGGTGTTTCTGTCTTCTTTATCCACATTCTGGAATCCATATCGGCGATGAGGAGCAATAGTTGCGTCCCAGTGGGAGAGGATGCGATTAACTCATCGCAATCATCTGATCAGCTGTAAATCGCCCAGTGATATTCCCAAGTGGATTCATGTTCCACTTCAGCGTCGAGGATATCCTGGACAATATACATGGTGCTGTTGGTCGACTCCCTCCCACATCGGAAGGCACGTACGGGATCATGAGGGTGCTTGTTCTTTGAATGCCTGCGCACAGTGTCGTGCCGCATTCGGACGAAGCATCCTACCTCTGGGCACCGCCAGGCATATTCCTCAGCACGCTGGACTCTTGCATTTGTGAACAGCAATTGTGCGTCTGTTCTTCTCAGCTCCCCATGTTCAATTAGTTTGCGCTCCATTCCGATGTGCTGATCCAGAATGTGCATAGCAAAGGCAGCATGGTTGCTGCTTGGGCCCCTGTACCTGCATGGTCTACCATCCCTGTTCCGCAGCACACAGTATCTCTCATACCCTATGACAGTGGAGAGACTGAGCACATTGCAACCTGGGCCATAGGGACGGTGTGCAGTGTTGTTTGCCGCCATTTGCATGACTGGCGCTGGCAGGACGCTTGTCGTCGCTTCACCCAGCGTCTGGGCAACTGCCAGGGTGGGCTGCGCCGCTGTGGCATTCCATGCGGCGTGCCCATATTGATCTAAGTTGTTCTCATAGTTGGGTTGTGACCCAACCGAACTGTTCAGTTGTCATTAGGAAATTATCATGATGATCAGGATGCCAATCACCTATTGTTTGGGTTGATACCCGGCCAGCCTGTAGCTGGATTGTATTCCAGCCTTTGCGGGTCCCATGGATACACTGGAGGTTGGGGTGCACCTGGCGCCTGTGCTTGGGACATGGAGGAACCCAAGCCTTCAGCTGAAACTGACCCATCCTGTGGTTGAGGTGTAGTCCCAAGCAATGCATCGATGAGTTCAGACCCTACCCAGGCTTGGAAGAGCTCCCTCAGCGTCTCGCTGAAAGTCGTCAGGTCAGTCTCGCCGTATCATGTAGCAGCGAAGATAGGCTTACTCATCAACATGCGATGGGCCCGTCACTGGGAGGTCATCGATTGACGCCTCTCCGAACGCAATGTTGTCCGGGTCATCCAATAACGGAGTGCTGAAGATGATAACAACGTGAGTGGTGTTCTCTAAACATTGCAATGACTTGTCAACATACGATGGACGAGTTATTGGGAAATCATTGAGTGCAACCTCGAAGGAGGCACTGTTATTCCCAGCTGAGGGCTCTCCGAAGGCCACGCTGTTGTGGCCGCCTGGGAATCCAACCCTGAAGATGAGAATGATGTAAGTTGCCTGTGCTAGACATTGCAGTGACTCATTGACATACGAAGGACCGGTTGCAGTGACAGTCTCGAGTACTTCCTCAAAGGCCGCACTACTGTACCCGCCTGAGGACTCTCCAAAGGCTACATTGCCGTAGCCATTTGGGAATGTGTCCCTGAATTTGAGATCAATGTAAGTGGCGTGAGTTGGACATGACAGTGAGTTGTTGACGTACGAAGGACTGGTTGTGGTGAGTGGTTCGAATGCATCCTCTAAGGGTGCGTTGTTGTAACCGCTTTCAAAGTTGATGCTGAAGGTGACAACATGTAAGTCGTATGGGGAAGACTTAAACGAGCCGAGGGATGATGTGGATGTACTGGCGATGAGACTCACTTGGAGGAAAAGCGGTTCATGTTGGGTGAGAAATAGAGATCTGATCAGTTGTAAGAGTAGGTTGGTGTGGGAGGGGAAGTGTTAAAGTGAGACAAGGAAATGCCTCATCCTTTATGTGTTTTATCTACTACTTAGACCACAGGTTCATGTAAGCGTGCCAATGTGCGTCTAATGGAGGGTGGAGACCTCGAGGAAGTCATGAGGTTCCGATTTGGTCAGGACGGGAGAGACTAGTCATGTATTATGAACTGGTGACCTGATCCTCTCCTTTGTCTGAACGGTGCTTCTTGGTTTGATATGGCTCAAACACGATTAGGATCCCTCTGCTTTGTGAATTTCCCAAATTAGGTATATCGGGACTGAATCACATGCTGTCGAAGCGCACATATCAGAGGCTTTCCGGACAACACAGGTATCATTTCAAGTGGGTCACATTCATTGAGTGAATTGTATCATTATCTAAGACCTGGCCCACTGCCCTGGCTTCAGCAGACCGTTTCCTCACCATAATGGCATGGTCTTCCCGTCAAAAGAAGGATATCCTCGTGCTTGGCACGGTATGAATTTCGTATTTCTGGCAATCTGGCACAACTGGACAATCTAGTAGGGCGTCCCGATTGGCACTAGCGTTCCAGTCTCACGCAGTGGATGATAGGGATGCTGAGCTGAATAGGCTGAGGATTGACAGGGGAATTAAAGTTGAACAAATATAGTACACTTAATTCAACTACCTTAAGGGTTTTGCCGTATATTTGAGGAAGGCTTCGAGTCGTTCATCCACACGTTCAAAACGTGGAATGTGTCTATCTATCACATCAGATCGACTTAGATGTTAAGCTCTTTACGTGTAGCTAAGAGCCCCAGTTTGGTAATATTCAGTCTAGAGATCTACCGTGGCAACAAGCGTTCATCCCTGATTACGTAAGGGAATATGTATCCGCTACCGTTGGTTCTGACAACCCTGGCGTGCATTTCTATACAGGAGTGACTTTTGAATTCCGTTTGTAGGTCACAAGGCTGAAAAAGCTCACGACATGCTGCTATGTGAGCAATCAATTCTCACCATTACTTTCGCTGTCTATCCATACACTCTCTAGTACCCATCATATCGAAAAGCCTAGTTGACACCCTTTGCCTTTCAGGGATATTATGATTAAGGTGCTTCAGGCTTTCTTACATTGTTCTCTGGAGTTGTAGCTGGCCAACTTGGGAACATAGCCTCACCTGTTCCGATATGGGGGGATGTTGACTCAGCACTCATTGGCAATGTCCGGGAATTTTCCTGTACTATGAGTCTATGGGTTTGGTTGCCACGAGTTGTTCGTGAGATGCCTGTTACAGATACCTAATCACCCTGTATTCAATGCCAGTGGCCACACCTTGCAGTGCGGAGCACAGTAAATCTGACAATTGACACCTCCAATGACAACGAATTGAGAACTATCTGATATGAGCCACTGACATTGTTTCGTTTAGCACCCCTGAATAATTCCCACCTGACAATGCGAGAAATCCGGGCTGCTGGAGGAAGTGCTAAGTAAGCGACTATGGTCTTCTCCAAGTGGTATGTAGATCTAATTCCAAGATCCTTGTGCTTGTCCAGACCAAGGCTCCCACCTTGACACGTTCTGTCCCTCTTTGATGTGTCCACATTTCATTGTCCACTGGGACCTGGGTCGCCCACCTGGGACAGCCTGGACATCTACTTTCCTCAAAGCGGTGGGGCTGCTCATCAAACATTTTATGACCACATGCAATGTCAATATTTGCCATGAGTTTATGTTCTATACTTACCATAAATTATCTTGTCCCATTGGAGAAAATGTGAGGAACGCACTGCCATACAAGTGTTTAATCTCTTCAATTAGGGGGAGGCGCCACTTAAGCAACTAATCGACCAATTGTTCTCTTCATGCTCTGGCTGGTCAATCGTTTGGTCACTTCAACAGATCCTGATGTTTGGTTCCATGAGTTGCAATCTTATTACAGCCTTCACCATGTCACTAGAAGCCAGAGGCTTTACTCGTTCGGGAATATTCTCAAGAGCGCCCCTCAAGTCTTTATTTAATAACGGCCCCCCGCGAGTAGTCGATTCTGAATACAAAGCAGGGGAGTGGGCTCCTCGAGACTTTTCCACCAGAGGAGCATGTTGCTGATACCAGTGACCCCCCCAAATTGGGGACGTGACAACGGCGCAATCCTTAAGACCGTGTGTACGTTTCCCTCTTCCCTGTTGTCTCTGCGATTTAAAGTTTCACAGTTGGACAATAGATATAATTTTTCTGCTCGTGACTAGTCCCAGCACTGGAACGCGTTTGACGCCATCATCAGCTTCTCGCCTACGGCGCTGTTCTTCTGTGCCATTCTTCTCCTCTTTGATTGCGTGTGCCGCATGCTGCTCACGACATTCCCAAACGTCACTCCACCAGCGAGAAGCCCTGTTCGTCCCGCTTTGACGTCGTAAAAGTTTGTCAAGGGATGGGCTCGTGTTTTACATGCTGAACTGTATTACCTCGATTCCTGCGAACATTTCTGCATTCGAAACAGAGACTGACTGCATTTTGCATACTCACCCAAAGGTAGATTGCTATTGGAAAGGAATATCCTGTTCGTATTGTATGATGGCTGGCAAGGTCAATGGAGATGACACAGGAGGTAGTCATGTGAGACAACGGGAACGGCTCAATGTAGAAGTAAACGAATATCATGTGAATGCTGCTTTACCACTGCTGCAGAGACCCCAATCTCGTGCTTCAGACGTGGCATTGCCTCATCCTGTGACAATGCGAGAATGAGGAATGGGAAATGCCAGAGTTGTTGCGCTCGAATGCAGTGCTCAACTTCTCTTATATGGCTAAGAATGAGTATGGCAAGATTCCTGTTCTTTGAGGTGTCAAAGCGACTCACTGAACCGGGGGGGCTGCTGACAGCCAGAAACAGCGTCAAGAGTGAAAATCTTAGTGGCCAATGCAAGTCACTCCACCAGATTCTCTATCTGATCTCTGTCTAAGTTTCAGACTTTTGTGCGTCTCCCCTCCCTTTCCTCTTCCTCAAAGCTATGGCGCCAGCAAATGTGCCTACTAAGGAAGAGGAAGGAGAAGGGCATAAGACATGTATGAGCAACGGAAGATATGAGAGATTATGAAAGAGAAGTCCAAAAGTCTGAAGTTCAGACAGAGACCGGATAGAGAATCTGATGGAGTGCTGTAGGACGACCGTTACTGCAGCCTGACTTCACAAGAGTGGCCGTCTTACGAAAACGTCACACAATTGATGACAGGGAGCCAGCCTTTTCATCCGGTGTCAGCCTGTGGGTACCGGATGCGACGAGGCGCGCACAAAAGATAATCTTTGTCAGTCGAAGTGACTTTAGAAGACTTGGATGGTTCGTCGTTGATACCTGCAGGAGTACTCTCCTTATATTCAGTCTCGTCTCATCTACCCTTCTTTATTCTCTACTCTCTTGTCTCACCCATCCTTCTTTATCCTCCATTCTCTCATCTCACTTACCACTCCATCTCGCCTACCTTACATCGCCGTTCTGACAACAGTCTTGACAGTGTATAGGGTTAGCCGAGTTTCAAAGTGGTTATGGAAGGTTGTCGTCGTCAGTTGACTGTGACATGTCACGTCACTAAGCTTCCCTCTCGTTACATGACACTGAAATGTCGGCCGTACTAGGATCTGTCTTCGCACCCTGGCGGGATGGCTTCAGATCCCTGGTAAGCAACTAGTGCTCATCTATACATTCCTTTTTTTCACTCCGTCTGCAGCGCCATTTCGCACACGAAAAACCCGTCATCTTTTTCTCGCTCGTTATGGGAGGCATCGGACCCGTGGTGCTCGTTGTCGTCTCGCCCATTCGTACGAGGATGGGATGGAAGCCAGCCGAGAGGGTGCCCACCAGCTATCCAGGTGCGTTCACACCAGTCACTCGTATCGCATTTCCCATCAAACGCGCGCCGACTCGCGTCCACGTCCAAAGGCTCCTTTTCCGACTTGCCAAAGATGTTAGGAAAGTAGGACGGGATGAGATGGCCGAGGAGGAGGTTGGCGTCTGTTACCGCGAGGGGACCGCCTTTCCTAGACCCAAGTTCAGCACACAAGGAAAAGGGAATGAGACAGCATGGAGGGACGGCTAACCGGTAACACGCTGGTCCAGGCTCGGCACCCGCGCCCTCGGGGCCTGCTTGGAAGAGCCCGTTGCGCCAGAAAAGACGCGACCCACCGCCCGCGGCGACCGTGCTGATGTCCAACTGGGGCAACTGAATCGTGATTCCCGCCGTCGTCGTCCCGTACACCGTCTCATACCGCCCTGCGTACCGCGACACATCGGTGGACGTCCCGCCCACATCCAGTCTGCCCAGCCCCGATTACTCACACAAACGCCAACAACATCGAAAAGAACACGCAGCGACGCACCCAATCACAGGCTGCCGCCGCTCCTCGTCCCAGCTCGTCAGCGCATACCCCACCACGCCTCCCGCGGGCCCACTCAATATACTTTTCAACCCCGAAAAATTATCCAAATCCAACAATCCCCCGTCCGAGCCCATAAACTCCACCCGTGGATCATGCAGCCCCTCTTCGCCCCTGCGCGTCCCCTCTTCTCGCGCGTCCTTCGCCTCCGTCCCCGACCCCCGCCGCAGCCGTTCATCGAACCCCTTAAAAAGCCATCCAGATAGTCCATCAGGATCGGCGTCAGATACGCGTCCGCCGTGCTGGACACGCCGCGCGGGACCACCTTGATCATGGGGAGGAGTTGGCTCGACATAGACACCTGCGCAAACCCAATGTCGCACGCAACCTGGCCGACGAGGAGTTCATGGTCGGGGTACGTGTACGAGTGCACGAAGGCACGAAGACGATGGCGAGGGAGCTGTAGCCATTGGCATAAAGCTGCTCAAGGTTACGCCGCACGGTTGCTGCGTCTCGCAAAGGGCGTTGCATGAGATGGTGCTGGCTATAACGGGCTGGAATAGTGGAGTCTGACCTGGCTTTTTGATAATCCTAACAGCCTCCCTGCTCAATCCTCTCACCACATCCCCAGGCCCCTCTGCATCGTGCACCCCATCCCACCCCGGGCCCCGCAACCCCCTTGCTACCCTCCCGTCCTCTGTGAACACGACCGCGTGCTCCGCCGCCTGCGGGTCGGAGGTATATCCGGCAAGTGTGACGTGTTCGTCCACTTCTACGACGGTGCTGTAGAGCGGGCTGGGGCGGCGGATGTTGAGGTCGAAGATGCGGGGACGGGATTGGTTGCCTACGAGGAGGAGGTCCTGGAGATGAGGGTGAGCGTGTACATAGGGAGGAAAAGACGGCCACATTACTTTAAACCCCTTTGTGATGATGAGGGTGTGCTTGTGTCTTTTGCGTTCGAGGAGCGCATTCGTAGCGACGGTGGTGGAGAGGCGAATGTAGTCTGTTGAATGAAGTCGTTACATATGACAGGAGTTACATATGCATGGCACGAACCGATCTTGTCTGTCTTGAGCACCCCACCGCGTGGAATGGGGGTACCCGTGACTGTCTCAAGAATGCGACGGATGCCCTCTGTAGGTGCGTCGCGATAATTTGTTGGGTCCTGCGAGACTGTATGTGCGATGGGCTTTGAGCTTTGAGTGAAATAGGTGTAGCTGGATATGCGACGTACGCAGTTTCACGACCATCTTTTTACGCTCCGAGGGATCTTCAGGGTCCGGATACGATCTGAAAGCATACGTTCATAACAACAATAGCCTCAATACTTCCATCACAGACAGAAACCAGCAGCAAGGGTGCTCGCCGTGCTTACGCATGAACATCGCAAAACGTCCCTCCTCGATCCGCACAGATATGTATAGACCGATCACGTACTTCAGCTTGAGCTCCAGCAGCCTGCCACAAACCGAGTGAGACGCGAAATACGGCGAACAATGTCTACTGTGTGCTCCTACTTTTGTAGCCATTTATGGGGAGTAGCTGGGCAGGTGGACGTCACGGTACGCTGGGAACAGCACTTAGAAGCCGGTGTTTATCAAGCATGACGATGGTGGGACAAAAATACTAGTAATAAGGCTCGTGTACTTTATTTACTAATCCATCGCTGCAACTCTGCAATGCTTTCAGGAAAGTTCGGCGCAGGCCTTCTAGGTGGACCGAAAGTATTCCCTATGAAAAATAATTATTCCCTCATCAGTTTTGCGCGGATGAAGCAGCAAGTAGGGTCAAGCGCATATGAAGTGTAGATCTCACGCTAGAGTTCGGTGTGGCGTGGCCTAGAAGTTGCGTCAACGAAGCTGCCAGCAGCGTCTCAACCAGAATATATGGCCAAGTCATGCCGCCCTGATTCAAGGACGAACAACAACCGAGACACAAGATGAGCCCAAAGCGTGTCTTTCGTCGATTTTACCCCGATGCGCTGAAAATCACAAAGGCACGTTTAAAGAACCTCGGAAACTTTGTTTATACCTGCCTGCAGTACGCGTGTTGAAAGGATCCCCAAGACGTTGGAGCAAGCGACTCCTCAGTATTTCGCAACACCAAGTACACAGAGGCCGCCAGTGCCCAAGACGAGGGTCCAACTCCAGCCACTCGGTGTCCATGAGAAAGAAATATGCAGACTCCCGACCAACTTTGGCCGAGTTGTATGCAAGACCACACAAGTCTCCTTGGTGAGTGACCATGTACAGCAATGGATCCACGCGTGCAGCTCATAGCGTCCAATGCCGAGGCCATGAGGCCTTGCGATGAGCTTGCAATCATCACCTAAATGCCGCCTCAAAGTCACATGCGCTCCATACGTACGATTGAGAGGCTGCGTGTTTGACCAGACTTGTGTTTGGTGAAACTTGAGGTGTACCTGCAGCGATCGGGAGTGCCTGTACACAGCAGCAGGCTCACTTTCTATATAATTCTAAAAAGATGCCAAAGCAAACGCCACTTGCAAGCTCCAGCGCAGAGCTAGACCTCCAAGCCCAACTTGAGACGAAAAGAAAGAAAAGACTTATGGCCATCACACAGTTTGTACACGCCTCCTGCTAAGAAGCATCAAAGCCACTGTCCGATGTGACCCAACAGGCCCTTTGCAATCGCCCACCAACGTGGCAGCCCTGTGCACGAAACCTTTGTTCAGATCTGCGCCAAAACTGCTAGGAAACCTCCAGAGCTACTAGTAAAGAAAGCTGTCGAATGCAAAATCGGGAATTGTTTCGTCAAATGATCGTAAAAGGAGAACCCAGCGGATACTCTGACGATGGGGTTGACCGTGCAACAGCATAAGTATCTGGCAAGTAAACCCGGGATCGAGGAATCCTCGTATTGAGGGGGAGTGATATTGATCAGTATCAGAATCTTGGGATCGACGTACGTACCTGTTGTGCGAGTTACCATAACATCGAGGGATCCGGCAATGCGAGGATTAAGGCAGTTTCATGTGGTATAATATTAAATATAGAACCTAAAGAATTGTATATAATTACAGATTTTGAATAACGATATAGAAACCAATGACTTCTATCCTACCCCTTCGACAATATAGACACGATCCACAGGAGGCAAAAAAGCCACAGGAGACAAATAGGACAATCGCGTGGAGACAAATACACCATCGTCGGAGACACAAATGCAATTGTGGGAGACATTATCAGTTCCGTTGTATTAAGTGTATTATATTTGTTCGGCTCTAATTCCCCTGTCAATCCTCGGCCTATTCAGCTCAGCATCCCTATCATCCACTGCGTGAGACTGGAACGCTAGTACCAATCGGGACGCCCTACTAGACTGTCCAGTGGTGCCAGATTGCCAGAGATACGAAATTGATACCGTGCCAAGCACGAGGATATCCTTCTTTTGACGGAAAGACCATGCCGTTATGGTGAGGAAACGGTTTGCTGAAGCCAGGGCAGTGGGCCAGGTCTTAAATAATGATACAATTCACTCAACGAATGTGACCCACTTGAAATGACACCTGTGTTGTCCGGAAAGCCTCTGATATGTGCGCTTCGACAGCATGTGATCCAGTCCCGATATACCTAATTTGGGAAATTCACAAAGCAGAGGGATCCTAATCGTGTTTGAGCCATATCAAACCAAGAAGCACCGTTCAGACAAAGGAGAGGATCAGGTCAATAATACATGACTAGCCTCTCCCGTCCTGACCAAATTGGAACCTCATGGCTTCCTCGAGGTCCCCACCCTCCATTAGACGCACATTGGCACGCTTATATGAGCCTGTGGTCTAAGCAGTCGATAAAACACATAAAGGATGAGGCATTTCCTTGTCTCACTTTAACACTTCCCCTCCCACACCAACCTACTCTTACAACTGATCAGATCTCTATTTCTCACCCAACATGAACCGCTTTTCCTCCAAGTGAGTCTCATCGCCAGTACATCCACATCCCTCGGCTCGTTTAAGTCTTCCCCATGCGACTTACATGTTGTCACCTTCAGCATCAACTTTGAAAGCGGTTACAACAATGCACCCTTAGAGGATGCATTCGAACCACTCACCACAACCAGTCCTTCGTATGTCAACAACTCACTGTCATGTCCAACTCACGCCACTTACATTGATCTCAAATTCAGGGACACATTCCCAAATGGCTACGGAAATGTAGCCTTTGGAGAGTCCTCAGGCGGGTACAGCAGTGCGGCCTTTGAGGAAGTACTCGAGGATTTCACTGCAACCGGTCCTTCGTATGTCAATGAGTCACTGCAATGTCTAGCACAGGCAACTTACATCATTCTCATCTTCAGGGTTGGATTCCCAGGCGGCAACGACAGCGTGGTCTTCGGAGAGCCCTCAACTGGGAATAACAGTGCCTCCTTCGAGGTTGCACTCAATGATTTCCCAATAACTCGTCCATCGTATGTTGACAGGCATTGCAATGTTTAGAAAACACCACTCACGTTGTTATCATCTTCAGCACTCCGTTATTGGATGACCCGGACAACATTGCGTTCGGAGAGGCGTCAATCGATGACCTCCCAGTGACGGGCCCATCGCATGTTGATGAGTAAGCCTATCTTCGCTGCTACATGATACGGCGAGACTGACCTGACGACTTTCAGCGAGACGCTGAGGGAGCTCTTCCAAGCCTGGGTAGGGTCTGAACTCATCGATGCATTGCTTGGGACTACACCTCAACCACAGGATGTGTCAGTTTCAGCTGAAGGCTTGGGTCCCTCCATGTCCCAAGCACAGGCGCCAGGTGCACCCCAACCTCCAGTGTATCGATGGGACCCGCAAAGGCTGGAATACAATCCAGCTACAGGCTGGCCGGGTATTAACCCAAACAATAGGTGATTGGCATCCTGATCATCATGATAATTTCCTAATGGCAACTGAACAGTTCGGTTGGATCACAACCCAACTATGAGAACAACTCAGATCAATATGGGCACGCCGCGTGGAATGCCACAGCGGCGCAGCCCACCCTGGCAGTTGCCCAGACGCTGGGTGAAGCGACGACAAGCGTCCTGCCAGCGCCAGTCATGCAAATGGCGGCAAACAACACTGCACACCGTCCCTATGGCCCCGGTTGCAATGTGCTCAGTCTCTCCACTGTCATAGGGTATGAGAGATACTGCGTGCTGCGGAACAGGGATGGTAGACCATGCAGGTACAGGGGCCCAAGCAGCAACCATGCCGCCTTTGCTATGCACATTCTGGATCAGCACATCGGAATGGAGCGCAAACTAATTGAACATGGGGAGCTGAGAAGAACAGACGCACAATTGCTGTTCACAAATGCAAGAGTCCAGCGTGCTGAGGAATATGCCTGGCGGTGCCCAGAGGTAGGATGCTTCGTCAGAATGCGGCACGACACTGTGCGCAGACATTCAAAGAACAAGCACCCTCATGATCCCGTACGTGCCTTCCGATGTGGGAGGGAGTCGACCAACAGCACCATGTATATTGTCCAGGATATCCTCGACGCTGAAGTGGAACATGAATCCACTTGGGAATATCACTGGGCGATTTACAGCTGATCAGATGATTGCGATGAGTTAATCGCATCCTCTCCCACTGGGACGCAACTATTGCTCCTCATCGCCGATATGGATTCAGAATGTGGATAAAGAAGACAGAAACACCCGTCCTTTAAAACACACTACATATGCATATCCACTGGGCCAGAGTGCGAAATAGAACGTTGACCAGCATCGATGGAAAGTGAGGAAGCATGTTCTCCAGTCACGTGATAGCCAAGCATGTTGCACTGATCCGATTTGCATTCAGGCGCGGGAAGGAACGGGTGGACATCGATTGCGCAGTATAGATATAGTTGGCGGCCTGGGAATATGTTTGCTTTGTAGCAATGCTCTGGATTCCCCTTGACTAATGGTATCAAGGATGGTCACCTCCATCACCATATATAAAGTCCTGATGATGCATATCTTGCGTAATCTATTGCTTGTGAAGGGTCCATTCCGGATCGCTGTGAAACCACACTATCACGCTTGAATGAGTGGCGTATCTGTATCAGCGTCCATCATCGCCACCGCGATCTTCTGACGAAGATCATACGACTCGCCCTCAACGTGGACTCCTATGGATCCACGACTCGGCAGGCCATAAACAATTTTCTAGCGCTTACTGGAGTTCACGCTCTTTCTGCTGAACTCCAGGTAAGCAATCCGTAGTATTCTGCCAACAACATTAGTATTTAATACACGCTCTTTCTGCTGAACTCCAGTCTCCGCCTGCCTAAGTTGTTATCTTCCACAGATCGTGTACGTGCAGAGCAGGAGGGCGATGCGCAACAAGACTCAGTGTAGACTCAAGCTGGGGAAAAATAAATGTTGCTATTGATTTAGTGGAATTCGGGGCTGCTACGCGTGTTGTGATTGGCGATAATTACGCAGATGTGTGAGTTTTGCATGAGGTAGTGAGTACGCGCCGGGAAAAAATGGCAAAGTGAAATTTGTTGACCTTCTGCTAATGTGCTCCAATAGGCTGTCGAGATAAGGCCACGTCAAAGTATTCGATTTTATTTCACTACCTTGCTTGAACATAATCTTCAGTCGGGCCGGCAGGGGCTGAACGCACATGTAAGTCGGTTCTCTCTGAAACGAGCTCGACCAGAAGTCGATTTAAGGTCTATGATGCTTGTCAATGCACCAACCCCGTGCCCATCATACTGTTGAGTCATACCTGCTTCATTTTATGCTAGCCAAACTACTCTCTCAGCCATCAATTGACAAAAAAAAAAGGTGCCCATCAGGCTGCATTGTCGTACCTGATCCTTTGGACTACGCTTGCTCCCGATCACGTCCAGCTCGTCGATAAATATAATGGAGGGCTGCTTTTTGCGTGCAGTGGCGAACAAGTCGAGAATTCGCTTGGCGCCGATCCCAACGAACATCTCATCGAATTCGGACCTATGAGAGGAATGGTTTGACATGCCAACACATGGAGGTAGCGGCCTACATACCCAGACGCAAAGAGGAAGGGCTAAGGTGTAGTCTGTGAGAAAAAGTATTGGTTGTGAGCCTGTAATATGATAGCTTACCACACCGGCCTCGCCGGCCCCTGCACGCGCGAGCATGGTCTTACCTGTCCCGGTAAGAAGTACACCTTTCGGAAACTTGCTTCCAAGGGTCGCAAAGGTCGTGGGATCCTTCAAGAACTCAACCACTTCTTGAAGTTCCTACAATGTAGCAAAATTAGAAACACTTTGACGTCAAGTGAAAGTGTTCTACCTCCTTGGCCTCATCAACGCCGTGTACATCACTAAATTTGACAATCTAAAGATAACAGTCGGTATCGAAACATTGTGGGTAGGTGGTCTTGGCGACGCCATGATTCGACTTCGACGTGACACTGCGAAGGAGTCGATCTGCATACATACCATATGGAGAAGACTATTGTCGTTTACTTAGTACTACCCCCAGCAGTCCTAATGAAGCTCACTTGGTCATGCGGGAATAATTCAGGGGTGCTGAAATGAGACAAAGCCAGTGGCTCACATCATATAGTTCTTAATTCGTTGTGTCATCGTCATCATTGTCAGATTTACCGTGTTCCTCATTGCAAGGTGTGGCCGCCAGCATTGAGCACAGGGTAATTAGGTATCTGTAACAGGCATCTCACAACCAACTCGTGGCAACCAAATTCAGTGGCTCAGAGTACACATTTTACACCGGACCATTTCTTGGATAGTGCAGCATGTCGTGAAACTTTGTCCGCCTTGACCCTACAAACAGAATTCAAAAGTCACTCCTGCATGTGTGTTGTCAGAACCAGCAGGCAGCGAATCAATATTGTCTCGCTAAAGTCCCTTACATAATCAGGGATGAATACGCTTGTTGCGTGGATCTCTAGATCTGAACATTATCAAACTGGGGCACATCATCCAATCGATCATCAATCGTTGCTGCTCAGCGATGTGTGCTTTGCATGTCAGGGAATCCATGCACAATGTCGACAAAAATCCCATTGAATTATCTACCATAAAACTTGATTTTATGTATGGATAGAGGCGCGCCTTCCACATTTTGAACGTGTGGATGACGGCTCGGAGCCCTCCTCAACAATGGAAAAACCCGTAGGGCAGTTGAATTGGGTGTACTATATTTGTCCAACTTTAATTCCCCTATCTTTCCTTGGCCTATTCAGCTCAGCATCCCCGTGGAACGCTAGTGCCGATCGGGACAGCCTACTACACTTTCCAGTCGTGCCAGATTTCCAGAGGCAGGAAATTCACACCGTGCCAAGCACGAGTATATCCTTCTTTTGAAGGAAAGACCATGCCATTATGGCGAGGAAACGGTCTGCTGTGGAACCAGGGCACTGAACCAAGTCTTAGATAATGATACAATTCACTCGACGAATGTAACTCATTCGAAATGTGTTGTCCGGAAAGCCTCTGATATGTGCGCTTCGACAGCATGTGATCCAGTCCCGATATACCTAATTTGGGAAATTCACAAAGCAGAGGGATCCTAATCGTGTTTGAGCCATATCAAACCAAGAAGCACCGTTCAGACAAAGGAGAGGATCAGGTCACCAGTTCAATACATGACTAGTCTCTCCCGTCCTGACCAAATCGGAACCTCATGGCTTCCTCGAGGTCCCCACCCTCCATTAGACGCACATTGGCACGCTTACATGAGCCTGTAGTCTAAGCAGTCGATAAAACACATAAAGGATGAGGCATTTCCTTGTCTCACTTTAACACTTCCCCTCCCACACCAACCTACTCTTACAACTGATCAGAATCTCTATTTCTCATCCGAGATGAACCACTTTTCCTCCAAGTGAGTGCCATCGCCAGTACATTCACATACTGTCAGTAGTCGCCTCGCACCTTAGCTGAGACAAAGGATCGAGTGAAAGGTATCTCATGTATGGCCTCACACTTATCTCATCAGTCTTCGAACCCCTATTTAGCCGCACTGCAAAACTCTGAAGATACTTACTTGTTCGGACCTCCAGTGGTAAGTGTGGCTAGTTGGTATACCCGACGTCACTCGGAGAAACCTGTCCTGAATGAGGTTACATTGGTATACCTTTCATCGATCCCGTGCACGAACTTCCAAATTGGCGTAGTAACACATTGTAAAACCCATTCATAAGCAGAGACGCCAGCAAAGGCAGAAGGAAGACATGTTCATCAACCAGGCCGTCTCATCCTTTTCCGCTCATCGCTCGCACTGGAATCATTACACGTCTAAGTAATTTAGTTTAAACATGCCTATGTATGCCTACAGTGATTGGCCCATTTGGTTGGACTGTGAGGTTGGTTGTAAAGAGACAACTACACAACTACAATAAAGTACCATGAGAAATACAGGCACCGTAGCAGGCGTACGCTCAAGCCATGGAGTATGCTTGTTATACAGGACCTCCGTCATCCCTGAAGTTTGAGTGGCCCTCCCCGGGTCCTTGTCGCCTTGACCGAGAAGAGTGGTGTGATTATAACCGATTGAAAGACAATGTCTAGGTACTCAGCACTCAGAATTACGTTGTTACGCTATTCACTATTAATCTACGGTAACAGTGCTTATATAGCGGCTGTATGTATGGAGTGTGATGATGTCTTTAATTAGAGGCACTGATTATCTGAAGAAACAGACCAATCACATATTGCAGACCATATATTACCTGTAGCCTAGATTACAACTGGAGCTGGACCCTAGATTTTGTGGGTACACTCCCTTCTGCATTTTTGGGAAGCAGTCAAGGGTGCATCCTGGCCAATAGACTCTGGCAGATGCCACATCCAGTTTCCCCTCTGGAGGACATTGTGCCAGATTGAGATGTCCCCCACCAGGCATTTGTCGAAATTTTGTCTTTCGAGTATGTCTGATACCAACGCTACTGTAAGCAAAACGCCGTGGGTCCGTGCGCTTAGTGCAGACAATAGTTGCTTAACCACCTTACCTCAAACTTCGTTAGCGACTTGACTAAGTTGACACTATGTTTTTTTGACTATAGCTTGTTCCACCCCTTCAAGCGAGCAGTTCCCACCCGTCACAATTATCTGGGTGAGACATCACAGCTTTAACAAGCTGGAGGTATAGTACCATGTAGTAGGATGCAGTTTCACTTGTAACTGGACAATAGCTACAATAGACTGGGAATTACTGTCAGAACAGTGCTACTGCCGTGTTCAGTAAGCCCACGTGCAGTACGATTGCACTTGATGGAGATGACATGGACAACAAATTAACACCATTACCTTGGCTTGAAGAGTCGCGAGTTTAAGTAGATTGCCTCAAAGACGACTAGAGAGGGCTCTGCATTATGCTTATTGTGGGCGACAACATGCTTGGAGTTTGGTCTTGTTTGTTTTTTGCTCTCCGCATCAGTGTGCTCCCACGGCGGTCGGCTGCGCCAATTACGGAATTCTGGCATGTCACCGACGTCACGCAATCTACGACCAACCGGCAAACTTAATGCAAATTTGATCACAACAATGCCTCGAGGCATATTGAATTGCGATCAAGGAAACGCGTAGCCGTATTCTCTTACTTCACGTCGACGAACGTCCTGCCTCGTAAAGAAGGTTTCAGACCGGTATTGTGGTTGTGTGAGGTCTTTTGTATGTCCAAATCCAGTATCTCTCCTTGGTAAAGTCTTTCACTCGTCTTTGCGCGTCTTTCTCTCGTGTCTTTCCAATATTTCAAGACATTGCCATTGTACACCGAGGCCGGTTTGAGACTCAGAGCATCTCTTATAACTAGAACAGTGGTGCTGTCCTTTTCAGTCATCGTGAGCAAACGACATGTCGCACGCCGGAAAAGTGAGTGTGTATCCCATGCAACACTGCGATTTGCTTCTGTTTACGTCGCATATCAAGACTAGGAATGTAGATATATCAAACGCCAATTCCTCGCAGTCTCACGCTGGCAAGATCCACCACTATCAACTGGTCCTCCCGGCTGCAGCAAAGCTGTCACGCGAGAAGCAATACCGGAGACCACCTCACAAGATGACAGAATCCCAGAAGCGAATCCTTCTCTCAGAGTTTGATAAGGACCCCAATCCTAGACTACGGAAACGAGAACAACTCGCAAGACTGTTGAGCGTGTGCGTTCATCCTCCTCTCTCGTTGCTACTAGTACGTTAATTCAATTGGATCGAAATAGGGAGCGTCGCATTGTAAAGAACTGGTTCTCCAATCATCGTGCTTCAATGCGCAGGATAGAGGCGAGACATCGCGGACTTCTTCCACGCAGTGTCTCCACTTCTCCATACGCCTCAGAGGATGAGGCCGGCGTACAGACAGGGAAAGCCACTCTGGTTATTGTTTATATATGAATGGCTTCGTTCTCCAACTTACTGTGGTGTCGGTACAGGTTGTGCCAAGGACATCTGAGTCCCTTGCAAGCGACGTCAAACACATGATTCCACATCATACATATCCCACCTTGCATTCTTGCGTATCGTTTAATGTATTGCGTAGCACAACAAACGCAACCATATATCAAACTCCCCGTATCGCCCCCTTCCTTTCCCCGAAGTCACATGAGGCTTTGACACATGGCATGAGACCTTCCAGTATTTCACCATCCTGTCCCATTTACACATCCTCCAGCTCATCCACTCTATCTCATCCCTCATCGACGCTTCTTTCACCATGTCGTTGGACCCCCAGGCCACTGAGTCCCGCTTCTCCACCTCCCTTTGTCACACTACACCAGGCGGACCTGTGTGGTGAGGTTGAGACCCATTCCACTCTTCACAAAGGTTATCCAGAATCAGCCCTCCGCACAAGTTTGAAGATCGAGTAGTAGCTAAAGCTAATCCCTGAAAACTGATTTCGTCCTTTCGTTCAATTGGTTTATTAAGGTATTTATCAATCTTTGACATTGAATAACTTTCCTAGATTGTTTATTGACTATAGACCGATGAAATACAATCTACACATCTATGGATATGCTACAAAACGTTGCTATGAATACACTAAAAGAGTATGAACAGTCAGATTTCACCCTGAAGTCACGCAATATCCCATGGTCGCAAAGTACGGATTCATGGCTGCAAAACGACGAATACCGCGCGCCTCATCCCCTAAGCACACTTCCTCCTGCATGGGGGGAAGCGGTGAGCCTCGACTAGGCGGGCCCTTTGGAGTCCTCCGGCGAGGACCCATAAGTTGAATCTCTTGCGTCTGCGCGTGATTTGCCATCGTCAAGAATGCCGCCGTGGTTGCTTCATATGAAGATGTACAAAAGTCCGTAGGCTTCCCAGCACCATGCGAAAAACAGAATGCGGCGTGGCGAGGACGTGTGATCGGGTGAGAATCCGAAACTGGCGTCACGGTCTTTGAGGGAGATGATGCATAGTCGACGGTTGACGAGGAATCGAGTTCGAGGGGGGAGAGGTCACCCGCGGGCGACGATGATATTGGATTGAGACGCGGTTTCAAGGGAGTGGGAGGGAGGGGGTTGAAATCTAGGGGAAGTAACAGGTCTGCGCGGGTGACTGGGACAAGACTGCGTAGCGAGGGTGGAATGGAATCGGTATTCGAGCGATGTACGCAATTGGGCGCGCGTCGCACGGCAGAGAGGGTCGACGGCAACCCCAAGCCTAATCCTAGACCGATAGTGGCTTTGCTGCTACCGGAGCTAGGGAATACAGGTGGTGATGTTTCGGGGAGCGAGAGGAAAGTGGGACATCCAGGGCGTGACATGGATCCTCGTCGCAACGAAGGCGAAGTGGGTTGACCGGCAATCCGTGTCGAGGGTCCAAGAAGCGGCGCAGAGGGAGCATTGTGCCCACTAGATAACGGTCGAGTCTGCGATCCCGAGGTGGGACAGTGAAGATATAGTTCTCCCAGTCTTCTAGTTCTATCAAGCGCCTTACGACGCGTTGTCGATCGCTTTGTGTGAAGAATCGGGCTCCCGTCCTCGTACTCTGTTTCGTACCCAGCGTCGGACCCGTCGTAGTCATCCCCAGACTCTGAGTACATCGATAGATGGGCAGGAAGACCAGGACGACGAGGGTATTCAGCAATAGGGCGTTGCTTCGTATCACGGAATACAGGCGTAGTCTGTAGGTGAGGCGTCCCCTCGCTCGGCGATTCCGGCGGGGTCTCGTTCTCGGTTTGGGTGTCAGACGACATAGAGTCTGTGAGAGACTTGGTCATCGTGGGGCAGTCTGTAAATCCTGTTGAAGAGGTCGAACGCGAGGCAGGGGATGAACTATACAGCGAAGACGAGGAGCTCCATCGCGAGAAATGGTCGTCGAAATTCGTAAGGTGAACAGATTCAATAGATAAGTGATTGATAGTTGGCGCAGCCATACTTGCAGATGATTATTGAAGAGTATATATTTCGACGAGGACTTGAGGAGGTAGATGAACACCTAAAGACAGAATAAAGCCATCGTTCCACTCTTTCTTTTATGCATTCAAAGCAAAGAGACTCGGATATCCAACGGAGGACTCATAAGTCTTGGAACATCCGACTACCGTAAGTGTAGGTCAGCTGGACGAGCCTGGGTCAGCTTGGATGTGTGAATGTCTCGGACACTGCGACATCCGTTCGCTTGAAATTCGCAGAGTTTTCCAGAGTCTACAGACCAGCAGAACCGAAGCACGCATTATCGAGGCGTCGTTCTCAGCAGCCAATTTTTCCGGGGTCTGGAGGGTTTAGCTACACGAGTAGAGCAGCACAGGAAGCAGCCCCCAGCACAATTTCAAGTTCCGAATGTTGCGGGGTCTTAGTCAACGGATCCAGACCGCACCCGCGGCAAAAGGATTCGTCATTACAAACTCCAGACAACAGGTTTCCAGAGAGCTACATCCGAGACATGGAGCAATCAAGCCACACCTGGACTCGACCTACCATAGGACCACACAAAACATAACGACAGCGTACAGTATTTCACAGCAAACATAACTGATAATGACATCAGAATCTAGGATCATGTCCCCCACCTACGTTTAGAAGTTCTCTGTAACACAGTCAGAAAACGATAGTGGCAAGTATGCCGAATTGCAGACACACCCTTGCCGAAGATGAACTTCGTGTTCTTTGGGTTGGTGTATTTGTTCGACATAGCATGGAGCCTAGAACCAACTCAAATGAGATCCATCGTGAAGCGGAAGCAAAAGGAAGGATGAAGAGGAAGAGAAGGAAAGGGGGGAACGCACGTCTTAGACAACGCCGGCGGACCACAGAAAAACACTCCGACTTCGGTATCGGGGTGCTTGTCCGCGATGGACGGAAAGACTCTGTCCCAATTCGGCCTGCCAAAGTGGGTTGGCGCACGCAGGGAAGTAATGGCGTCCTTTTCCGCGCCGACGTCTTGGACCATAATATTGGTCATGTCATCTTCCTTGATCCTGGCAGTGAGATAGATGCTAATCTCAATTCGATTTTGCGTGTCCTGCTCCTCAATCGCGTGCAACAAGGAATGGAACCACTCAGCCGTGCCAAAGTCACGGATCACCCAAGTGAAGTAAACCTGGCACAATAGTCAATGACACTGAAGCTGCTCTTATAAAGCATCATACCTTGGAAAGACGAGTGGGCTTGGAATTGTTGAAGTTATTCATTCGGTACCATATGGATTTTAAGATGGACGCAAACGGAGTGACACCAATACCAGCTCCAACGAGGAGTACGGTCTCGTAGTTCAAAAAGTCTTCGGATGCACTTCCAAACGGACCATCAACCATAATACGGGGAAGCACCCTGTTTATAGGCGGGTTGACATCGGTCCCAATCACTTTACTGCCAGCCTTATCACCACCCTTCTCCCCTTTGCTGTTGAAGTCACATCCCAGAGACTCTGCCAAAGCACTGGTGAAGTCGCCAGCAACACGGATGTGAACGGAGATGTAGTCTTCCTCGGGAGCGGAGGTGAGAGTGAAAGGATGCCACTGGAAATAAGATATCTCTGGACAGCAAATAAAGATGTATTGACCAGCACGGGTTGTAGTCTTCTCCTTCTTGATCTGGATCTCCATGACCTTCGAAGGGTGCTGGATGACCTTGGAAATGAATGTCCTATGGCGAGAGCGCACTTCCCGGAGAATCCGCTCATACACAAAGATAATACCACCCACGAGCCAATAACGCTGTAACATAATCAGATCAAAGAAAGGTGATAAGTTGAAAATGAGTCACCCAAAAGACTCCGATTTGGTTGAAGGAGCAGTATGGAGGCCTGTCGGGCTTAATCATGCAGAACATGCCGTGCAGCTGCCAGCAAACAAAGAAAATGATGAAAAGATGATGTGAATACCAGAAGCGCTCGAAGTGTGCGCGACGCCGCTTCTCCATGGCGAAAAACACCATGACACCAAGGGAGGCTGTCATTATCCAACCAGTGATACCGGGACCAGTGGCAAAGTTTGCAGACAGGAACGCGATAGCAACCTGACCGGCTGTCTTTGCCTGCGGGTCAGCCTTTGCGAGTCTGCCAAAGTTGACCATGTGTGCTACAATATGCACGATAGACCAGAAGACAATGGACCAAGCGGTAGCCTTGTGGAAGGTAATGTTCTTGTCGAAAGGAATGATCTGATTGAGCGGGGTGCGGCGGAGCATGGAGATGAAGTTGCGACAGATTGGGAGAAGGATAAATATTACATCCACGTGAAGAACCAAAGCAGCCATGCGGGCGATGGCTGGAAGGAAATTAGTAGGAGGAACACATGTACTCAATAAGGCACTTGCGGTAAGTAATTTTAAAGACAGCGCGGGCGTTAACGTTGTTGTCCTTGAGCTTGTAGTTGGCAAACCCAAAGATCGCAACAAGGAGTTGCAGGAAGATCCAGACGCTAAAGAAGATGCGCCTTCCACCCTCATTAACCATCCAAATATCCCATTTTTCACGCAGAGTGGGAGGTTTCTCGACTATCTGTGCGCGCTGGGTGAGTTCAGTTCTCATAAGACCCTGGAGCCTCCTGCGCTCCGTCTTGTTGCGCTGGAGGTGCGCAGGCCCTCCATCTGGAGTTATGATAATGTCCGGGTGGTCAAGCGCGGGGTCTCTGTCCGAAAAATCGAGACCAGACGACCGAGTTGTAGCCATGAGCGCTTGCGATGACTTTAAAAGTGCTGGCTTGAGGGAGCTGGAAAGACGTCCTGCGTTAAAAGAGTGATCAGATTAAATGGCCGGCCTGCGGGAGGGCGGTGAGTAAACGTGACGGAGGAGAGGGGAGGAAGATGAGGATTAAGACGAGGAAGAAGAGTGCCAAAGGCTCAGCATGGTTCCTATGGGAATCTCCGCTAATTGCTTCAACTCCGATACCAGGGGCGGCAGAGCACGGCATCTGGCTGTCCTATCAACAAGCGATCTCAGAATAGGACAACATATTCTTTGATAGTGCCACAGTGCTACAGCATTCGTCAGAGGCTTACTTGGTTCATGAATATCTATCAATCACACTCATGGAAATCACAAACACTTATGGGTCTGAGATGCCATCTTGGTTTGTTTGTACCCTGTCTTGCTGGCGTCAAAGTTGTAGAAGACGCTGATATTCCGAATGTGATCTCCACAAGACTCTAATTACAGAATCGGGTTGCTTCATAACCCTCGGTTTTGCATGTGATTGTTTGCAAATATGGTGACTGCGTGATATCTACCGCAGCAACAGTCGCCCTACGACACCATGTCGCTAAGTATACTTCGCAGGACATTCGGAATATCGTGAGTATCTCTAACTTGAAACCCACGGCCTTGAAAGTTTTTCGGTATCCTACCGTTCGATCAGTAACTATAACTCTAAATCATGAAAGATGAGATCTCACCAGGTAGCCTCGGCACCTTCCCCGATGCATATCAGGGCTGTTTTCACCTATCACTCAAATAAGTATAACACAGTCTTCTTTATTAAACTGGAGCAACGGGCGTACTTTGGGATCACGATACAAGGACCTCTTGAGATCAGCCGCAGTAATCTGATACCGGCTAAAGTTCGCATCTGAAATTGCGATGACAAACCAGTCGTCCGCGTCGAATTTAGCTACTTCCGTTACAGCCTTCTCGATGGCTTCCACTGGGAACAGCCATATGTCAGGAAAATTGGAGTCAAATTCTGACTCCTCCTACCGGTATAATCCCCGGCAAATGCATACTGGGTGATCATGTTCATCTTCTCCACCAACTTCCACCTTTGTGAAGTGTCGGGTGTGGTTCCAGCCTCAAGGAGAGGGATGGTTGGACTGTCTCCAGACTGATATTGCGATTAACGGGATAGGCAATATTATTTACCTGCGCTACTCACATGGCCATAGATCTATAATTGCATCAGTAAATTCCAATCCGATAGAAATCATCTTGCTTACATCCCAAACGTATTTCTCTTTATGCGTGAGCCGGTCAAACGTCTCCATCAGCATGACGGCTGCGAGATATTATTATTGTCCGGCACGTGGTAAGTGGTCAATATGCTCACCAGTCTCTAGACTACGCTGCAAGCGTCCGTCATATTGAAAGCGATACATTGACCCGCTAACATCAAAGACAAAACGTATTCGCTTTGGCCTAGTAAAACATCAGCCTTGTCTATAAAATTAGATAAGTGCTCGGAACTTTATCTGCGGCCGTCCCAGTTCTGGTTTCGCCATTCCACGTCTCTTGTACACGGTGGCCTCTCCGGTCAAACCATCCGCCAATCGACTATCATCGAGCTCGCCATCGGTTTGCCGTTTCACCCAGACCCGCTCCTCTTCCTTAGCAGAGAGATCTAGCAGATCATTAGTTACGTTCTCCAGTAAAAACCATCTCTTCTCACTTTCGAGTAAGTCATGAAGGCGAGAGATGTGCGAATCGACGGCGGCTAATAAACTCGAGTAGCCCTTGGCTTCATCTTGACTCATATTAAGCTCTTCCAGACGGCGTGCGAGCTCTGTCCGTGCCATTTTCCTTGCTTGTTCTTTAATGTGATCGGGGACTTGAGCCTTCAACTCATCTGACACCTAATTATCAGATATATCGTGATTATCAATAATGAACATCTTCGGGACACACTTGTTTGATATCATGGCCCTTGAATAGTCGCATGTAACCACCCCGGCCACCGAGTCCAGCTGTGTCCCTGCCACCCGTCTACAGGAATAATACAGTCAAGAACAACATCCCTCATAAATAAATTATCTCTCACTCCACCAGCCCAAGTATTCCCTCCAACGTGTTGTTCATTCTTCGGATCATCCTTCCCATATTTAGGTACTGAAAGCTTCGTAGAGCCAGAAGGTTTGAAGGTAAGATCCCTAATGCTTTTGGCATCCTCCCGGACAGCGTCGAAGCCTACTCGTTGTACCTTCAGACTTAATCTCAAATCAGCGCCAAATAACAAAAATAAATAAACAGAAGCTACTCACCCATGGTGCTCTAGTATCTCATGAAGAGCCTCCATAGTTTCCGGTTTGTAAACGTCGAAATCAAATACGTTGCGCAGGCTAGTCTCAAAGGAGTCCTGGTAAGCTCTCATGTGGCGCACGAGGTTGATCAACTCTTGAAGAGCGCAGTGGCAGCGACTTGTTAGCTTTTCTAACAAAAGTAAGTAGGCTATACACACCTCGTAGTGAATATGGGTATGACAGTTTCCCCTCATCGTATCCACGTCGTAAATCTTGAAACGCGGCAACGAGTCTTCTAATCACATCCTCATCCATGTCGGGTGCTAGCTGCGCTAATAACCTTCTCTCCGACTGCATATCCGGATTCGTAACCGAATGACTAGCCAATATCTAGTCATTCACGAGTATTGTTCACCAAGTAAATGTCCTACCAACTGAAATTGTCTCCGAGTACCTGGAGGAAGTGGTTCCCCAAGAAAGCTAAAGAATAGGTTACTCGCTATTGTATCGCTTCCATTGCGAGCACGTACGGTATCCTGGACGGTTGGCCAATAGAATCATCCGGAAGTTGGGATGAACTATGACATCATCCTCCCGTTGTCGACTCGGTCGCACACGACGCCCATCCGCAAGGGTGAGTTCACCCTGACTCGCAAGACTGCGAAAGATGGCCACCACATGCTCTGGAGCCTTGTCCGCCTCGTCGATAATAATTATCCGCCCAAATATAATGGCCCGGAGTAAAGGGGAATCAATATATCTAATTGTGCCATTCTCTAAATGCGTGGTAAACATTAGTTGGTTGACGGTTGTATCTCTGTGAGGCATGAGTTGATGCATTTGCTAGGAATAAATATTTCCCGCACCGGTGTAGCTGGACGTATTCTCTTGGACGGCCCAGAAGCTACAGAAAAACAAATTTAACAAAGGGATACAACCATATCGAAATGTAAAATACCTGGCATATTCGATCAATAATCTTATTCTTCCCGACGCCCTATTATCAGATATGAGACATCTACCCTGAGAAGCTAACAAATGAAGCAGGATGCCGCACCTGATTTCCCAGTATAACCAAGTGCTCTTTCAGTATCTCAATATCTATGGCTATATCCCGCATGAGGCCAGTCTGAAGGCTGTTATCGTAAAAATGATCCATATATGGTACATGAGATGCCACGCCTTCCCAGTCTTGTGAAGCATCAAAACGAGGTATGAGAACCGACTTTGTCTTGTTGAAGGGATCACTGGCTTCAGGGAAGAATAATATACCTTTGTCCGTAGGAGACACTGGAGGGTTGTACTACGTGCGCAAATGATAAACTAGGAAAGTACTGACATGCTACAAACGAGACTCACCAGTGGCGTTTTCTTCGTAATACTGCATTCAGCAAACAACGCGTCCAGGCTGAGTCTCTCCGTAGCAGGGAGGAACTCAGTTAATAATGACCTCCCAAGTATGACATACAGGTCATCATCCCAGGGGAACGCAGCTAGTCTCCGAGAAATGCGTACAAGGGACCTCGTCCCTAGTTTCCTATTCTTCTGCACAGCATCAGATGTCATTACTCGTCGATATTTCTCTGCGAAATTCAGCAGTGTGTGAACGTGTGTCTGAGATGCGCCAGTTCGTGTAAGAACGTCAGCTTCTTCGGCGGCGTCCATTGGCTGGGATGGTATAGTGAGGAACATGCTAGCGTGCTCTTCTGAGAGCCAGTCTTTCAGAGGTGATGATTTCGATGCCGTCGCAATAACACGGAAAGAAGGATGAGCTACCGACAGCTCTCTGTCCAAAATCTTCGGGAATTCATTAGAATGATAAGTACAGTGAGTGCTGTTGAGTTGTACCTCCTCCTCTGAAGCAGAGCCCACGATTCTCTTCCCTTCCCAAAGTTCAATTTCTCGATCCTGAAGTAACCGTGCAATGGACCCCGCTGTGGATCCGATGACATCGAGACTGGATAAATGTACCAGCCGTCCTGCCCACACACTCTGAATCAAGGGGCTGAAAAGAGATGCAATGTATGCAATGACCTTTCAAGATTTAAGCCATACCTTGGTTCCCAGCTTGTCGCACCCCCTTCTGAAATTTTGCGCCTCATCAGGATCTCCCTACCACTTAACTCTTTGTACAAGTGGACAGTTTCCACGTCGTAGCCCAAGGCGTCGGCAAACGTCTTGACCAGAAGGGAGGTGGAACATGTTGCTGTGGAAGGGAGAACAGGGGGGATGAATGAAATATCCCACCCAAGCACATGTGATTGCAAGAAACAAGTGAGCATTCCTAAGAATCGACTAGAAACAATGAACTGATCGGATCCTGGAGGGGGGAAGGCGGAGAACAGGCGAGGCCCTGCTGGTGCATTCAGAAGAATAATTGAAGAACTCCCAGGTCCTTCGAAGGCCACTCTGGCTGTATCGGTATCTACTCTATTGATGGAGACTGCCTTGTACCCAAGAAGTCCAGTGCCATCTCCGAGGCCAGCCGTCGAAGGACTGGCTAAAATCCCGAGACCAGCCTCCTCAAATTGGCGACTGAGGACTGCCCAGCCTTCAAAATGTGCATGAGCTAGTAGAGGATGAAGGGTTAATACTAATCGAGCGAGCTGATCGGGAGCAAGTGCATCTGGAGGTGGGAAGTGCGCCAGAAGTTGGGACAATTTCTGGAGACTATTCTGAGGGAATGGAGGGAGGGTCGAGCGCGAGATATTTTCCAGAGGATTGCGTAGTTCGCTGGCATGTTGAACTACGAAAATAATATCGCGCATCTTCGTGAAAAGGGGTGATACCTGCTCAGGAAAAGGTGATTTGGAAAGTGAGACAAGAGAGCCAAGTGAATCTAAGAATCTAGCTTGAAACCTCGATCGGAATGGTGGGTCAAGAGGAAATCCTTTGTAAGGCGGCACCGGCACGCCTAGAGCAATGACGCGGAATGAGTTGTGAGCTGCTATGAATGTCTTGTTGGCATCCGATCTGCGCATGAGTGCATGTCTTGTTGGATGGACAATATGTGTCCCGTCGTCTAGATTCATTTCGCGGTTCTCAAGCAGGTTGTTTAAGACAGGCATGATGCCGCGTTCTGCCTTCTCAATGCCCTCGATGATGAGGATGCGGCCGTTCTTTACTGCGCGCACTGTGGCGCTGTCCATATAGGCAAGTACACCCCCGGCACGTATTTCACGGCCTTGCTTCAGTTCGGTCTCCCCAACGTCACGATGTAAGCTGATATACTCATATTCCGCGTTAATCTGTAAAAAATATGGCCAAAATGTATGATAATGAATCAAGTAGCGTACAAGGTGGCAAAAGGTTAAAGCAAGCCGTCTGGCGTATGAACCTGGTTGTGAAAGTAGAAAAACATCCTGTCCTAGTAATCTTGTAAGTCGACAACTATTGACTCGGGAATGCAAAAAAAAATTACCTAGGAGGAATTTCTGGAACAGAAAATATAAGTTCGTAGAATTAATAGAATCTTGAGGGTCCAGCAGGGCCCTTGAATGAGGCAGGCGAGATGGAGTTGACGATTCTGGTATGTTGTACGTGAGTCCACCGAAGTTAAGGGTTCCAATTGAAGGAGTGGAAGAAGTTGCGAGTGTCCTCAATATCGAGTCCAGTCGCCGCTGAGGAGGAGACATAGCCAGGGAAGTAATAGCCAGGGAAGTAAAGATACGTCGAAAGCGGGCCAGGGCGGGAACGGGTAAGTGATATCCGGCTAACCGGAAGACTTACCTTCTGACACAGAGCTAACAACGCCTTAACACCGATGACAAGCAAATGACTGTTGCACTAATTGATTAGCTATGTAGTCAGTGGTTCAGCGTGAATGATAGTCGCCCATAGATGCAGAGAATGACATGACCAATATGGTGCCTCAGGTTCCCACACATGCGTGTGGGGACGCAGAGGCACTCCCCTTGAGACTTAAGTTGGTCGAACTCAATATCCAAGGCAACAAATAGAGTACTTATATTTTGGTAGCGTGTGTGGTCAAGGAGCCGATCATGATGGCCAACCAAATTAATCTCAGTGTTTTTCACGGCATCGACTTTAAAATGGTGGTGAAAGGACAAGAAGCAACTAATTATTCTTCTTTGAGGTAATATCTACCGGATATCATGTTAGTCTTTGTATAACGCAGTCTGTGAGCTGGTCCTCCAATCAACTCGCACGCTTCAATTGAATGTTGCCGACTGAACTTCATCGTGATTGTTTTTATAAGTATGTCTTTTAACGACGGGGGAGGCAGCGCCATGCAAGAAATACACCTATTTGGCCATGTTTTTCAGAACGTTTGCAATGCAGGCTATGCAGGTCGTGTCGGTGGACAAGGGCTGTATGAGGAGGACACTCGCGCGTGTAGACCATAAGTACTCAGCAGCAGCCTCCGTGAGTAAAGCCTGTGTGTAGTAGTCAATACCAGAGGGATCTGGAGCAGCTGCAGTCTGTCGAAACATCGTTATATACAGCCCACATGATGATCGACACAAGTACCGAATAGTTCCTGACGTTCGAGGCTAGAGAAATCGCTTAAGCTCTAATAAAAGTCGTTGGCATGTTCGCGCTGTATTAGAAAATTAGAGCGTTAGCGAGGCCAGCTAAAATGAGGCCTGATCGACGGAAATGAAGACAGCGGGGGAGAAGTAACTGGAGGAGGCAGGTTTGACCATGCATGTTCAGCGGTTTGGTTGAATATCTTCGCTGCCAGTGAATACACCTTCCCTCGGCTCGCCGACCCGAGCTTAAGCTATCCAGGTGGTTCGTTGCTGGAGAGTAATCTAGCGGCTATCAAAGCCCAGACTATACTGACCAAGTGCCACAGATTCAGTGTATGTGTATGTCTCTGTAATCAAAGCTGGCCTGATGATGACGTAGAAGAGCAGATCTGGAAGCGTTGCCTATAAATGTGAAGAGGTCGAATTTCTCTTATTAAAAGGGAGAAGTATAATTCTTGCACCATGGCGACACTGGGGCTAATTATGGCTAGTAACACCAGGAAAGTTGTGAACACGGCCGTAGATGATATGGAACCCCCACTTTATGCCCAGTGAAAACCATCACGTAACTTTCTTTATCCAGAACGAGACCACGATCCGGCTATTGATATTGAGGCTCTTTCTCAGGACAGGAAAGATTCCAGGGAAAAGTAAGAGAGAGAACACTACACAAGCAACACAGGAATCAGTTCCAAGATTCCAGTTGCTTGCTAGATCAGTCTGATTTGTTGTTGATTGATACCGGCCATAAATCGACTGCGCTTCCATCTGCGCAATTTTTAGCTCAGGGCAGATAAGACAAGCTCAGACGCACTGTCACTTCTCAAGTGGCGCTAATAATTTAGCATACCGAGCATCCTCAAGTCTCTTCGCCTTCGACCTGCTCTCCTTGAGCCGGTCTAAACCCCCTCTGATGCTCTTCACATGTACCTCCAGCGGAATCGAGCCTCCCAACATAACAGGCTGTGACACCCGCTCTCGAAGCGCCTCCAGCTCTGCACTCATCGCCTGAAGTGTATGCAAAGCGCCAACAACATGCGCAAGTGCCTTCTGACGATACTCGGCGAGCCCGCTCAGCAGCTTCAAATGTGATTCATATCTATGCAGTTCCGCTCGATTACCGCCAAGGAAAGTCCATAAACTCGACAGCAACTCTTGTTTTGAGGTGCTCAACGACTGATCTTCACGAGACACAAGCATATGCAAGAGCCGCAACTGCTCTTCGAGGGTGTCAAGGTCGTGCAGGGAGGCTTCCGCAGCTAGAATGAGGGTGTGCAATTCTGATTCAAGTACTGCCATAGACTGTGTGAACGACATTGTCACATCCTTCAACGAGGGGGGCCAGCGAGGTAAAAGGACGGAAACAGACGGCCAGCGATCCAAGAAGGAGTTGGCGGATGCAACAGTCTCTATCCGCCTTAGAGCATAATCGTTCACAGCAATGACACTGAGGTAGAAAGTGTGAGATTGTCTGGTCCAAATGACGACAAACCAAATGCTGACCCATCCACTGCACCGCCAACTTTCGCGCTAAATCGCTGGAGTCCCCTTGAGGTGCTTCTTGCACCTTCGACAAAGACATCTAGTGTCTCTGCTATGGCGTCTTTACTCGTTAATCCACTCACTCTCACCAAAGTTGTGAGGTCGCTTGTCGCCATTTCGGCTTTCTTTATCTCTAGTGCTAGGCCAGCACCCCCCACAGACTCATCAAGCAACTGCTCAAACGTGACACTCTGAATATTGACTAGAGAGGGGTAGTCTGCGCGTTTGGGGGCGTGACGAGGCTTGGAGCTTGAGATGGACGAATCTCGGGGATTAAGTGAATAGCAAATAGCCATGCGAGAGATTCCAGGAAGGAAGCATAGTGTGGCCAGATTGGTTCGCAAGATCTCGCTACATCTGTGCTGCAAATGTGACAACAACACTGCAAGTAAATAAACTGCCAAAAGCAAGGACAACGGTTTCCGAAGCCAGACGAGTGCGACGCGAAGGATGTCGAAGACATATGCGATAGGGATGAAGAGTGCAGAGGAAGCTGCCCCTTTCCAACGCTTTTGAATAACAGTGGGCTTGGATGGTCGCTTGAGGTGCAATTTGTCTCGAGCTGATGGTCTTTGCCCGCGAGCTGAAGCTTTGGTTGAAGGGGATGAGGCTGAGGAATTGGGGGCTGTTTTACGAGTCGTTCGTTTGCGAGGAGTGACGTATTCATCCTGTGTTTCGTAGTCCGGGTCACTGTCCTTATGCTTGCCTTTTGTCATACCCGGCATAGCTATTGAAATAGCGCCGCGGCATCTGACTGTGAAGTTTTGAGTCTTAGAACGAAACTACTGAAATATTGCTTTTCCTTATACATGTCTGTCTGCGCAGCTGATAAGACATGAACAAAGGAATGCGATGCCGAGTCCTTATGAGCCTTGTCTTGGACTACTGCTTAAACTCCCTTGCAAAGTCGTCCACCATACTCTCTTGTCCCTCCTTCTGATGCCAGGTCGGTGTATGACATATCTCGCCAGCTTCATCCGGCACCTCTCTGCCATACGCAAACTGATATGTGAGGAGGTCTTTATCGAGGTCGGAGGGTAACACGTTAGCTCTAGAACCGAAGAACTCTATATATCCGCCTTTGCTATAATCATTCTAGTTATATTTCTCTTCATAGGCCATTATCAAAGGTGATTGGATATCTATTTCACTACTAACCAATGAAACCTTTTTACCCGTAATGATGTTTTATTCTGCCAGTGAGGTTCGGCTCGATCCGTGAAGTCAGTCTGATTCATTCATAAGTTTTTAACTATCCAAGACTTTTCCCAAGTTATACGAATATCTAGCATAGCAGGATCATGGTCCAAGAGAGATTGAGTAAGACGTTCACAACTGCAAACCGCAGCCAAGTCGGGCTGAAGCGTCGCAAGATTATGGCGCCGCTTCAAACTCAGTCAACATTCCAGAAGGCGCTCGAAGAGTTCATTGTATTTTTCTATAAAGGTCAAGTAAGCCTCCAAGTCAAATAAGCTACAAGTTAAAGTGTTGAAGGAATATCTTCGACTCCTCATCCCTAAAAGTTTAGTCTTGCCGTCTACGTAACTCAAGCCATGACAACTCCTGAGCGTCCGATTGGGTTCTTCGATATTTCGATTGGAGGACAATATGTTGGGAGAATCGCGTTTAGTTTATACTCGGATATTGCCCCCAAGACCGCAGAGAACTTTCGTATGTCGATTCGCTGACGTGTTCTTTACATTCTTAATAACCTCTTTATGATCGTAAGGAGCGCTATGTACTGGCGAAAAGGGCGTGGGGTCTTCTGGGAAACCGCTGCACTACGAAGGTAGTGGCTTTCATCGTGTGATCAAAGGGTAATTTCTATGTCAATCCAGTTCACCCAACACGTTGCCTTAACCCGTCGGCGCAGATTTATGATACAGGGAGGAGACTTCACTATGGGAAACGGTTGGTTCCCTTAAATATCCATCTGTTGTCCAGCACTTAAATGTCCGACCAGGAACCGGTAGGATAAATTGCGCTGATCTACTCGGGTGAGACTTACCATGACCTAGGTGGTGAATCTATATATGGTGAAAAGTTTGCCGATGAGGAGTTCACCGTTAAGCACACAAAACCGTTTTTGGTTTGGGATTTGTACATCTCCTGTCATTTGTGAATGTTAACCGTGCTTTTTCTGCTAGCTGTCTATGGTATGCTTTTCAACCCTGCACCCCGTCAATCACACAGACATTAATGATCTGGCTAGGCTAATGCCGGACCAAATACAAATGGCAGGTATGCAGTCTAGCTCTACCTCTTACCTGCAGTTGTGATATTTGTTTTAGTCAATTTTTCATCACCGCTGCTCCGACTCCTCACCTAGATGGCAAGCACGTCGTCTTTGGAGAGGTCATTCGAGGCAAATCAATTGGTAGAGTATGCAACGCTGTCTTTCATACCCAGTTTACACATATTTCAATGTCTATAGTTCGTCAGGTTGAGCGCCTTCCGACTTCCTCTGGCGATGTGCCCAAAGATCCCGTTGTAATCGCCAAGTCAGGTGTGTTGGAAGCGACGGATCCATTCCTCACGCAAAACAATACACCCGCTGATGGTGACAAATTCGAGGATTATCCGGAGGACGGTGACGATGATGTTCAAAACCCGGAAATTGCGTTGTCCATTGCGAAACAGATCAAGGACATTGGAAGTAAGCTTTTCAAAGAAGGAAATGCCGGCGAAGCCCTGTTAAAATACCAGAGTACGTAGTCCTGCTCTGCGTCTATTGTCCTGGAGCTGCTAACTTCTAAGCCTTGACAGAGTCCGTCAGATACCTTGATGTTCACCCCGTCTTACCAGAGGACTCTTCTGCCTCTTTGCAAGAATCGTACAATGCACTCTTAGCCCCACTTCTCCTGAACACTGCGCTCGCTGCCCTTAAGGTGCCTTCCTCTGTAAACTATACACTGGCAATATCTAGCACCACCCGGGCTCTTGATAAATTGCAGCTCTCTGATGCCGACAAAGGTGAGTCTCGCGGATTGGCAGATGGTATTGTATCTCACTCGACTCATGTGCATAGCGAAAGCACTGTATCGACGAGCACTTGCCCACGGATGCCTAAAAGCGGACAACGAAGCACAGGCCGATTTAGTGCAGGCCAGTCAACTCGTGAAGGGGGATGCTGCCATTTTAAGCGAGCTGGAAAAGGTGAAACAGCGCAAGAAGGCAGCTCGTGAAAAGGAGAAGAAGGCGTTCAAGGGGCTCTTTGCTTAGACTCTCAGAAAAGATGCTAAATAAGGATAAATTCGATGAGAATAATTCAATAGTTTGATACAACAATAGCCCAGTCCCTAAAGCATATATCATACAGACAGAAATCAAGCAATGGTATGAAGCAAAAAGTTGCGTTTGCCCAGTGGTGTCAAAGCTGGCATGCCAGTGGGGGGCCTAGGGTTGTCTCGTAGCAGGACATCCGCGAAAACTCGAGCTATAAGATGGATGCTGAGTTCTATAGGACGTACCTGGAGATCCAAGTGACATACCTAGTGCACCTGATCTTTTTGGTCCGCCACTCTGGGCAATGAAATGTAAAAATGCTGTGACAGTGACGTAGACCTGTTATCAGCGATCAGTGATGGAACGTTTACCAAAAGGGAAATGTCCTGACATTGCGTGCGAAACTAGGGACATCATCAAGAATCTAATGTTGAAACAACATGAGAAAGGCAGATAGGCACTGAACAGCTCACATACCTCGAAGGCATCTTCCCGATTTATTGCTAAAGCACAACGCGGATGGAGCACCCACGGAATCACTGGTTCCGTCAATGAATCAAGAAACTGTAACAACGCTTCTCCATAAGCTAGTGCCACTGATCTGTGCTCCGTGTCCTCTGGAAACGAAACAACAGTGGCTGTGGCCATGTCATCTAGACGCTGGGTGTCCAAATGCTGAAAAGTGTTATTCCCACATGTCTGTATATCTGACATATGCGTACCTCCTGGATTGTGCGTACCAGAGACTCTTCAGCAGATGCCATGAACAGGTCGGGCTTGCTCAGTAATTAGTTGACAGTAGGCTATGGTTGGAAGTGTAAATGGACGTACAACATCTTGCGCGTTCGTAATCAGCCATTCAATGAGAAACATCAATTCCCGAGGTGCGCTCAAGGTATTCGCTTCCGGCAACAATGCGACATTACTATGCGTACGAATTGGACCGGGTGAGCGTACAAGCCATGCCAGGCTGTTTGCAAAACAGGTTGGTTCTATAGGACATCAGAAATCTCAATTATAATATTAAAATGCAGTCTCGTACGATATGATCCGAAAACGGAAATAACATGGTCTGTTCCTTTGAGAAGGTGAAGTATTAAGTTGTCCTCCAATCTTGTATTCCCGTGGTTGAGAAAGGAGGCAGAGCGCTTGTCAATATTAACTGTAATTTTAATTGATTCTGATTCGCCCGGTAGCAGTAAACCCTAGTAAAGGTCATAAGCACGTTTGGGGAAGTGTTGCGAAGGCCATTACATCGATAGGTTCTAACTGCAGCCATTCCTTGCCTGTACGCAGTTAACTCAGAGTCATTGACGAACAAGAAATGACTGACAGATCGGGAATCCGGGTTCCAAAGGTACAAACCGAAAGGCACATGGTACCTAATAGCCAGGAGCATTTGAGCGAGACTACGTACCTACGGATGCTCACACGTACCCTACCATCATTTCTCACACGTATGGATCGCGACACTGGGTTCATATATCTATGAAATGGCACTCAGTGTGATAGAAAATTCACAAAGATGGGGTGCTCACGATACTGAGCCTAAGTCGACTTCTGCGCCATCGATAATGCTCACAGTAGGCCGCTCGGCGGAATTCTCAAAATCTCCAAGCTTCTTAAATAAGGTATTTGCTACTCCATGAGATTTATGAGGATCATATTCGTATACCTGTGCGATGCATCAATGATGCGGAAACGGAAGAAGGACTTGTAAGGTAGCACTCACAGTAATGTCAAAATCCGCAGACACGGGTCGATGGTCGCTGAGTGTGACCATCGGATAACTCTGATACGATTTTTGGGAGACCATTGTCAGATCTGTGGAGATGTGAAGGATGCGATCCGTCCACGCTGGTTTCCGCCTGCTACAATCGATGTGTTGTATATAGTTATGAATAACACCACCTACTTCTTGTCATAACCAGACTGATCTACTAGTTCTTCTGTGAAACGATACGTTCTGACATACCGAAACATGTGAGGAACAGAAAGGAGTAGAAACATTCAAGTATCACGTACGGTGGAAACTCGATGTGATGTTCTGTGAACCCAGCAAATGCTCGCCTGTGACGAATGGTTGTTCGAAGCTGTAGATAAATCCGTGTTATTTTAAATCTAAAATGGCGATTATGGAATCATTGTACCTGGTCATAAACCACTAACGTGCTGTTCTCGTTGCCTTCCGGTTCATTCAGAAGTGTTCGAATCTCGTCGTCTGGGAGGTCAATTCTATAATTGAGATCTACGACGAACTCAGCAGAAAGGTCATGAGGAGAAAGATTGAGAGCACACCGCCCTGAGAATATAATTAGCCCTAGCGAATAGACACTTATAGGTAAGACTCACGAGCCAGAACAGCATATCTGTTTCCCATATGTTAGCAGTTATAGTCCGTGTACCGCGTGCCCCCTTCCACGCGGTAGGGAATTCCAGCTTTCGTGAGATCTCAAAAGAATCACTGTTGCGTCGGTCGACGTAGTCGTCGAATGCAGCTAAGTGAGAGCACACAAATGTGATAGTAGTAGAATTAATCCGCAAACGGACAGCTGTGGCTCCCTTGTTGCCCTGCATGTGTTATCGAATAACATTCAAAGATTTAAACACATTGCTTTCAACCAATGCAACTCACCATAATTCCCATGAGACCAACTCCTGCTGACCCAGTGCTCACCTCCTTGACCATAGAGTGCAGTTCTTTTCGTATAATAACAACGATAAGGACCCCGACAAGTTGCTTAGATGCCAGCTGTTTATAAACAATGCAGAATCAGAATATATTTGTCCCATGGTTACGTGTACAACTGTCGGCACATTAACGTTGAATGATGACATACTTTGATATAATTATCCGCGCTCTTTCCTAACGCGGTGAATATTGAAGAGATCCATGAGTCTGCCTTCAATGTCGAGGTACTATAAAGCAGAGCCTCTGCGGAGAGATCTAATTCTTGAAAGCCGAGGACAATTAAATCTGGAAGATCTTCATTATTATCCGAAAATAGAGGATGGTCGTGAGGAATGTGTCAGAGTATATTTAAAGTTTTGCACACCGAAGGACGTAGCTGTCGAGGTGTCAACAGAAGAAGAGTCGGGGATGTCTGTTGTTGACGGCTTTCGCTCATCATCCAACGAAGTCCTTCCTAGAGGGAAATCAGTGTTGGCCAGTTCAGGAAGACCATCTTGCTCTGGAAGATCGTGCGGTGGTCGGTCGTTGACGGATTCGGAGTGACTACTCGAAGCCCAGATCCAGGGCATCAAGCTTTGAGTCGGCGGTTTGCCATTAACGTTGAATGTTCCTATACGCAATCTAGATAGGGACAGACATCAGGCGAATGTAATATCGTGGCTGAGACATACTTCAAGTTTTGGCGCTGGCTGTACTCATCTCTGCGCAAGGAGAGTTGCCGATCGATCCAGTGATCTCGTATGAGAGCAATATCGCAGTCTTCGTCCTCATAGAGGCCAGCAGAAGATGAAGAGAGTCCATATCCTTTCTTTACATTGCGGATATCTGAGCAACATCAGCGACATGCATAAGGAATCAAAGAGGAAATTCGCAAACCACGTGGCTTAGGTCGTTGTGATGGCACTAATACATGAGAGGTGGGGTGCTGAATCATAGACTAATGCATGAAGCGACGTATGGCTCACAAATGCGACTGGATCGGTGTGATGAATAGAAGTATAGCCATTCCCACTGCTTTTCTTCTTTTTCTTCGACGAGGTTCTTCGATTCGTCCTCTGACGAATTCGGTAGGGCTTCTGAATCGTTCCGGATTTCAGAGCCTGATGGGTCTTCTGTCTTTAAGCCAGTCTTGGATCCTGGTAGGTCCTCTATCGTTTTATCAGGCTCAGATACCGCTTTTCCCTCAGGATCTGGACTAGGAGGTAAGTTGGGAGAAAGCAAGGTTGAGGTAGGATCTTGAGAACAGATGATTACAAAATTGCGAGAGCCATTCCTGATTATATGAACAGACGGACCTTTGAGTCTTCTTAGCCGGCGAGCCTCTTCCAGGACAGAAGATAGCGCAGGCATGTTGCTACTTGCGACCAATACACTTGTGTTTGGTATCTTAACGTTGACTTCGAAGGCTAATGTGACCCAGGTTAAATCCTCGCCTGAAGATTGAGAAAAGGGATTACCTGAACTTGCAGGCCCATCCCTTTGCTTCAATGAAGCACTGAAATTTGAGTCGATGGGGAAAAGTAAATAAGGATAGAGTTCTGCCGATGAAGGCGACACGTATTTCATAACGAATAAGCTACCAAGGATAAATGCGTTGATTACTGAGAGATAGCAGCAAGGCGCACCAGCCCTCTTCCTCTCCTGCGTCTCCGTCCTGCTCAACATTAGCCGTATCGTCAATATCGTCACCGGTAACCACGGCCTTGAGACGATTATGCGTTACGACGGCAATGACCCTCCGGTCGTCTTCTACATATTTATGATGACGCCTCAGGAGTTCCTCCACCTCGGCTGCTGCGGTGCATATTTCTGTATCGCGTAGTGCTAAGGACACGGCAGTTTGAATTTTATCCATGCTATGTGGGGACTGTTGTCACGTGATTTGTTCCTATTTGTGGCATGGCCGGCTTGGCTCGGCGCGGGGCCAAAACTGAGCAGCGACTTTCGGACCGATCAGTTTCTGCTGTCAGCATGCATCTTGTTGGGTGAAGGAACTGTGAGACGGAATCAATTGAGGCGGCGTCGCTCTGTACGACCTTGGAAGCACCTACAACTCTCCAGAGTCAGCGGCCAAGTGCTCGGTCCGCGGTCAAGATGATGCCTTCGAAGGGTATGACTGAGTTGGGGCTCGTATATGCTCTTTCCAAGAGCTGCCTCCTTCGAGTTCAGTTCAACTCCGTAAGCTCCGCCTTTCTGCTCTCCCCAAGAGACGAAGGCCAACGGATAGGGGAGCTTTCCTCCTGTCTCATAAGATCCTTCCTGCCTGACACTCAAGCAACCTCAACCGTGTGACATACCAATGGACCCCAGGTTTTGCTGGTTTGCAACTATTTTTACAGCAAAACTTCAACCAAACTTCTTACATGATTTGACTGTCTTGAGGCTGTGAGATTCAACATCTGCATTGTGTCATGCAACCAGGTAGTCCATTTTGAGCCATTACAGAAATATGTAAGTGAAGCCATATTAAACGATTGCCATGCCTAACCTTTTAATCCAGATTCCTGGTGATGGACATGCGCTAGCTATCCCACTCGCCGTCAGTGCCACACTAGTTCAAGCCATTGAACAATTCCAACCCAAAGGTCTCGTTGGCTCCATGCCACCCTAGGTCAATCCAGACATCAACAGCTATCAGCATATTGATATTCTTCAATTGATTGTATTTTTATAATGACACTTGTGGTATTAACATGGGGGATCAACTGCCAGAGGAAGCAAAAAATAAGAAATTGGCTGGCGGTGTACTGGCATGAAAGCATGGACATTTGAGACATTGTAATCTAATATATCGCATTACCTCCACCTGTTTCTGAAATTTCTGTCCTGATTGCTATCTGTAGATGGTGATGGTACCCGTTCCTTGTCCCGGCCACCATCCTTGGAAGGTCCGCCGCAGCTTTGCGCCCGAGCAAGCAGCCTCTTTCAATCACTCCGTCAAGATCGCCATAATTTACTGAGATGAAAATCAGCATTATAATATTAGCATCGAACACCCACTCACGTTAATAAAGACTTTCCCGTTGCAGCTTTGCGTACGGCAATTGGTCGCGAACCACTCACGCGCCTTCTATGCACACCCTACCTTTTTGAGGATAACCCACATGGCAAGATGTCACCATGCGTGATACGCCCTTCAGTTTCGCATCCGTCATTGCACGTGAAGTTGTACGTGGCTCAGGTGGTTTATTCAGCGCAGTGTGGTGATGCGCTTTTGCTCTAGTCGCACTTACTAATAAGTCAACCCTGCGCGAGGTTGTTTGCTGACTTTGTGAAATGTGTTGCATTGTAGAGGCTACGACTAAAGAACAGTACTACGACACCCAGAATTGACATAATGTACTGTGGGATGGCTTTGCCAATGTCGCTCGGTGCCGATGAATACACGTGTGGTCCTGAGATACGTTGCCGATGTATAACATGCGAATCAGCTGTCCAGTCGTGGCCTTGTTTTGTTCCGAAGGTAGAGTTCTTCAGGGTACCGTGTGCTCGCAACAACTCATGAACAGAGGGGGAAGAGTAGTTCATTGTCAACAACACATGAACACATCTAGAGGGGTTCTAATGATCCCAATACCACATGATGCACTATATCAAAATAAAAACGTACATCAAAGTTTTGCCGAGTAGATGTCCCTGCAAGCTATCTCATCAACTTGCGTCTGCCTCTCCTCCACCACCCTGAGGCCCAGTATACTCCTTCAAGTTGGGGTCAAAGAAGCGTTGTCCACACTTGCAGCAGACGTAGAAGAGGATCATACGCGTTTCCATCCGCTTCGATTGGTCTTGATAGAACACAGCGCTGGTGAAATCAGGAGGTGAGACCCAAACTTGTGCTCCACAAGAGAGAGTAAAATGAGTGCGAACTCATCGTGACCACATGAGGGACAGACCATGTTAGAATGTGGCTGGAATATACGTCAGCGGATGGTGGGAAAGGGGTGTGAGTAGCGAGACACACAAGCGTTGGGTCATGCCATAGATCGATTGTGACACCAGGTTGTTCTCTACATGCCACACCCTCAGTAAGGCAAGATGAGTATACATGCAATATAAAGAAAACCCACTTTGTTACTGTAGCTAAATCGTTCCTGTAGACGCACATATTCTCTCCAATCTCGTCGTACTGGCATATCCGGCATGCGTACACCAGAATGCGACGTGCAGGGTCCGCCTGTCTTTCCAGTATGTTGCATTATATCGATCCAATAGAGTCAACGATTGTCGGACACGGAAACATTACAAAAATTTAGTCATTATATACGAGAGGTGGCAATGTGAACGCACACGTGGGTAGAGCAAGTTGTTACATTCTGAGCAGAAGTGAAGGGATGCCTTCGAGGAAAATACATATAAGGAGTGAACGAACTGCTAGATGACTATCTTACCATACGCAAAGTTGAGGGTTGGTGGCAAAGAGTGGTGCACCAGACACGCCCATAGGAGTACAGAGTCCATTGACAGCGACCCCCAAAGGACCCACAGTGACACCTTGATCTGACTTTGATCCATGCTACGTTAAATATCATCTCTCAAAGTAATTAATTCAGCGCCACGAAAGTCACCATCAAACAACTATGTTCCTATGTTCCTTCAGGTCTACAGTGCTGGCTTAGAACGGCGTAGAGGTTTCTTTGGTGGAATCTGATGATGGCTGTTATCGCGTCACTGGTTCCCTTCGCGCATTGACAGCGACGACTCGAGCTTGAAACCTCCAGATTGAGGGAGTAGTAAGATGCTACATCTTCAGCAGGCCGGATACCCGTTCTCCTGAATTGTCGTATTGGAAACTTGAAGCAAGTTTGTGTTTAAAGCATAAAGTTTAAGGTAAAGTAGCGGGGTGTGATGTTTGTCCTAGTAAGTGTTACAAAATACTTGGGAAATTTGATTTGTTAGTGTGACCTCAGTGAATAGTTTCTAGAGTTGTTCCACCAATGGAACTGAATCAACTCTCTTTTCCCACAAACGTTTTCAGGTGACAACAACCTAGATAAAGGAGATAATTGGAACTCTGCAAATGAAAAGTTATGGCCAGTGGTCAGTCTTATCGCTGTGTGAATTACTAGGCCTACTTACCTTATCCTTTGCTCTAGGTTGATTTGTGGAGGTTTGGTCTTGCAACGCATAGAAGTGCCCCTCAAAGACATGGCCTTTGTCAGGGTCAGTAACCATCACACGATCATACATGGGTCAGACCACTCTCAATGGCTCAACAAGACCAACGAGGCCGCTCAACTTTCAACATAGTAATTGGCTTGTTTCCGGTCGCTGTTCAAATATTGGTCGGTGAGACGGCACACACCAAGATCTACCACGTCCGTGACACAAATTACTTTAATATGACATACAATCCGCAAATAAGCATAGCAGCTCATACATGGAGGAGCCACCATAATATGACGATAGTTTGGCTTGTGGTAAAAAAACTCAACTGGATGAACGACAGAAATTACTGCTGGATATTTGGTCTGAGCTACATCTCTTGTTCCCTATCCTTTGAGCAATGAACATCCATGAAAGTCCATGAAAGAGAGATGTTTTCTGCTGTAGGTTTCGCGCATCTGAGTCGTATCTAGGAGCTCGGGATTCCACTACGGGTCCTCTTAATGGTGTGAGGACAGGTGGCCCTAGAACGCGAAGGGAACTAACATGAAACCCCAGCGCCCGAAGCCAAGCGTCCGATCAGCCCAATGTGGTCTCCGAAACCTTTCTCAACTTGCAAAAGGGTCGCTGGTTGCCCGGAGAGCCCTGAGGTGTGTACAATGATGCTTTGCAATCAGAGGCGTCTAACGCACACAAGGAATAAACTGTCGTAATGCAATTTTTGCCCTCGATAATAGTCTTTTAGCTTAGTTTTTTGCAAGCTTCGTTGGGCTACATTGATTGGTTTTATAAATAGGATCGAAGAAAAAACAAACAAACGGCAGGAGCTGGATCTATCCTGGCCGCTGTTTCGCGCACAAATGGGGCTGTTAGTTGCCGGCCTTTCGGGCTCACTGCTTCTCATAGGGTTCACGGCCTTTTGTAATTCCGAACTACGCGTCGTGGAAGTTCACAAAAGAGAAAAGAATAACAAAAGTCTTAGAGGAATACAAATGCTGACTAGACAAAAAGTCAGAGGAAGAACCAACTCTTTTGAGAACAGTCACAAAATAGTATTGGCGGATGACATACCAACCTAACGGGGCCGGGCGGCATGATGCGCGGCTAATGCCGCGAACAGCACTCGGCTGAAACATAACAACAGAAGATAATCGCTTGAACCGCGTCAGCTGTTTTCCTTCCTCTCACTCTCACCTAGGTCTCTCCTCCGGCCCCGTCCCCCCAGCACCCTCGTCTCCAACACGTCACTCTCGCAGTAGCAGCGGTGAACGGTGCAAGACGACGACGACGACGGACGCCACATGCGATGCAGCTCTTCTCTCTTGACCTCTCGCTTCCCATCCTCCTCGCCGCCTTTTCACTATGCACCTCCATGCTCGCCGTCCTTGGAACAGTCCAGCTCGTTGTCTCTTCACCCACAGAAGTTGCACGGGGACACCATAGTAGCCAACACATCCACCACTCACAACGGCAGTCACGCGATTCGGCATTGGAAGTTGGTTTAGGAATGTACAAGCGTGTTACACCATGGTGGGGGTCTGTGTCGGCAGCAGGTCAGTGCCCTACCAGGAGCTGCTTGTGGAGGCTGATGGTTTGTCAGCAGATGCAGATTTCGTTCCGCTAGGATCACGTCCCCCGCTTTCGATGGCTAAACTTATCATGTTTCGTCATGTAAGAATAATGGTACTGCTACTCCCAACTATCACCTGAGACGCATTTAACAGGCTGCGACACAACGCCGTGCAAATGCCCGAGCACGCTCACGACTTTCTCAACTGGCGCACTAGGACGACAATCCACAAACGGGCGACTTTTTTTTTCGACTTCTTCACGATACATTTGTGCTGCTGGATGATCAGGATGACGGGTGTACGTTCTTATGCATTGGTCGCTGGCCTATTTGGATTTTCTCGTGGATGGTTTGGACGGACAAGGCGTGGATGGTCTCTCCGAGTTGTGTAACAATTCTCCTCCCATTCGCGCAAATCGCTCTTTCGTAGACTACGTGTCAGTCGCCCCTCGCGTCCTTCCCTCCTTTCACGATATTCTCGCCAGCGTTGTAATTGTCGTTGTGCTTTGCATTCTATCTTATTTCCACGATTGCCGTGTTTGGAATTTAACGTTTAATGATGGTACACTTCAACGTTGATGTGATGAGATGGTGTGAGTAAGGTGCAGGATGATTATGGTGCAGCCAAGTGTTATACCACCGTAGGCCTGTTGGTATGGCCGGGAACGCACGGCAACATCGATCCGCCTCCCTGGTCATTGTGATGCTTTGATCCCAAGTGGTCCCCATCAGACCACACAGTTTCATTGGGCATCCGGGGCTGCCTGAGCAGCTCACAGGGATGATGCTGTGTATGATTCGACCCCTTCCATCCAATTTGTGCTGCGGGTGAACACGCAGTTGTAACTAACTGCGAGGCATCGCCACCAACCCTCGCTCTTTGGAGTCATGCTCAGTATCTGGTTCGGTATCAGTTTCAGAATAGATCGGACGACGTAGGGCGAAACCACACCAATGCTTGTTGGTCGTGAGAAGCTGCCACCATCCCTCGCTCTGCGGAATCAGCTTCGGAACAGATCGGGCGAGGTGGTGTCACGTCATTGTCTGTTTTGGGCCTTGCGCTCCTGGTACGTGGGAGCTGTCGATGAAAGAGCCAGGCGGAACTTCTGTAGAGATCTTAGAAGCTATGCCAAGCCTGAACATGGATCCTATGGATTCTGTTTCGGAGGATGTCCAGCGACGCACGGAGTGGAAATCGAATGTCGACTTTTGAGCATTAGACCCCACCGATCGCTTGTTGTTGTGCCGGGATTTCAGAATGTAAAGCATGTCGAGATTGCTTAGATCGGAGCGTGAAGGACTTCGCGCAGAATAAGATGAAGGAATCCGTTGCAAAGCTTGCCAATACCTGGGCCTGAGTCATAGCAACGACAATTCAAAACTGACAAAGCACATCTCTTAGTATACGGTACTCACTCTTGTGGCACATTCGTACTGATATAACAATGTATGGCTTTTCCATACAACTAGAAGTCGCCTCCTCGTATGCCTGAAAGCTACCGCAGGAAAGGCTTGCAAAGGTTTATGTCATAATGGAAGTTGGTGCCGCCCGTTTGACCAGCTTGGATGTGTCACTCTGGGGAGACGCAGCGAAGGGTTCCGATGTGGAGGCTATCTGTATAGACTTCGGGACGCTCAGGCGCCGAGACGCACTGTGTTAATGCTGGTTTCTTCGCAGTATACGTATATTTTAGGCCGCAACTGGCCGTTGAAATCGCGGCTACGTGACCTGATGGAGGCTTGTATCAGGTTGCCTGCGGGGAGGATCATAATCGCACCGGCTAGAATTGGGAATGGCTTCAACAATGTTCTGCAGACGCAGGACCTGTAGACTCAAAGTCAAATATTGAGAGCAGTTGCCCTAGTCTTCAAAGAGCTCGTGAATATTAGGGAGGAGTTTGAACGCCATTTTGCAAGCTTCGTCCTTCAGAATAGCCTTCAAGGTCTGAACAGCCTAACCAAAATGGATATGAGTTATTGGAATAGTCAATTATGCACAATTGTCAAATACCGTGCGTGTTGGTTGTAAAATACACAGGATTGGGCCTTTAGTTGAACCCAAGTTCTCAAAGTTTCAGGGCGCATAGCAGGTGAAAAAAATTGCAAATGCTTGTCTGAGGAAAAGCAACGCTCCTGAGGGTGTGAAAGTCCCTTTTCTGCAAGAGTTTCAAGTTAGTCCAAGGGTGCGACAACCGACGCAACGCTGAACTCACTGCATGAACTGAAGCCTCACCCGCTGGCTCATGTGGAAGAAAACCACACTTCTGGTTATTTTGAGCGATCAATTTTCAGCTCTAGAAATTGGAGGTCGTCTGAAGGCGAAAACGATTGATAAGGGCCATGTGAGTGATAACATAGATGTTCAGAAGTCGATGCCAATCTACAGAATGGGTTAACACAGGTTGGGAAGACCGGCTTGATGGAGACCATTACGCATGAAGCTAGAATAGATGTCAGAGCAAGATCATCACTTCGGTTGCTTCGGGAGTGACTGTACCTCACTATGTTTATTGAATGCGAACGTCGCTGCCTAAAGCTCTTCATTTCGAGGCGCTGCTAGTAGCATGATCACCTTAAAATATCAAGGGTGCGAGGACTTCCGGTGCATCAGGGACTGATAGCTAATGTATTTTCAATAGGGGCATGCGACGGAGAGATGGTTTACAACTTCATACAAGGCATTCAACTCGGTCAAGTCGATGATGGCGCGATGATAGGGGGTGAGCAACTGGTAAAGCTTCAATCTTGTGGCATCTGTGATTCTTCAACGGGAAGATCTGGCGCACAGTGAGGTGGTGGCAATAATAGTCGCAGGAGTCCACGTGTCCGAGATGCCATTTCGAAGTAGGACACTGGCTGATGCAGAGTTCATGATAAAATGGCACAAAATAGGGGGGAACAATGGACGAAAGCAGTTGGGTCACGCCCAACTAACAATGCTGGTGTAGTTAGTACAATCACAACTGTGCGGTACTTGAAGTCGGAGACCGAAACTCAACAACAACCACGCACTAAAAGCTAGAAATATCTATACAGTACTTTTAGGACATGCCTGGTGATCTATCCATCTGATTCAACCCAGCTTCGCCATACTCCAGACTCCTTCCCAACCTGGCTGATCTACTGGTGTCAGCGTTTCACGCCATCTACCTACCAGGTTTTGGTTTCCATGGATGTAACCGCTGAATAGTAATGAAGCTTCACTGTGCGTCTGTGCATATATATTATGCGTTGGGGTGTGCGCGCAGAGAGAAACATGGACGTACAGCCACGCTAACGAATACGACAAGGCCATCCCATGCCCTTACACGCCCATAGTATTCCTTGTGACCCCAAATGTCGCCAAATCTATCATCAGTCTGGAATTATGGGTCATATGAGGTTGATATATGTTTGTGGACGTTTTGATACGCACTCTGGCCGTCAAAATGATATCGTATACTCCATGGCCGAATGATCCAGAACGTGCGAATTCATCATTAACTGCACGTTTTGCAAATTCACAGCGATCGTACAGGTCATACGTCGATGCTCGTACGTTGCTGCTGGGAGATTTACGCCTGAAGTGCAGGTGGCCCTGTTCCAGTTATGTGAGCGTCAAAGATTAAGACAGCAGAAAAGAGCATACCGGTGTCTCTGTCATGAGTATACCTTCAGGTAACCAGGCCTTGAAGACCCCTTCGCCTTTCATGTCATTACTAAAGTCGTTAAAGCTGATGGTCTGAGATGAGTCGTGTTGGTGATATTCCCTGATTCATAAATATATATGGTGCGATGATGTGTTGACGTGCAGTGCATCTCACCAAACATGGAACCTCATTGGTCGAGGATATACGTCAAGCAGTTGGAGAGCGACAGCGGCTGTGCGGGGCTGTGGGGACAAAATCGCATCAAACTGAGTCTGCGGGATTTCCTTAAAGTGAAAATTGGTCAATGCAATAATCGCGACTCTTAAACAGAAGCGCCCACAAATAGTCGACCAATCCAAGTTCCTGCCAGCATCCCGGGTGTGAATACATGTCGCCTGATCAAGCGCTGAGTCCACGGACTGTAGCAGGTAATCAGACGATTCCAGTCATGCTCGTAATCGCCTGCCCGACCCTCCCCCCACTCCGCAAACTTGGTTGTTGGACGAGTTTGCTCTTCCACTTCCTCAATTGCTGGGCCATCATAACCTGCTGGAAGATGGATTGGCGGGACAGCTCCAGCTGCCTCGAGACGGACAGCACAAATCAGGAAAACGGCTTGTGCGAGAAGCGGGTGCGTAATGGGAGGGTTGACACCAAAGTAGTTCTTAATGAATGTAAGACGAGAGTGCGGGAGAGCGGCGAGGGTGAGCGCAGGTCTGGGTGGTAGAGGCAGTGGCGGCTCAGGCGGCGGAATAAGGAAGGTGGTGATTGGAGCATGTGTTGAAGCGTACTGGAGCGTTTTAGTAACAGGTGAAAAGCTAAGACTAAGCAAGCTGGATTACCTTGAATGACCCTACAAAGAGATGGGCAAGGCCGTTCAGCATACGTTGCCGATCTTCTGCAGTCTCAGTTGCCATGCGATCTGAAATCAGCAATGAGAGTTTCCCTAACCGAGCATGAGTCTCCTGAGATACCTTTGTCCGTGAACCAGAAGATCCAAGCCACAAGAGCATTGATCTCGTTGTCAACTTTCCAACCATTATTAAGTTCTGTTCCGTTGTGGAAGGGTCCTCCTGGTTTGACATATTCGGAAGCGAACTTGTTGACGCCAGCGTAATGGACAAGCTGCTCATAGTTGTTCTGTTCGTGTTCCAAGAACATCAGGTACGCGATCCAGATGTCTTCACGAGCCGTTGGGGTTTCGGAAAACTCGTGACATGAACTGAATTTGAACCGTTTCAAGGCCATGAACCGTTTAAGTAGCTCATTCGCCTTCTCCCTGGCATTCCTGTGCCCTCCAAGTCGGCGTGTCACTAGACGAGCATCGAACATTGTTGCGAAGATTCTCGAGTAAAGCGACGGATTTGTTTCCACGGATATTTTTGAGTGTATAGTCTTTGACACGCGTAGCAAGGGCGGCAAATCAGTGGGTGGACCGAGTAGATTGTTGTCAACAAGAGCGAGGACCACTCCTTCCAAAACCTCGGTTGGGAAGTTCTCCAAGGTCGACATAGGAACAAAAATGGACAAGAGGAGATGGAGAAGGAAAGTGGACGGGATGAGAATCAACTCTATTAGCCTTTTTGAACATTAAGCCAGGTAATCATCAGACAAGTTTCAGCTCCGCAGGCACCGCGGAGTTCGGGCTGCCCATTAGTCGTGCTTGGGCAACTCAACTCAAGGCGTTGATGGTGTTTCAGGTGCTAGTGGATCTTATCCATATATCTTCGATTTACTAAACTATCGCACTGCACCGGTAGTACTGCTTGTGCACATGCTCCTAGATTGCCAGGAAGAAGATAGGCTTCTGAAACTTTCAAGCGAGCGTAACTTGGGCGAAATAAACCATGCGTACACGGATTCCGGAGCCAGGAAAGCCTGGGACTAAACAAGACACCGGGACAGCGGTATTAGCCAATATATGGGACGCCCACAGCGATATCGCTTACATTTTCTTTGTAGCCCTTTTTTTGTTGCAAACATGTTTTTCCTGGCTGGTCAGAACCTTCTGAATAGCTGGGGTTGGCAAAGATCATGATCGTTAATTCCCTATAGTGCAATTGTGTCCAGAGAGGAATACGCTGGTTAGAATATAGATCGTTTGAGATGAAATGGAGGACGATTTCCTGCCTACAGGGGCCCTCACTATGATGGTTGACCGTCAACCACTATAAAGCATAACCCTGGGGTCACAATAGTATCGGCACACGGAGGGTGAAGATGAGTCAGGCTGCTTAGTAAGCCTCTAGCGGCTCCTTTCTTCCCGCTGATTCAAGTCACAACGGTCTCATTAGAGAGTATATGTTAGCCAATAATTATTGGATCAGTATGTTCCAGGATATTGATAGATACTGAGACATCTGTTGGAACCGCACACGCTCATTTAAGCCCGAGCGCAGGTTCGTGCACAGGGCGCCTGTTGCAGAGTATAAAAGCTGGTTAAACATCACGCAATCACCTCCAATCACTGAGGTGGTATGTCCATCATATCACTCAGAGTAATTCTATACTAACATAGTATCAGTATGCTTGTTAGGTAGTTATCATGATATATGACCCTAGCAAAGTCCAATCACTGAGGTGTATGCTTGTTAGAATCTACCTGCTGCACATATAATTTCTACAGGTTATGGGCCCTGCAGAACCTACTCAATCAGGCTCCATCAAATTGTTCATTGTCCCCAAACTAGCTCAGGATGGGTTGAACTGGGTAATGTGGAAGAGTCAGACTCTTGCAGTACTGGCATCTGGTTACAGTGTAATGTGACACATACAGGGGATGGTAAGAGTGCCAACTGCTCTCCCTGTGGATCTCCCCAAATGTATTCTGATGGAGGAAGAAGAAGTGAATGACAATGGGATGATTACAACCAATGAGAGGCTGCAATCAAAGCCCAGATTTTCACTATGATCCTGGAGAGCCTCATAATTGAGATTCAGAAACTTGCAATGGCAAAGCAGGTATGTGCCAAGCATGAAGTGAAGGCAATAGCTATCAAGTTGATATTCAATGTCACATATACAAAACAAAGTGCAAAGATGATGCAAATGTTTGGACACATCTTGAGAGCTTTATTCAAGGTTCCTGTGGTCTGTAATGACATGTGTGATCTTTAGGTGCTTTCAGCACCTTAGAAAGGACAGTATTCTTTCTATATGTGCCTTGTATGATTTGCACAAGGTTGATCCCATGTTCAACATGGGATCACAATGGTGTTCTGTCATCATTTGATGACATCACTTCAAGATCCTCTATTTCTTTAGAGGACTTGGAATCATCATTGGATGATTCTACTTGAGTATTGAGTGCTTCAGCTTCCAGCACTCTGTTCTCTTTTCTCTCAAGCAGTCACCTTCAGATGACTGCTGCTGTTCTGATCTTGATGAACTGTTCCATAGGGAGCAGCTCTCCTTCAGGGTCAAGATGTACATCTGTGCTCATGTAGATGTAGTTGGGATGACTCTCTGTTGGAGAGTCATCAGCATAGTAGCATGACAAACAGTCTGCTACTTATTCTCTACCCCATCTACATGTAGGGTAGTGGAGTTGAAATGGGATAGGAATTCCCACCACCTAATCTGTCTAGGAGACAGATTTTTCTGAGTCTTGAAGTGTTTGAGGCCTTTGTGGTTGGTTAATAGGATGAATTTTTGTCCTAGTAGTCTGTCTTCCCCTTTCATAATCCTCACCTTTTTTGACTCGGATGACTGCAATTTTTTTTTTTTTGCTGTTTCTGGGCTCCTCTCTCTGGGACAGGAGCTCACCAAGGCATAGAGTGGAGGAAAAGGTGTCCAGGAAGATGAAGCGCTACTTTGGCTTTGAGAAGAAGTAAAGTTGTCTTCTGGGACAGGAAATTTTGTTTGCTTCAAGGATGTGAAGTCAATCACAAGTGTTGATGACAAGTGTAACAATGAGCTCACTGGGAAATTGTCCTTGAGCGTCATACCCTGACTCTCGTAACGGAGAAGTATATATCTAGTTGAGGATCCAAAGCATCTCTAAATGCGTGGCAAGTCAGATGCGACTGGTGGGTTATTTACATTTTTCATACGTTAAGCCAAGGGTTGACATCAGGTTCTGAAGAATTGATATCTTGAGCCACCGATAGCCGCTGTGGAGAAGATGGTTCTTGAATAACAGCGTAGATGAACGATAGAATCCAAGGCGGGCATTATTATATTCCAAATGTCGATGCTCATCTCCGGGATGAGTCAATATGGATTTGAGGACCCAGTTCGGAGGTTACCATTACACCTAGAACCAGAGTAAAATTGAGGGCAGGATCATCAATTCAGCCGTCTTGTGGGTGACTGCACCTTCGCAATGCGAGCGTCACTGCGGAATACGTCTTATTCAAGACACCATAGGCAGCATGAGTTTTGTAGATCCGAGAATATAGGCACATCTCAAGTACAGATGACAATGTCAGATCTAGTATCCCATGTCAGTAGGGGAATGCGGCCGGGTGAGAGGTGAGAACTTCATACTGGCATAGCAACAGGCGTTCAATGTTGTCAAGCTGAGGCTGAGACTATCCGGAGATGTGGAAAATTGGGTATTCTCCATGTGAAATAGCTTGGGGATTAGTCAACAACAGCATTTTGCGCATCGTGAGGTGGTGGTACTAGCAATCGCTAGTGTCTACAAGTTCGATTTGAGATATCTTATGAGACGGGCAAGTTTTCATGAAATGGTATCAAAGAAGGGGTAGGTCCTGGGAGAAACTAGAAGGGTGAAACGCAACTGGCAATGCTGGTGCACCGAGTACTCACGACGGTGCATACTTCAGTCGGAGAACGAAACCCATTTGCATAACTAAAGACTTAGGACTGGAAATATGTATACTTTTAACGACGACATGCTTCATAAATAACTATCCAATTCAATGCACCTTCACCATACTCCAAACTCCTTCCCATCCTGGCTGATCCACTGGTGTTAGGGTTTCGCGCCATCTACCGACCAGGTTCTGGTTGCCATGGATGTAGCCACTGAAGAGCAGCGAAGGCTCTCTCTCCGTCTAATCATAGAGAACCTGCATGAGTGACATGTTCTTAGGAAGCAACAAGGACGTACAGCCACGCTAACAAGTACCACAAGGCCATCCCAGTCGTACGCCTCATGCATCCATGCATCGCGAAACAATTGAACGCTGATATGCACAGCACAGGGATGTCCCGTGCTGCTCGTGGATTGGACAACTTGCTAATAGTGACAGTGACAGTGCATTGTCAAAGCCATCAATCATTGCCATGTTTAGGGGACTTGCAGCTCTTTCCTCTACTTGCGAGGCAAATCAATATTTCACCTATACAGAGAGAACCTCGCAATACTGATCATGATAGACTCGGAGCCTGCATGAGGGCAGTCACGGTCCGATGTTACATGCGAACGACTCAGTCGCCCTGGTTCAGGGTAGGATGTCGGCGATTCAGATGCCATGAGCACACTGTCCGCGAAGCCTGTGGTCACGAGTCCTCAGGCTACGGGGCTGCGGTTGGCATATGCATTGCATGCGGATCGAAGTTTCAAGCTTCTAGTTTCAAGGCTCCGGTGGTGACTCAGATGGTGCAAGCAACCCTGATTTTGTCAAGCAATGCAATGGTACCTTGGAAATTCTTTCTTTCATTCTGAGCGTCGTGTCATCTCTGTGAATGTAATCGGATTAGAGAGCGGGTGCGAACCCACTGTCTTGGATTGGTCCCCAACCACCATCAGTTGAAAATTCTGGCTCCCTGACACCTATTGGGGTCAACATTGCTCCTGGACCCTCACACGCCCATAGTATTCCTTGTAAACCCAAACATCACCAAACCTATCATCTGTCTGAATTTTAGAGAATGTGAAAGTGTTATTTGTCGGCGGATGTTATTTCACACACCCTAGCCGTTAGGATGATGTCGTATACTCCTTGGCCAAACGGTCCAGACGGTCCATTACGTTCGAATTCTTCATCAAGTGCGCGTTTCACCAATTCAGAAGGGTCATAGATTTCGTATGTCGTTGCTCGTACGTTATTGTTGGAAATTTTGGGTTTGAAGTGCAGATGGCGCTGTCTTAGTCATGAGTGGCAAATGGTCAAATGGCAGAAAGCGCATACCGGTGTTTCGGTCATGAGTACACTTTCAGGAAGCCACGCTCTGAATATACCTTCGCCTTTCAAGTCCTGACTGATATCATTGAAGCCAATCGTATGACTCAAGTCGTGTTGATACTATTCACTGCGTCAAGTATGCGATGATGCTCAATTAAGTACAGTGCGTCAATACTCACCGAACATGAAACTGCATTTGCCAGGAGTATACATGCATTTGAGGTTCTTGAGAAGTTGTCCAGGGGCGTGAGGCCAAGATAGCATCAAACTGTGCCTGAGGTATTTCCTTGAAATAAACATTGGTCAAGGCGATGATCACAAATTTGAAACAAACTAACGCACAAATAGGCGACCAACCCAAGTGCCTGCCAGCATGCCGGGAGTGAATACACGTCGCCTGATCATTGGCTGGGTCCACGGGCTGTAGCAAGTGATCAGGCGATGCCAGTCGTGCTCGAAATCATCCCCACGACCTGGCCCCCACTCTACGAACTTGGTTGTCGGATTTTTTCGGTTTGGACTGTTATAATCCTCTGGAGAGGGAATCGACGCGGCAGCTTCGGCGGCCTCAAGACGGACAACGCATATCAGGAATGCAGCCGGTGTGAGAAGCGGATGGGTGATGGGTAGGCTTATGCCGAAATGATTCTTTAAATATGTCAGATGAGAAAATGGTAGCGCAGCGAGTGCGTGTGGAGGCCAGGATGGTGGCAAAAGCAGAGGCTCGGGGGGTGGGATGAAGAATGAAGTTATTGGGGCATGTGTCGAGCCGTACTGGGAGGGTTTTTAGCAACGAGGTCTCGACTATGCAAATTGAATCACCTTGAATGACCCTATAAACAAATGAGTAAACGCATTTAGCACATTTTGCCGGTCTTCTACAGTCTCATTTGCTACGCGCTCTGAAAAGATCCGTGAGTTTCACGAGTCAGGATGAATATTGAAGATACCTTTGTCCGTGAACCAGAAGAGCCAGGCAACAAGAGCATTAACCTCATCGTCTACCTTCCAACCATTGTTCCATTCCGTTCTATCATGGAAGGGTCCCTCGGGTTTGATATACTCGGTTGCGAACAGGTTGATGCCTGCGTAGTGGACAAGCTGCCCATAGTTGTTTTGATGGTGCTCTATGAACATCAAATACGCCACCCAGAGATCCTCACGAGCCGTTGGGGTTGTAGAAAATTCGCGACATGGGATGAATTTTAATCGTTTCAAGGTCATGAATCGTTTTACTAGCTCATTTGCCATATCTCCGGCATTCCTGTGCCCGCCAAGTCTGCGTGTCACCGATCGAGCGTCGAATTTTGTTGAGAAGATGCTCGAGTAAAGCGAAGGGTTGTTATTTAGGGATATTTTCGAGTATATTGACGTTGACGTCCGCAGAAATTGGGCCAAGTCAGTGGGCGGACCGAGTAGATTTTCCTCAACAAGAGCGAAGGCAACTCTCTCCTAAACTTCGGTTGGGCATACCTCCAAGCTCGACAAGGGGACGCGGACGGACATGGAGAATCAAGTGGAGAAGCAAAGTAGATTATAAGCGGGTCGACTCTATTAGTATTTTGACATTAAGCAAGGTAATCATCAGACAAGGTTCAGCCCCGAGGTCCGCACTGGCGGGCTGCCGCGGGCACCGTGGACTTCGGGCAGTCAGTAGTTAATTCTTGGGCAACCCAACAAGGCATGGCGTTTCAGGCTGTATCGGTTCTATTTGATATAAGATCATCATTTCACCTCACCTTTCATGAACTCACGCGCTGTAAAAATGATGCGGGGGTACGTACATGCTCCTAGGTCGCTTAGATGCATTCATCATGGCTACTGAAACCTTGGAGTAGACGTAAAGTGTAACATTCCATGCACTAAGTCTGGAGCCAAGGGAGTCAGGGGTTAAACAAGACTCCGATGCATCACCGTTGGAGTTAGATTGACATGGGATGTGTATAGAGATATCGCTTAGGTTCTCCTTGGGGCTATTCCCATTCTTAGTTGCAGAAACATGGCTTGGAGAAGTTTTCCTAGGCCCTGGCAGGGGTCGTGGTGTACTGACAACATTTTGTGTGGCTAGAGAAGATTTGAGGGTTAGAATCAGGTCGTTACGAAGAAATTTCACGAAGGTGATCTCTCACTATTGTGGTTGACCCTCAATTACTGGAAAGCCCCGAAAGTGACGTCCCTGGTATCGTCGGCATGGGGGAATGTGTTAAAACGAGTCAAAATAGGCGCTGGCAGATCCGTTCTTCACCTCATCTTCTTCGAACCATACAAGTCACAGGGGGTGGGTGGGTCACAATGGGTGCGTTTTTTTTTGTTATAGCTTCTCACTGCCTAACGCATTGGTTTTAAGAGCGTTGGATGACCTCGCCAATGGACCCATCGAACTCTGCCATTCAGGATTACAGTAACCGACCGTCTGGAAAATCTTCCTTGAAATCGACTAAATAAAAGAGTCATCCACTTCATTATCCTCATCCATTGTCATGAGGAACGTGTTTATGCTATTGGTGTTTGGGGGGCCGTTGGTACGAACCCTACCCAACTGTACAGCAACGTTGCCCCTGATTTACCTCATTGGCCGAATCAGAAGTCTATAACGCGAGTTTTGGTCAATAGTGTAACCCCTACTGTCGATATCACACTGCATCAACTGGATGTTATCAGCCCATGGGCTCATGAGCTCACGAGTAATCAGTTCAGCTTACTCCAGGACAGTTTCTTGCCAATCTTTTCGCAGCCCCTGCTCATCGTAATATATATAAGTTAGTCCTCCCTCATCTGACGTTGATGTCACCCTGACCTTTGTTTAGTGATGGACCGTGAAGGAGCATATTGGGTTAGTTTCATGGGTCATTCTTTAGCAAACGTCCAGGGTTCCTCGGGCTTCTGTGTGCCGGTCGAACGAAGGCACACGTATTGTGTGGGTGGAATCAAGAAAAGAATTGAGCCTCACAGAAAGGCTTGCGATATGGCCTTCAACCAATCACCCTTAAACCAATCATGCGTCACAATGTGACCAAAACCTTGGGCGGGGCAGGATGTTGTATAGTGACAGCAACTACCGAATGCACTATGAGACACACACCGTTATTTTATCAACGCAGACCAATTCGGTGACTCATTGGCCAAGTCCAAGAAGAGCAATCTCGCAGACAGCTTGACTCTAATATCAAGTTCGCATGATCGCATGATTGTCAGCGTCAAATTTAATAATCAGACGTGAAGATTCAAGTTCAAGATATGCAAGCCTCAAGCTTTCAATGTACATTTGGGGAATAAGCTAGCTGAAAGTCCCAAAGCCTCACAAGACCACGAGCTCGACATACGCTGTGTGGATCTCAACTTCACAGCCAACGTGAAGGTTCGAGCGACCTTTTATGCTTGAAGGCTAACAAGGCTTGAAGCACAATATCCCAAGAATGTATGTTCCATAGAAATGGCTCGTGGGATCGAGGTTGATTGCCGACCCCAGTTGAAGGCTCAACTACAAGGTGTGAAGGCCAGCTAGGCCAGTCAGCAAAATCGTCATGACAACATCATAGGAACATCACACGCGGTCGTTGTTCAATGTCTGAACCTGAAGCAACAAGCTCAGCTTCACTGATTGTATGCACGCTTGAAGACACTAGCAAGATCAATATTTCGCGAGATGGATAGCCAACGACCGACCGTGAAGTTCCAACAAAAGGTAAGCGTGTTCCAAACCTCCTATTCACTCTCGAAGACCAGAAGTTCCGAATACTTCAAGATCAAGCTTGTCATGGGCATTGTGTGGGATCGCTGTTTCGGAGCAAGTGAGATTCAAGACTCTCATCCTCAACTCGAAGACCAACAAGTCTCAGTCCATAAATGTTGCAAGGCTGCAAGTATAGAGGAACTCGTCTTTGAGGCCCAAAAGTACGCCAACAAAAGCCAAACGACTGAAACAATCATTATATAGTAGATTACTATACTGTATTGGAGTATCTGGTCCACCTTGGTCGTCTTCTGTGTGCATGAGTAAGAAGAGCGCACACGCGGAGTACTACATCAGCATTATCGAGATCAACATACCTGTTGCAGTGTCCCAGCGCATGCTATCGTTGCACCAACTTCTTTCCACCAAAGCTATACCTCAATGGTTGATCAGCAGCCGCGCCAGTGCCAGTGCGCCTCAGACCACTAGAGGCACCCGGTTATGGGGCGATCGCTGATCTGCAGAAATTTGACATGACCAATGCCTGGGCATAGAAGGCCAGCAGATAGAGTCAATGGAGCGAACGTCGGAAGGGGACCAATGGGATTAAGTGCTTCGCAAATCGAGGGCATAGCATCCGAGGCGGAGCTTACAGTAGAGCTCCAATCACGGAGAAGTCCACCAAGCGCGCGTGGTCAAACAAGCGTCGTGCACTTGTTTTCTTGCCAGTCAGACAACAAGCATCCAACTCCCAGTAGACGCATCGCAAGATCTGATGCAGTCCGGAGAGAGAAGAAGTGATGCGCTTGAATGATAGCATGGCTGTCATAGAGCGTCAGAGAGGAGGTGAGACATGCTACTGGGTAAGTGTCCAGTTGCCAACAGTAACTGGGCAATCTATCGTCGGCTCACTCAATCCAGACCATTCAGTGCGACGCAGACGACGATGGATCAGGATACTTTGATATAGAATCGGAGCGAAACTTTTGGCCGTATCGCAACACACACAAGCATCCCGGTTTTCAAGGTTGACGATCATGGGGAGGAGAGAGACATCCAACCGATTCGGATTGTAGGTTGCGGTATATATTGCAGACACATAATCATAGGGAGTATGATCTGTAAACGGCATGGCCGTAAGTAGATCGGTGAGCGGCAGCTTGTGAGTGCATGATTCTAGCATAGACATTTGACTGAATATTCTCCAACTTAGGGTGCGGACTGGTCTATGACTTCCATGAGATGCCCGTAGGGGGGACATCTAGAACAATGGCATGCAAGATGAATCAATCAGTGGATATTGGTGTCGACTTTGAAGCTCACCCTGTCTCACTAACAGTGAATCCTCAATCCTCTCTTAAACGCTATATACCACTTTCAATCTTTCGCACCACTCAGTCTATCTTCATCTTGGCGGCTTGCCTTTCGGCTTGACGACCGGGGATCACCAACATGGATAACAGCATCTCTGAGTTTCGCCCACTTCCAATTCTCCAACACATGAGGAGAGTAAAACTACATCGTGACTAATACATGGTCACGGTTGCCTTGGCTCCCCGGCATGCCAGCGGCTGTTGGTCATCTAGAACCTATTAACAATAAGAGCCCTATCTCGTTAGTGGGCGGATTTAATCCGAATGTGAATGCACTCACCCTATACGATGAGATAGTCTTGCTATGTTGTCGCTGGATCGCGGGTTGGTCAACCAATCTGCAAGCGGGAAGATCGCAACATGCCAAACAAGCACACCCAGGCACATCCCTTGCAGCGGCCACGTCCTATAGCAATCACATCCCACAACACATGCATTCCGCACCAAGCTACATAGCACCTCTTCGACAAAGCCCATAGCCACACTGGATTTTCAAAAAGACTCATCGCTTTGGTGCATCCACACTGGTCGAACACCCATCCTTTATCTCGCCAGCTGTCGTCGGTGCAGCGCAACATCGGAATGGAGAATGCGACATACAAAAGAAGAGCGCAAATTTCGTTTCGCTATGTGGTTCGGCGAAGCTGGAACTCGGCTCTCCTATCGCGCGAAGTGCCTACGGGCACTGTCACGCAAGGCTAACGGTGTCACTCGGAGCTGATTCGGAAATGGGCGGAAAGGCTATTCGTGCTCCAATTCAACCAGCGAGCGCAAAGCGCGATGAGGAGCTGCGAAGCTTTCGGGCGTAGGAAGTGCGGAGTTTGCAGCTTTGTTCCATCGGATTAGATTTATGTCAGACAAGCTGCTTATCATGAACTGGAATATTTCTCACTCCCAGCATCGCAGCCTTGAGTCCTTCAAAACCGTAGTAGTCACCTTACCCCCTATCACATGCGGAAGGCGGACTGACTAGCCTGCATGAGGTGCAGGGTGGCTTTCCAGAGGGCACAGACAAGAAATCTACATCGCTCAAGCCAAAGATCCGCCTCTGCTGGAGAACTAGCCATGGCCAACAAATATTAAATCGAGTGACCACGAGGATGGGAGGTATCTATACTTTTAAACAACCAATAAACAAGCAAGCTGAACGACGTGCTTTGTATGCTATCTGATTTAATCCAACTTTGCCATACTCCAAACTCCTTCCCATCCCGGCTGATCCACTGGCGTTAGGGTTTCCCGCCATCGACCTACTAAGTTTTGGCTCCCATGAATGTAGCCAGTGAAGAGTAGCGATGATTCCTCGTATGTCTGTGCGTATAGAATATGGGTTAGCGACACTGGATAGGAAGCAACATGGACGTACATCCACGCTGACGAGCACGACAAGGCCATCCCAGTCCCTCACGCGCCCATAATATTGCTTGTGACCCCAAGTGTTGCCGAAACTATCGTCAGTCTGAAATCCAAGGTGTGAGAATAATATATGGATGTGGAAGTTTTTGCACATACCGTTGCCGTCAAAATGATATCGTACACTCCATGTCCAAACGGCCCGGTACGTGCAAACTCATCATCAACTGCACGTCTCGCAAATTCACAGGGATCGTACAGGTTATACGTTGACCCTCGTATGTTGTTGGAGGGAGATCTGGGTCGGAAGTGCAGGTGGCCCTATTCCAGTCATGTGAACGGCGAAGCTGAAGACTACAGAAAAGAACATACTGGTGTTTCTGTCATGAGCACACCTTCAGGTAGCCAAGCTTTGAATACCCCTTCGCCTTTCAGGTCACGACTAAAGTCATTGAAACCGATAGTCTGAGATGGGTCGTGTTGGTGATATTCCCTGAGTCATAATACATGCAGTGAGATTATATGTCTTGAAGTGCAGTGCGTCTTACCTAACATGAAACCACATACGTTGAGGGTATACGTCGAATAGTCGAGCAACGGCTGCTGTAAGGGCTCGTGGGGCTAGTATTGCATCAAACTGCGCCTGTGGGATTTCCTTGAAAGGACGGTTGGCCAATGCAGCTATTGAGAATCTCAAGCAGAATGACATACAAATAGTCGACCAATCCAAGTTCCTGCCAGCATCCCAGGCGTGAACACACGCCGCCTGATCATCCGTTGTGTCCACGGACTATAGCAGGTGATTAGACGGTTCCAGTCGTGCTCGTAACCGCTTGCACGACCCTCCCCCCACTCCGCAAACTTGGTTGTTGGTCGAGTTTGCTCCTCCACTTCCTCAATTGTTGGACCGTCATAACCCATCGGAGGATGGATGGGCGGGATAGCCCCAGCTGCCTCAAGACGGACAACATAAATCAGGAAAACGGCCGGTGTTAGGAGCGGGTGCGCTATAGGAGGGTTGATCCCGAAGTAGTCTTTAATGAACGTCGGGCGAGAGCAGGGTAGAGAGGCGAGGGCGAGAGCAGGCCTGGGTGGTGGAGGCAACGGTGACTCAGGCGGTGGAATAAGGAAGGAGGTGATTGGAGCATGTGTCGAGGTGTACTAGAAGAGTTTTAGACAAAAGGTGTATGATAGGAAGTACATATAATTACCTTGAACGACCCTATATAGAGGGGAGCAAGGCTGTTCAGCACACGCTGCCGCTCCTCTGCAGTCTCAGTTGCCATACGCTCTGAAATTAGCGATGAGTTTTCTGAACTAAGGATCAGAATTCGCAAGCACCTTTATCCGTGAACCAAAACAGCCATGCCACCAAGGCATTGACCTCGTTGTCAACTGTCCAACCGTCGTTCTGCTCAGTTCCATGGTGAAACGGCCCCTCTGGGTTGATAAATTCAGATGCGAACTTGTTCACGCCGGCATAACGGACAAGCTGCCTATAATTGTGTTGCTCGTGTTCCAAGAATAACATGTAAGCAAGCCAAATATCTTCACGAGCTGTTGTGGCTGCCGTGAATTGAGGAAGTGGCATGAACTTGAACCTTTTCAAGGTCATGAATCGCTTCGTCAGCTCGTTCGCCTTCGTTCTGGCAGCCCTGCAACCTGCCCCGAGTCTGCGCACCGCCGGCCAAGCGTCAAACTTTGATTCAAAAATGTTGGAGTATAGGGAAGGGTTGTTTTGCATGGATATCTTGGAATAGATTGTTTTGGAAGTGCATAACAATGGGGGCAAGTCTGTAGGTGGACCGGCTGAGTTTTCATCAACGAGAGCAAGTGCTATGTGTTCCAATACATCGGTGGGGCAGCCCTCCAAGCCTGACAGAGGGAGGTGAACGTGAATGGACATGGGGAGTTGGGAAAAAGAGGATGGTGAATTACGGGTCATTTTATTAGCCTTTTGAACATTAAGTGTCAATGCAGCAAGGTAATCATCAGACAAGCTCGGCTCAGCCCTCCGCAGGCACCGCGGAGTCCTGCCTGCTAATGGTTAGTTTTTGGACATCGAGGCAACTTGACATTGTTTCAGGTTGTATATATTCATATAGATCTCATCCACCCATGTGGCAACACTGATCTGTCACTCAACCCTGGCAACGAGTCGTTCAAGTGCAAGCAATCCTGCTGTACCTTATCTAAAATCTGCCCCTGCTCACAAGTTGAACTTGGTAGCAGACCGTTGAAAATATATATAGTGAGCGTGAAGCATAACGGCTCATATAACTACAAATAGATCCAGAGAGTAGTCGGAGCAACATCAGAGATCGATGTGTTGGCGGCGATAGCCGTATTCAATACTGTAATAAGCATTCGGCGTGCGTAGAGATGTGAGCCTTACATTTATCCGAATTTCTTCACTATTCTCTATTGAATACAGCCACCAGGGAACGTACTCCATTGTTCTGTGGTAATCTCCATGAATTTTGCCATGATGTTTTGAATGCAGCAATCTGTAGGGTCGCGCAATGGAGATAGTTAGAAATGAGTCCGGACACCGAGTCAGAGACTTATGGGGCAGCATATCTCCTCTTCATGGTGGACATTCTTTGCCTATTGAAGGACAAGCTCGAGACGGAGACGAAGCACGATGCCGTCGGCGTGGGGAAGAGTGTAAGCTGAGTCAGTGTAAGCGCCGGCCCGGGACCGAGTTGGAATTGCTCCGATTAACTTTCATGGCTTCCTCCTACCGAGACTCGAAAATGCGAAGGCTAGGACACTATGGGTGTGCGTGTTTCGTTCTTGATTCATATTACCTGTTATATGAGTTGAATGCAGGTGGTTGTTTCCAAGTCTCATCGAGAGAACATTCGGATGGCCCTACCATGAGACATTGACGAATTCATGCTCCCCGCTGCGGGAATGTTTTGGTCGATGATATGAATGAGTCAGAGGGCCCTGGTATGAACTCGACGAATCGTAAAACAAACGCTTAATCTGTTGTTAACAGGAACTTACGATATCGAGTCTGTTGCTTTGATGTAAGAGGGAGGGTTTTTCAACATCGTCTAGCGGTGACGGGAGTACTTCTCACAATCGCTGCGATGACGGCTGGATCTAATCGGCGACGGTCACACTATCCCACCATTCCAGCTCGTTCCAAGTGCGGTGATTCGCCGATTATCAGCGGCACATCTGACTCCTTGTAACATCTGTAAGGCGCCCTCTTTGTACGTGGGCATTGTGCTGACTTTCGATTGACGTGCAGTGACCGAGCACGACGAGGAACATTACAAGCCATTGCTGTTGCCTTCTCAAATATCGGGTCCAACGACAATGATCAAGAAACTATGTACGACAATCATTGGTTGGCTCATCCATTGAGAGATGATGGGGTGGCATGGAGCACGATGCAAATTGATAGGATATTTCCAAGAGTTTGAGGTCACGAAGGCGTAGTGAATGGGGTGTGGCATTCGCAACCAGCGTGGCCGTGAATTACACTTCACTATCGGCCTTCCACCCTTGCGTATACCCCACAAAGTCGAGTGTGGTGGGTGTAGTATAGGGACAACACCCATGCAATGCAATCTACGTCTCCAAGCATCCTCCTATTCATTGGTTCTCGAACCAACACCAGGAATTACGTTCATGATAGGCTGGCCTCAATGCTTCCATTCAAGACCGGCAAGTCTCAAAGACCACTTGGCAAGACCACAAGACGGACAAGACGTTATGCCCGACCAATGTTTGATGAAGAAACGTGAACATTCAAGTTCAAGAGAAGTTTGCCATCAACGTTCACATGGTTGAAGAATAACAAAATCAGCTCAATAGCGCAAGACGAGAAGTTTGAGAGAATTGGCGCGCGGATCGATGTGAAGATGCAACTTCAAGATCTACTTCAAAAACCTCCGAAGGCTTCTTGAAGACCGAATGTAAGAAGTACCGGAAGAGACCACAAGCTGACAGAGGTGAAATGCAGCACGACCTTTCAAGAGTCACATAGGCTGAAACAATCAGCCACGTAGTAGAAATCTTGTAGTGTATTAGAAGCTATAGGCGGCCTTGATCCTCCTATGTGTGCCTGGAGCGTAGAGCTGGGTCACAAGAAGGGATGCTCCAGCATCTTGGGGGCATTGTACCCGTCACGGTCTTTCAAAGCTAGCACTATCCGGACACCAGTATGCCCCATTCAAAAGGCGTTCAACAACGCCTGTGTGTTTCATCCAGCCAGGGCCACCAAATTGTCATTGGTTTGTAAAGATTTGACATGGCCTCGTGCCCAAGACGCAGAGATAGGCAGATTGACTCAGAGCCAAGACGGGTCGGTCGGGGATCTAGGAGGGTAAGTTCATTCAAAGCAAGGGCAAGAAAGACGCATAGCAGTCCGAGTATAACATCATATGCGATCTGGGGCGGAGCTACAGTTGAGCGGTTATTCCATATCAAAATTCGAAGCAGACGAGGGGATATCCTTCAAGCGCGCGTACCCGAACAACTGTCCTGCACTTGTTTGCCTACCCTCCAACAAAGAGACACAAGGACACTAATCCAGGTCTGGCGGAGATAGAAGCATCGCTATGGGTAGACGACAACCTGGTCGCAGAAACATGAGCGACAGGTAGATGACACGCACACCGGTATGTTCTAGTTGTGAACTGAAAGTGGGCAACTGTCGTCAGCTCACTCAAGTAGCCGGATGGATGCGATACGAACAATTTGAATTCTTCGACGCCTAGTGGTGCAATGTATTACCACATACACGTCCATTGCGCTTGTCAAGGATGACGAACGCGCAAGAGGGAGAGGAATCCAACTCAAATGGAACATTGATCGTAGTGCATACGGAAGGTGCTCGTTAATAGGCCGTATGTCTACCTAGAACCGTGCATTTGTGAGTTCATGACTCAGACCCTAGCTTAAACAATGACTGACCTCCTCGGGATCTGTTTAGAATGTGTCTGCAACTGGGACAAGACTTTGAAGATAAGAGAAGATATACTAGAAGATGACTTTATCAGTGATTTTTCGCATCGGCATTGATGCTCTTCAGTCGATCAGGCATAGAACGTACCAGGACAAAGTCGTGACGATAGCCGGGGAACCTCTTAACTTCTTTCCATTTCAGCCCACTTTCCCCGTTCAGCCTTCTCCTGCCCTCCCCACATCGTCAAATGGATTTCGACTTGACCGTCCAATTCCACTGCATGCATGAGTGTCTAGACACGCCCATCTTCAAATAGACAAGCCAGGACATGCGACAATGAAACTAGAAAACATACCACATTCTACATACGATTGCAATAACCCAAGCTTCACTGGAGGGGCGTTGAAGCCTGTTCTCGCCACATCTACCACCAGCCCAAAATAACGCTTCCATATAAAGGATGAGCGGTTCAGAAGGACAGAAGTCAAAAGGGCCAAGGGTCATTGCACCTACCAACATGACGTCGGGCGGATCGCTGCTGCATCGTATGTCGATCGAGGGGTGGTCGCTAGGCGGTCGACCAAACCGCTCCAACGACTCACAGCAAGCATATCACGAACAGAAACCGCGTAGCCACCAGCAACCGTCTTTACCACACATCTTCACCCCACCAGCAACCGTCTTTACCACGCATCTTCGCTCCACCAGCAACCGTCTTTACCACGCATCTTCACTCCACCAGCAACCGTCTTTACCACGCATCTTCACTCCACCAGCAACCGCCACCAGCACCGCCGTCCCATTCAAAGCGGCGCTACCGACCCTCGTATCGCTGATGTTGATAAAGTCAAAAAGTTCACAGGAAGAAGCGTCGCTCGAGAGCTGAGAAAAACGATGTTGGCTAGGGTGCATTGGCAAGAGAGAAAAATCCTGGAATGGTCCGCGAGCGCAAGTCCGACTCCCGTCATGCGCGATGGTGCCTACGGGCTCTGTCGACTCGCGCGAGACGTTCATAGTCAGCTGGGATGTAGCCGAGTGCAAGACCAACTGCCGTGCCAAGGTCAATGGGGAGCAGGACAAGCCCGGGTCTAGGTGTCGATCGGCCATTGCGGAGTTGACAAGCCTTACAATAAATACCCCGCGGTCAACTAGACGACTGTATCAAGTTCTATCGTTAATCGCACCAACAAGAACACTTGGTCGATAACCAGGTCGATGCTCTGGACTCCTTGCAGAATGTCATGCTTAACCTGACGTTTGCGCTCTATCTATGGGATTCTATTTCCTGAGGACGACTGGGTGAAATATCGGCAACGTGCTCAGCAGAGTCCAAGTTATTACCATTTCTGTGCCACGGGGTGAGGCGCAGTTGCTTCGACCTTTCGTATCGAGTAGCAAATCCCAATTTGTCGATGAGTTATTATACTCGGCCGGGTGTGGACCCTTTTCTTGTGCTCACCGCCGTCGCTTGCGGGAGATTGCACAACGGATTCAGTTATTGTTTGTGAGCACATCTGCGGATGCCATCGCCCATGCCTCATTTGCTTCATGACTACAGCGTTGTTTTGTTTCATATTTACACCTGGCATGCTAATGTCTCGAGTCCGTCTATATCTCCACCTTCGGATTAGCAGAGGACGCGGTCGAACTCGCTGGGGACCCGATATGCATGGATATTTCATGGCGATGAGACATGGTATTGGAAAAAGGTACAACGTTTATCGAGAGGGAGATATCTAACGGCCCCAGTCATTATTCTGGAGTCACCTGTGTCTTAACACGTCTGCTCGTTTTACTCAAACGCCTATGCTTATCCAGGTATCTTCATCGCAGTCGTAACAAAGCTTAGTGTTTGCAACAGCATATATCCAGCTATTAACATTCACGGTTCAAGTCTGCTAATATGTAAGATCATACTCGGATTGTGACATTATCTATGTAATTTCCAATCCGATGGGGTCGTCTGGACCGTTGTGATCCTTATAAGTCCCATGGCCTCGGTGCACGTCTTGGGAACCCTTTGACTTTAAATCAGTGGAGCACTCAAAGGAAGTAAACCGTAGTACCTCAACGCGACATAAACATGAAGGAATATACGAGCAAATTTAGAAATGCATGGTTCGGAACTGCGAGGCCGCGTCAAAACTGGAAACTCTCTTTAGAAGCCATGTAAACTTGGTTACTCGGGCAGGACGTGGCTATGAATCTTCTGTACTCGAGTTGTATGTCTCAAGATGGGGTCTAGAATTTGGATGCGGCGTTGCGCTCAGTTACTCGAGAAGAAGACGTGGTTACGAACGTTCCGTACTCAAGCGTGCATACGTCCAATGGTGATATGACAATTAACGGGCTTGTAGATATAAGACCGTGATACTAGCCACTATCTGATTATGACTTCACTTAGCAAAAGAGAATCGCTAACAAGAAGCCACTATACCTAGCAAATTCAAATACAACGCTCTGCCGTCAAGACTGCGTTCAAACTTACTAGTTATTCCTATTCTATACTGACAGGGAAAACTCCGCCGCAAACGGTCAGCCAGCCATCTCCGGTAAAGCTGCTGTCAGTCTATGCATTCCTGTCCGCTGGTCAATTCTGAGACGGGTGTTGTCCTTGCGGTCCCTTCTGCACTGATATACGAATTCGATTGTCTCGCACGACAGAGCCCGTAGGCACCGTCGTGCATGACGAGAGTCAGCCTTGAACGTTGACGCCTCTGGTCGAGTGACTGCAAGCCCAAATCTTGCATTCGCATCGATGCATGTTGGTCCTTCTCAAATCTCGAATGCCGTTGGCACGAACATGAGAGTCGGCCCTCGACACGAGACCCAGAGTTGGGAGTTAGTGTGGAGAGGACCACTCGGTCGTCGGTGCGTCAACCAGACCTGTTGAGGTATGCGTTGGCGATTGTTGGATACGATGTCTATTGAGGTGATGTTTTATTTAGAAAGTGAGGTGCTCCAACTTGCTCATTTGTCGGCTACATGCCACGGGTGCACTGACCCGGCGCACTCTGACCCGGCAGTGACAATAAGACCTGCCCGATGTCACAGTAGGTGCTTCAGACCGCGAAGAGTATCTGGAATGTGCCTTCTGGAAGGTTACTTGCTGGATAGGGTTCTTCATGAAAAGGCCCTGGGCTACCGATCATGTGTTGGCGCATGCGTTGGACCTTCGTGGAGCATCCAGTTGCTATTCCCTTGATGACGGGGTGTGTTCCGCTATCAAACCCATGCAGCCTTCGGGATATGCCCTGGAGCATGTGTCGCTTCCCAACCATAAGGCCGTTGGGAGATGCACTTGACAACCTTGGATGTTGAGCCAACCAATCATCCGTCTGGATATGTTCTTGAGAAGGGCGTTTGGCTGTTCGATCCAGCATTGGGATGTGTCTTTGAGAACGAGACATGGCGCATTCCGCTCCTTAACCATGCAGCCGTCGATAGCGGGTGGTCCTGGTCGAGTTGAATTGTATCAGACCAAAGTGGGGAACATGAAATAGGACGGAGTGGGACAGTAGAAGGAGGATGAATTGGATGGGAGGATGAGGCGGAGGGTGACCGGTTGGTTGCTACTGGCTTGGTGGTCACCCTAATAACATCTCATAACCAGGTTTTCCCCACGAACAACAGCAATCCTCTTTTCAGGGGCATTCTTCCGACCACGACCGCATGGAGTCGTGCGTATGGAACGTCTGATTCTCAATCTTCGGGCTACATAAGTAGCAATTCTCTCAGTCGAATGTATACTTCAGGACCGTGAAGAGCTTACCACATGCGCATCTTCCCTCGGTCATGTACCACTTGGTCAGACCCCCCTGCGGCTATTGTGACGTGTCTTCCATCATGTCGCGCGATCTACGTCCCCGTGAATCCGTGGTTTTGCCTTCTCTGGTCATCTCGAACAACTCCCGGGGAGGCTGTTGCGTTTGATTGCCTTAAGTCTCGTCGTGGGTAGAGCAGCAAGTAGGTGACCGGTAAATCCTCTCCTATATTTGGTGGGAAGCGCAGGAATATCTGAGACTAAACGTGTAGAAACGTTCTGGTGCCTCCCCCGTCATGACACGATCCCCATCATCAGTTACAAACGGACAGCAGTTGTCGTTGGACTGCTATGATACTGCCATAAGCATTTGTGAGGCAAGGACGAGATCACTGGAAAGTCGCTGGAATAAACGCCTTACTCTAGCTCCGCGTCCTGTGCTTCGGCTGGAATTCCATATTGCTATCTGCCTGTCCGAGTGTCTCTTTACTGACCCAAGAATAATCTTTCCTTCATTTTTCCCCTGCTGATTCCACCCATGTCCCACAGAACTCAGTTCTCAAGGGACTTCTACTTCCAACCCTCTATTGTTTAACATTTGGCGCTTCGCTCACCTTGAAACCCTCCGCTCACCCTCATTGGCGGGGGCTGTGGCGGTGCCGCGACGGAATATTTATTTGTGTACGTTTTGAAGTTTCAGTTTGGGGTGGAAGGCTGTTGTCATTTGATGTGCACAGGCTTTCCACAGGCGCGCCGCTCGCTTACTTTCCCCGCCTGTGTGTGGGCCTCTGCACCATGATCTATTATAGTACCCTAATACGATGGGAATTGATTTAATTTGGCTTGATTGATTTCTTCGGTTGAGTGGACTCTGACAGCACCACATGTTTCCGAAACTACTTCTCTACGGTCCAGCGGACTTGTGGTGTCGAACATGTCGGACTTGTTTGCCTTCACTACATCTTGAGTCTTGCTTGTTGGGCTTGAGTATTGAAGCTTGATCGTTACATATGATTCAGTGAAATCTGGAGGTGGATGTCTAATAGTCCGTTTGGGAATGTTGTCGCTATTTTAATGCGCCCCTCACTCGACATCCTGTCTTGTGATCCACAGTGTGAAGTATGAAGCACAAACATCGAGCATGAAGGATGAATGACACAGGTCTTCTGAAACCTCCAACTACACTACTTTACGATTTCCGAACCAGCGAGGCCGTTACAGCACCGAGCGCGACGAAAGAGAAGCAACCCCCATCTCAGCTCCATCCTGAGTCACGCAGGGCCCGCTCGAGTTAACACTCTCGAACACTCGAGGCACGTCAAGCATGCTTCTGACGCCGTGTGGATCAACCCGGTCAGTATGTCCGATACATGGCGGGTCGGTGGAAAGTACCTCGACACTAGGTGGTGACCTTATCAATCCATTGACTCGCCCGAATGTGGCGATTCGCACCACTCGATATCGACACCCTGTACGCCCACAGAGTGTGTGGTAGCGATGGTATCCAGAGAATTGACCCCGTCATTGTATGACGGTGTGTTTGAATCGAGTGCCCTTCCTACACATGATGCCTGTGAAAAGGAGTCAATCAAGCGCGAAACTTCTTCAGATATGGATTCCATACCTATTTTCCTGATATGTTCAACAAGGCTGCCCGACTACGCGAGGATAACCCGGTTCAAATATTCCATCTGAGTGATAGAAGTCAAAGCCGGCAGACTTGACAACAACAACTGGCACGCACCACGTTGAATTTGTGATATCAGAGGGATGGCGTGAAACCCATGAGTAAACCAGGCGTATACTCGGGGTGTGATGGAAGTTGGCATGAAGCCATTGATGCGGCTGAGCCTGGGCGTCTATGGCTGTGTAACGAGTTAGAGATCGGACTTCGAAGTACTTAGCACAACCAGTAGACCAGCTGTAACCAAGTATATATTGTTAAGCTGTGGCGCACGTGACTTGTTCCATACTATTTAGACACGCTCGCGTTTATGTAACACCTCAGTGAACTTACCACTCTGTTTTGGAACCTGCAAAATTATGGTGTTAGGGAAAACTCTAAATCACCACAATTCCGTGAATGAACAGCTGAGAAGAATATCAAATCCTACTGCAGCACAACTCTAGAAATGATTTAACATTTGTACTTTGGTTACAATCCGTTGTAATGGTCAATGCAGACGATACGCAGGAAGGTAATACGTTTCTTAGCAGTAGGGAATGAATAAGACTTCCAGAGTCTAGAGTTCACAGACGCTTAGGGGTCCAGATATTCCAAAAAGAGGGGAATGCACTTAGAGGCTAGAGGAAGTAGGTGGATGAATCCGACCATCCAACCAGTGACACTCTGAAGCGGGTAACAGCGATGTGTGAAGTAGTCTAGCAACTGCTTCACACAAGTTCAAGATTCTAATGCTCTGCAAAGGCAGTACACACTAGTAACTTAAACAAGAGCACTAATGGCAGGACTATCGACAGACAATCTCACCCTGTAGATTCGTAGTCACGCAAGGTAGATACTACACTCACGCCCAAAGCAGGACAATCACTACTTTGAGTGCAATCGAATACAGTTACACAACTGTAAGTGACCCTTGAACTGGACAATCAACAGTTACTGAGATATAGAGGATGACACTGTATGTCACTCTAGTCACACTGATGTGCAAATGATGGGGTAGAAATGGTTATTTATTTCAGAGGCAGAATGGGGTCCTTTTATATTGTATTTACAGGAGCTGACTAATACTACTGGAAACTTCTACCTATTAATAGATGGACCTCACTAATACCGGTGTCTGAGATTTTGGAGATGGAGTACGACTTAGAGAGTTAGGATCGGACTTAGGAGCTAGGCGTGATTTGATATTCAAACTGGGGAATGAAGTCCCCAGTCGGGCAACTTAAATACATATTTGAAATCTAATAATAATTACTCCGGTGATGGGTCTCCGAGGCCGACGGCCTTGTGTGAGTATGTCTGAGTCTGATGGGGATGGATGTCTGGGTTCCTATGGTGATGCTGATGCATCAATCGGAACTGGAGATGGATGGGCGGAATCGGCGGTGACAATCAGACAGGTAAATGGAGATGTAGCGGTTTCCAAATGGAGTATAGATTTCATATGCGTGGGGATCTGAGGGGATCAGACGGGGATCTGGGTGTTAATGAATATAGTCATAACAGTATCTCTCCATTTAAGGCTGAGCCCCTGAGGCCTCATGTCCATGGATTGAATAGGTGAGATGATTGGGCGCGGTCGGAGTTATACTGGGGGTCTGGAGACATATAAAAGGAGGGGCATGATTGAGGTCTTATCCTCAACGATGTCAAACCTTTTGGCAAGCATGAGCATGGCCGAGCTGGAGCAGTTGCTCTTGGCCCGACGGAAGGAAGAGGAAGAGGAGCAGAAACGGAAATGGAAGGAGGAGGAGGCGGAATGGAGATGGAAGGAGGAGGAGGCGGAACAGAAACGGAAGGAGGAGGAGGAGGCAGAACGGAGATGGAAGGAGGAGGAGGAGGTGGAATGGAGACGGAAGGAGGAGGAGGAGGCGGAATGGAGATGGAAGGAGGAGGAAGAGCAGCGGCAGAAAGAGGTGGCGAAAACAGAACGGAGAAGGAAAGAGGAGGAAGCGAAAGTCGAGAGGGCCCGCATGGTGAAGGAACTTGCGGCAGCGATGGAGGCTGCGAGACTGAAAGAAGTGGAGGAGCAGGCACACGAGTTAGAGGCCACCATGGAGGTAGAGGAGGAGGTGACCGGTGACGAGCCAGGACGCATCGAGGATGCATATCGAACCACTCTGACAGTCCAACTCCGCCAGCGTCTTTTCGTATCAACTTTTAAATAGCGCCGCAACTCCCTCTCCACCTCAGTCTCTAATTCTAGCCATCAATCGTCACTCGTGTTTCATCGCCATCGATCATTATCAGCCTTCTATTCACACCAATCCTTTCATCATCATTCACATGGCTTCCCATTCTATTCCCCTCTCCAACATCACTTCTAATAATACATCACACTGGTCTCTGGACACAGAGGACTATCAAAAATACGCCGAGCTCCACGGGCATGTTAAGCCACCTCCACGTGTCAAAATACTTCCAAAACTCTTTCAACGTCCAAGATCCCCACCATGCCTCTCTTATGCTATTGGCGATCCCATATTCTTTCACAATTCCGTTGAACCATATACATTCCTCGGCATTTCACCTCTATATCGTAACACGGATAGAAGAGTCGAACGTGAGGTAGAATTTCAGTCGCCATTGCCGACCTATCCTCCCACTTCAATCCGACTCAGGTTACATCATGTCAGGCAAAGGGACCAAATACTCTTGGAGCGGGATACCATATGGAGACGGATCACTAAGACAATAAGGAGTATTTGTTGTGGATGCTGACTGAAGTCCTCATGTGACTCAGGGTCAATTTACCTTTGGAGCTGTAGGGAAGATGGTATTGGTGGATGTTTCTATTGTTCTTTTATATGACTCACCCCTGTTTCATCTTTTAATTCATTCATACACGACTTACTCATCCTTGTTCTATTTTTGGTTCTTTTATTACTCATCACCCCCTATTCTTACAAAGATTACCCCTATCTGTCGTTTCATTTCTCCATGATTTCCCCTTTAGTAGTTCAACTTCACATGCTTCGTCAGCTGGCTTGATCAGCATTTCTTGCATCATATCGCATCATTTGCTCCTCATATTGTGTCGTTGTGCCCTGGGGATTTGTATATAAAAGGGCGCTAGTTTTCGCCTTTGGAATGAATCAATAAGTTTTCAGCCAACGCTCTAAAGTCAAAGTCCACGCTCTAAGTCTACGCTCTACGCTCTACATCACAATCCATCATCTCTACACCAAGGTAAAGCACCTTGGTTCCACGATCAGATTTCCCTCCTCCACCGAGAGGTTGCTTCTCTTGAAACCAGCTTTCGCGTACCTCCCAACCGGGCTCCGCATTGTCATCCAGTCACAGAGCACGATCAGCCATCGGGACCGACCTTTTGCTCCCATCCTCATCCAACCACAGAGCACTATCCCACTTCCCTGTTACGTACCCCTCACCCTGATTGATCTTTGGAGTGCTGAACAACTGCATTACACACCGTCTGTTTGCTAGGACCGTTGCGCGCAGGCTTATAGGATCTATTCCTTAAGCGAACCGACACCGGGGCAGGGGGAACCAGCCACCCAGGAAGTCCAAGTGTGCCAATACAGCCAGGGACCCTGGAAGTCGCCATCATCTCCGTTACACGGACGGAGACGACTCGTTCGAGGACTGTCACTGCGGAGGACTCGCCGTTACGTCTGCAGGCACAGCCCCTATTTGAGTTGGGGGCAGCTGAGGAAGATGATGTGGCAGAGATGGAGAGGGTGGAGGTGGAGGCGGATCCAGATGCCAATGTGGATCTCAATGCAAATGCGGAGCCCGAGGCGGGCGTGGATGTTGGGATGGATGCGGAGCTGGATCCCACTTTGAATTCCTATGAGGAGATGGCTTGGGTAGCTGCGGTCGAGGCTCGCAAAAGAGTGGAGCTCTATGCCGCTACCACCAAGAAGAATCTCAATGTCGCGGTCTTTTCATTGAAGGCCTACCCAAGTGCTGATATAGAGAAGCGAGAGGCGGACTGGAGGGTCATATGGTGCAAGGCAGAGAGTCGTGTGTTGGCGACCTGTAAGAAGGAGCTGTGTGTTGCGAGGTCAGTGATCCAGCTTTGCAATCCTATGGTGATGCTGATGCATCAGTTGGAACCGGAGACGGATGGGTGAGATTCAGCAGTGACAATTGGACAGATAGATGGAGATGTGATGGTTTTCAAATGGAGTATAGATTTCATATGTGCGGGGATCTGAGTGGATCGGATGGGGATCTGGGCATTAATGAATATAGTCATAACAGTATCTCTCCATTTAAGGCCAAGCCCCTGAGGCCTCATGTCCATGGATTGAATAGGTGAGACGGTTGGGCACAGTTGGAGTTATACTGGGGGTCTGGAGACATATAAAAGGAGGGGCATGATTGAGGTCTTATCCTCAATGATGTCAAACCCTTTGGCAAGCATGAGCGTGGCCGAGCTTGAGCAGTTGCTCTTGGCCTGACAGAAGGAAGAGGAAGAGGAGTGGAAACGGAAGGAAGAGGAAGAGGAGTGGAGATGGAAAGAGGAGGAGGAAGCAGAACAGAGACGGAAGGAGGAGGAGGAGGCAGAACGGAAATGGAAGGAGGAGGAGGAGGCAGAATGGAGACGGAAGGAGGAGGAGGAGGAGGCAGAACGGAGGCAGAAGGAGGAGGAGCGGAGACGGAAAGAGGCAGTGACGAGCCAGGACACATCAAGGACGTATATTGAACCACTCTGACAGTCCAACTCCGCCAGCGTCTTTTCATATCAACTTTAAATAGCGCCGTAACTCCCTCTCCACCTCAGTCTCTAATTCTAGCCATCAATCATCACTCGTGTTTCATCGCCATCGATCATTATCAGCCTTCTATTCACACCAATCCTTTCATCATCATTCACATGGCTTCCCATTCTATTCCCCTCTCCAACATCACTTCTTAATACATCACACTGGTCTCTGGACACAGAGGACTATCAAAAATACGCCAAGCTCCATGGGCATGTTAAGCCACCTCCACATGTCAAAATACTTCCAAAACTTTTTCAACATCCAAGATCCCCACCATGTCTCTCTTATGCCATTGGCGATCCCATATTCTTTCACAATTCCGTTGAACCATATACATTCCTCGGCATTTCGCCTCTATATTGTAACATGGATAGAAGAGTCGGACGTGAGGTAGAATTTCAGTCACCATCACCGACCTATCCTCCCACTTCAATCCGACTCAGGTTACATCGTGTCAGGCAAAGGGACCGAATACCCTTGGAAAGGGATACCATATGGAGACGGATCACTAAGACAATAAGGAGTATTTGTTGTGGATGCTGACTGAAGTCCTCATGTGACTCAGGGTCAATTTACCTTTGGAGCTGTAGGGAAGATGGTATTGGTGGATGTTTCTATTGTTCTTTTATATGACTCACCCCTGTTTCATCTTTTAATTCATTCATACATGACTTACTCATCCTTGTTCTATTTTTGGTTCTTTTATTACTCATCACCCCCTATTCTTACAAAGATTACCCCTATCTGTCGTTTCATTTCTCCATGATTTCCCCATTAGTAGTTCAACTTCACACACTTTGTCAGCTGGCTTGATCAGCATTTCTTGCATCATATTGCATCATTTGCTCCTCATATTGTGTCATTGTGCCCTGGGGATTTGTATATAAAAGGGCGCTAGTTTTCGCCTTTGGAATGAATCAACAAGTTTTCAGCCAACGCTCTAAAGTCAAAGTCCAAGCTCTAAGTCTACGCTCTACACTCTACATCACAATCCATCATCTCTACACTGAGGTAAAACACCTTGGTTCAATGATCAGATTTCCCTCCGCCACCGAGAGGTTGCTTCTCTTGAAACCAGCTTTCGCGTACCTCCCAACCGGGCTCCGCATTGTCATCCAGTCACAGAGCACGATCAGCCATCGGGACCGACCTTTTGCTCCCATCCCCATCCAATCACTGAGCACTATTCCACTTCCCTGTTACTAAGTGCTACCTCTACCCCTCGACCTGATTGATCTTTGAAGTGCTGAACAATTGCGTTACACACCGTCTGTTTGCTAGGACCATTGCGCGCAGGCTTATAGGATCTATTCCTTAAGCGAACCGACAGCATGAGTGTAGTATCTGCCTCATGTGACTACAAATCTACAGGGTGAGATTGTCTGTCAATAGTCCTGCCATTAGTGCTCTTGTTTAAGTTACTAGTGTGTACTGCCTTTGCAGAGCATTAGAAGCTTGAACTCATGTGAAGCAATTGCTAGACTACTTCACACATCGCTGTTACCCACTTCTGAGTGCCACTGGTTGGATGGTTGGATTCATCCACCTACTTCCTTTAGCCTCTAAGTGCATTCCCCTCTTTTTGGAATATCTGGACCCCTAAGTGTCCGTGAACTCTAGACTCTGGAAGTCTTATTCATTTCTTGCTGCTAAGAAACATATTACTTTTCTGCATATAGTCTGCATTGACCAATACAAAGGATTGTAACCAAAGTACAAACGTTAAATTGTTTCTGGAGTTGTGCTGCAGCAGGGTTTGATATTCTTCTCAGCTGTTCATTCATGGAATTGTGGTGATTTAGAGTTTGCCCTAACACCATAATTTTGCGGGTTCCAAAACACCGACGCATGACACCATCACCTCCACCTCACTAGCTAAACTGTTCGTTCTCCACATATTCTCTAAACACGGAGTCCCATCACATGTCACATCCAATCGGGGCTTGGAGTTCGTGTCCTCCTTCTTCCACACATTAGGAAAGGCTCTTGACATGAAGCTTCATTTCACCTCCGGATACCATCCTGAAGGAGACAGACAAACAGAACGAATGAATCAGTCCCTGGAACAATATCTCTGAATCTATTGTAACTATCAACAAGACAACTGGGCTGATCTACTTCCGATTGCATAGTTTGCCTACAACAATGCTCCAAACATGACTACTGGCATCTCTCCATTCTCTGCTAATAAAGGCTATCATCTGAACATCTCCGTCCACCCTAAGAAGGAACTCGCCTCCACCAAAGCCTGCCATTTTGTAACTGACCTCGATCAACCTGATCGTGCTCTGTGACTGGATGACAAATCCTACTGCAGCACAACTCCAGAAACAATTTAACGTTTGTACTTTGGTTACAATCCTTTGTATTGGTCAATGCAGACTATATGCAGAAAAGTAATACGTTTCTTAGCAGCAAGAAATGAATAAGACTTCCAGAGTCTAGAGTTCACGGACACTTAGGGGTCCAGATATTCCAAAAAGAGGGGAATGCACTTAGAGGCTAAAGGAAGTAGGTGGATGAATCCAACCGTCCAACCAGTGGCACTCAGAAGCAGGTAACAGCGATGTGTGAAGTAGTCTAGCAACTGCTTCACACAAGTTCAAGCTTCTAATGCTCTGATCAGGCAAAAAGAAGGGTGTCCACCCTGTTTTCTGCACTGGTTTGGACAGCCATGAATAGTCAGATCTCAGATGATGATCTGCATGGAAAATAGTGCCCTGAGAGGCTGTGGTTGTCAAGTTAGAGAATATTTATTGATCAGAGACATCTGAGCTTGAATTCAGGCCGAATGCCTGGTCCAAAGGTGGATAGCCGGCTGTGCGAAGGTTTGTGGGCACCTATGGGTCCACAACTGTAGCACAGCAGAAATAAATCATTCTGGGCCAAGTTCTGCATAGAATATTCCCAAAAAAATATGAAAAATTAGAGAATATTTGAATAAGTCCATTCCAGGTACAAGCACCAAATATATGCTGATATTTAGGAATGGAAAAGCAAAGAATAGCACATTGGTGCTGCATAAATGGAATTTGATAGGGAAAAGGTGGTTCCCATACAGTCGGAATGAATAGTGACTGTTTAGTGAACCTGTCGACAATCATGAGTATGGTGTCGTATCCGAGCGATGGGGGGAGCTTCTCTATGAAATCCATGGAGATGGAGTTCCATGGTTGCTCCAGGACAGGAAGTTGCTTAAGTGTTCCGTAGGGTTTGTGCCTTTGCAATTTTGAGCGCATACACGTGGTGCAGGAGTTACAGTAGTGTTGAATGTACTCTCACATTTTTGGCCATACATAGTCTTGTTGGATTAATCCTTGTGTGCGATTTTGCCCAAAATGGCCTGAGATCAGGTGATCATGATAATACTGCAAAACTCAGAGTCGGAGACTGTTGGCATCAGGGACGTATATCCGGTTGTTGTGTCAGAGGTGTCCTTTGGGGTCAAGTGACCATTTTGGATCAGAAGGGTTGTCCAAGTGTTTAACTGCAATAGGATCGGATCGGAGTGATGAGTGGATGTCAGAGCAGAGTTGGTCAATGTCCATAATGATGACAGCTCGGGGGGTGGGAGTCAAGAGGGTGGATGCTTGTAGGGACGATGCCAGCTGCTTGTTAGTAAACACAGGACAAAAGTTGTGTGGGTTTACAGTGGCATAGTCGCTATTCCCCTCTTTAGGGTAGACATCCCAGCGTCTAGTTAACACATCGGGCTTTGCTCCGAGTCAACCTGGATGGAAACGGATAGTGAGATTGAACTGAGATAGGTATTCAGACTATCAGACTTGTCTCCAGGTGAGTAGTTTCGTTGTGGAGAAGTATTCCAAGTTCTTGTGGTCAGTTATGACGTCCACCGGATCAGAGGGGCCTCCAAGGTAGTGTCTCCATATCCAGAAGGCTTCATATATGGCAAGGAGCTCTTTGTCATGGACGTCATAGTTCAGTTCGGGGGGCATAAATGTACATGAGTGAAAAGCGATCAGATTGACTTGTCCGTCGTCCAGAGAGATGATGGACAGGATTGTGGCAAGTGCATAGTTGGAGGCATTGGTCTCTAATAGGATAGTGTTACGCACTAGGTCCGATTGGGGGTCAGAGATTGGGTCAGAGATCAAGGGCGGAGGTCAGGTCAGAGTCGGAGCACGTCGTGGGGGTCAGAACAGACTTGGCTTCAGCTTATGTGCTGCACCCTCACTAATACTGGTGTCCAAGATTTCAGAGATGGAGTACGACTTAGAGAGTTAGGATTGGACTTAGGAACTAGGTGCGATTCAATATTTGAACTGGGGAATGAAGTCCCCAGTTGGGCAACTTAAATACATATTTGAAATCTAATAATAATTACTCCGGTGATGGGTCTCCGAGGCCGACGGCCTTACATGAGTATGTCCAAGTCCAATGGGGATGGATGTCCAGGTTCCTATGGTGATGGTGATGCATCAATCGGAACCAGAGATGGGTGGGCAGAATCAGTGGTGACAATCGGACAGGTGGATGGAGACAGCGGTTTCCAAATGGAGTATAGATTTCATATGCGCGGGGATCTGAGTGTGTTTTGGAACCCGCAAAATTATGGTGTTAGGGAAAACTCTAAATCACCACAATTCCGTGAATGAACAGCTGAGAAGAATATCAAATCCTACTGCAGCACAACTCTAGAAATGATTTAACATTTGTACTTTGGTTACAATCCGTTGTAATGGTCAATGCAGACGATACGCAGGAAGGTAATACGTTTCTTAGCAGTAGGGAATGAATAAGACTTCCAGAGTCTAGAGTTCACAGACGCTTAGGGGTCCAGATATTCCAAAAAGAGGGGAATGCACTTAGAGGCTAGAGGAAGTAGGTGGATGAATCCGACCATCCAACCAGTGACACTCTGAAGCGGGTAACAGCGATGTGTGAAGTAGTCTAGCAACTGCTTCACACAAGTTCAAGATTCTAATGCTCTGCAAAGGCAGTACACACTAGTAACTTAAACAAGAGCACTAATGGCAGGACTATCGACAGACAATCTCACCCTGTAGATTCATAGTCATGCGAGGTAGATACTACACTCACGCCCAAAGCAGGACAATCACTACTTTGAGTGCAATCGAATACAGTTACACAACTGTAAGTGACCCTTGAACTGGACAATCAACAGTTACTGAGATATAGAGGATGACACTGTATGTCACTCTAGTCACACTGATGTGCAAATGATGGGGTAGAAAATGGTTATTTATTCAGAGGCAGAATGGGGTCCTTTTATATTGTATTTACAGGAGCTGACTAATACTACTGGAAACTTCTACCTATTAATAGATGGAAACTACTGGAAGCTAGTGGAATATGTGAGAAGGGGGTGGAAGTTTCCTAGCCAATGAGCTGCTTGGATTTGCTCTGACTCATGGCATGAGTCATGGATGGAGTCATGGAAGGAGTCATAGCATGAGTCATGGCAGGAGTCATTGCATGAGTCACCATTACTCAAATAACTCGGTCAATACTTTGTTTCCCGGGCTGATTAGCACAGCTATGGGTAGGCACAGCTTCTATTGAACTCTCCACAGAAAATGGAGTCAGGAGGTGCAGTGGTTGCGAAGATATTGAGCATTTACTGGCAGTGGTGACCAGATTGAGTTGGAGATTAAAATGAGTCATGTGATTGAAAATGAGTCAGTAGTCCGGGTGACTCCGGGTGACTTTGGGGCTGCTGACATCTGCGAAGGTTTGTGGGTCCATGTGGGTCCCAAAACTTTGCCCAGCAGAACAATAAGTTTGTAGACTCATTTCTGCGTGGAAAATTCCCAAAAAAATATGAAAAAATAGAGAATATTTGAATGGCCCTGAATCAAGAGAAAGCAGCACATATATGCTGATATTTTAAGGCCATGAAGTGAAATTGTACAGTTTCGGGACTTTAAACAAGATCTTTTTTAAGGGAAAACCAGTTCCCATACAGAGTGGATTGGATGGGGATCTGGACATTAATGAAAACAGATAGGAACATCTGGAACCCAATGAGTCAGTATTGGAGCGGAAGTGAGGGCCTTTTTCAAGGTCTCAAAGCTCTGTCTACATTCGTCAGTGAAATTCCATTGGATACCCTTCCTAGTAAGTCGGGTGAGTGGAACGGTGATATCGGAGTAGTCATGAATGAAGCGGCGGTAGAAGCTGGTGAACCCCAGGAAGGACTGTACGTCTTTGACTTTCCGGGGTTCTGGCCACTCCTGTATGGCTTTGATTTTGTCATTGGACATTGTCAGTCCTGCCGGGGAGAGGATATAGCCTAGATATTCAACTGAGTCGGAGTGGAATTCACATTTGTCAGTGCAGGCGAAGAGGCCATGTTTTTGTAGACGTCAGAGTACCTCTTGGACATGTGTCCAATGTTCTTCTTTGTTGTCCAAATATACCAAAATGTCGTCTAAGACGCTTATTCAGAAATACAACAAATACGTATGTACAACCTATTTTCCTCAAATTTTATACAATACACTTCAATTCAAACTTATTTTCATATTTCAACATGATTCTCAAATTTTATACAATATACTAGATTAAAACATATTTTGATATTTTGGCATAATTCTCAAAAATAATTGTTTTTTCCCCATTTAGTGGTGGCAACTCCCTTGAGGGAACATCCAAATATCATTGATTCTTTCTTATACAATACTTGTAACATAATTTGAACTATCTTTAATCCCCACCTGGTATTTGTATATCTAAATACCCTATATAATACCAATTATATTCATATATACATTCCTATTATATCCATGTAAATAATTATGTTCATCTCAACCAAATATCTTATCTTTTAAAGTTTATTAAAATATAGAATATATGTTTATATTTATGAAAATTTCACACATCCGAAATCTTTTAAGATATCCAAATTGTAACTCCCTGGCTTTATGTATCATTGAAATCCTGATGTATATCTCCTATACATCAGAATATTGTATACTGACATGATTCCGAACAAGCGTCTAGGGAGGTCATTTTAAAAACAAAAATCATCACCTTATATCATCAACAAGCTTCTTTCTCCATAGATTTAGACATGCCATTATGAATTCTTATCTTCATTGGTATGTCTGGACACTGTCCAACACAGCAAAGCCAATAGTATACCAATACTAGTTATGTAGATCATGTGCACTGTACGGCCAAGATATAGTTTCTGCCTATTTATATCTGGGCCTGGCTGTCTAACAAACGCCTGATTCACATGTGTGGTTATAATGTGTGCATATCCAGAGGTTGGATCAGAACCACTTACAAATCTGTTGGTTTTATTCAGAAAACCTGCAAATTCTGCTACAAAAATAGGATCACTTTCATTATAGCCTATTTTATCAGGTTGTAGACCAAGAAATACATATTTGATATGAGGATACTTTGAAAGCTGGAACACTTCACCTTCAGCATATGAACGGTCCAGATACTGCCCAAAGGGGTACCAGTCACACGTTGTACAATTAGCTAGCCGGTGTGGATTGCTGTGAAAAGGCTTTTGGTAAAACTGTTGATTGAGACGCTGTTTCAGTAATGGATCAGTCTCCATAGATACCTATAAGTATAAAACATACAAATATTCAATTTTATTCTGGGAAAAAAATTTACAGTTGAATGTAGCATAGGTATACAATAATACTATTACTATTGTCTTTCCAATACTCTTTAATACATTCTGTAGATTTAAAGCTTGATGTTGCTTCCCAAGTTTTCTCTGCATAACATTTCCATTTAACTAAATATTCTACGTACTTTCCTTTTTCTTTGCCTTATTATTTGTTCTACTTCATTTTCAGTCTCATAATGCATCTCCACATCATACTCACATCTTTCTAATAGTCGTTGTTGAGATTGAGTCATCTTGTCAACATCTTCTGCTCTTTCCAGTAATGATCTGGGTGGCTCAATATCTGGGTCCTCTTCCTCAGGGTAATCAAAATATTGTTCACACCATTTTTCATGATAAGGGGATGGTTTGATCTTACGTAGTTCTACAAATTTCTTAATATTCCATAATAGACATGCTACCTTTAATTCCAGATTAAAGACAGCAGGATTTGTAGTTCTAATAGATCTCTTATTATCAAATTTTTCAAACAATATTGCAAACCCTCCAAAGAATGCTTCTACTGTTGAACGAAAGGCACCAAACTTCTTATTAAAAATCTTTTCTTCAGGTTTAAGTTCAACATTTTTGGCTTCCGAAAAGGATAAAAGAAGTTCTTAGGCTTTAATATACTTGCCTTTACTACTTCTGGAATAGCAGATGGATAAGCTCCATCAAAGCCTATCTGATCATTCTTATCTATTTTATTCCATACAGCCATCTCTACAAACATTTTTGCATCAGGATTTAGTTTACATGCCAATGAAGGTGAGGTGAATAGAACCATTTGATTAATGTCAATGCATACTTGAGTACGAAATCCTGCCTTTTAAATTTATGTGAGTACCCCTCTTCAGATGTCGATCCAATCAAAATTCCTCTTGTATCATGACCATCAAGAAGTAATGTCACTGATTCCATTTTTGGAGGATTCTTTATAAGAGCTGATAATATCCTTATTATTATATTTGAGAACATTGTACGCAGTGAATCAGTAACTTGTTTATCTAGATCAAAGTTAAGATGATGCAGACGACCATAAAATTCCTTATGAACATCATAAAAGCTACTTGATGGCATGAAATTTCCTATTTCTTCATAAGTAGGACCTTTGAGTAGATGATATAGTACTAACAAGCCTTTTTCTATCTCTCTATAAGGTGTAGAATGTTCTTCAACTGAAAACAATACCACAAGAAAGAAAAATACTGGTATTGGTCCAAGCTTGTTATATACTACTTTTTTTACATCATCCATGTCATTCATATCTTTTAGTTTTGTTCTATGATATTTTTTGTGTTCTAAGACAGGCCACTTTGTGTATAGAAAATTCCAATGATTGTCCATCAACTTATTATATGCTCTGTCCCTTTGATCATTCCACATTTTAAGTTGCTGAAGCTCTTTTTCTTCTTTCTCTTTTTGCTCTTTCTCTTTTTGCTCCTTTGTGCGTTTTTGCTGGTCTGAGGGCATTTTGACTAAGATACTCTTATATTACAGTAAAACAAAAATATGTTCATTTTTTTGATAATTGAATTTTAAATTAAATAATATTTATTCTATGAAGCTATGTTGTCTGTCTCTAAGCAAGTTGTTAGTAAAATATCTACTGTCTTTGTTAAAAAAGAACCAGAGGATGATGAAAATCCTTTGTATATAGACTCTGACACCATCTACATAAAATTCAGATTAAGAAATCCCCCAAAGGACTTCTTTCCAGCTGGATTGGTTTCTCAGGAAAGAGATAAAACACCAGAAGCACTGTACAATAAGATGATTGAAAAGGGCAATGAAATAAGTAATTCAACCTGGATTCAACAAAATCATTGTATGTCAAGTCTGCAAACCATGCAACAGGATAATCTGCCTAGTTGTAATATTTCTATTGCTAGAGAAACTGGCAAGAAGTGTGATATTTCTATTGCTGGGGAAACTTGTAAGAACTGTGATGTGTATAACAATTTGGTTGCATCAATGGTTGTTGCATTGAAACAACAGCAGAGAGTTTTCAAGAAAAGTAAAATCACAATCTATGGTATGATCATAACTAAGGATGGTAGGTTAAAATTATATGAAACCACCAATAACAATCAGGGTGTTTCAATTGTTGTATATCCTTCCTCTGGATACAGCATAGAAGCTCAGTTTGAAGAGTGTTCTAATGCTATTGACATTATATTCCAAAGTATAAGAAATCAGATGTTCAAAGAATCCTCATAAGGAGTTGATTTAAAAGTCCTAGTTTCTACACTCACAACATTTTTCATCTATTTTCACTTGGATAATTTCAAGATTTGAACTTTTGTTCACACAACAATAAGTACCATTAGTATCATGATGAGTATTTTTGAATGTTCAGAGCTCTTAGGACATTTAATATCCTTACAATCTGTAACTACAGATGTAGTAGTTATATGATTGCACTTCCAAGTAATTTGAATTTTTTCACTATCACCACACATGCCTTCATTTGAGTGAATAAAAATATTGCATATTCACTTATCTGATTTATCTTATACTTGTTGTAGTGCACGTAGTGGTAGCTGAATCTCATTGTCATCATAAGTAACAGTTATTAGCAAAGTGTCATCTGACAAAGTGCCAGTTACTAATGCAACAATACCTGTCACTGTCATTTGTGTTCTTGCATTGATAAATGATACCTTATCACCAATCTCAGGTATATTCAACATGGTGTCTCTGGTTATTATATATTAATTTTCAAAACTCATTATTTCTCATCTAATTTCCTATCAAGTATATCTACAAACTTCTTAAATGCTTCAAAACACTGTAGAACATTCTTTCTACTATTAATATGTTTCATACCTGTTACTGTTACAGGGAAACAACACCTTACATTTGTTATCACTTCTGAAAACAACCCTTCTGTGATAGCATGATCAAGCTCTCTTGTAACAGTTACTAGGTAAAACTGGGGGACTTTTCTCGATGTTTGAATGCAAGGTATTGTCATTTCCTCTAAAGCACTTTTTCCCTTATTCTTCCTTATCTAAGTATGTAAAAATTTTCTTGAAGACTCCTTTAAACATTTCACATCATCTTTTTGTAATCAAAACTGAGGATCTCATCATCAGTATCTAAAGTAATATCTCTAAAATCTGTCTCAAAAAACTGTTTAGTCCATTGTGTGTCAACCATTATACCATAATCCCAAAGATCATGAGAACTCCAATCATTGCACTTCTTATCTTTACCCATGATGTCAATAAAGAAGGATATATAAAATTTATTTACTAGATATGTGCATAGTTCTGAAGAGCAGAATGTCCATATTTTTATCTAATATTTATAAATTGAATTATATATATTTTCTAAAGTTGTCAATAGCCAGATGCATGCACTCGTTCTGAATACTACAACAAAGTCCCATACAGAATTCCCTGTCCTTTCATCTATCATTCTTCTACCAGTTCCTTGTTTCCTATCTTGCCAGTCTTTCATTCCAAATTCTTTGCTGCATAGCTAAATAGGTGTACCAGCCGATTGGATATTATCATATCATGGTAATGACGTCGGATGGAAGGTCACCTTGTCAGGAGCAGTTTGATCACATTATCAAAGGACAGCCTTTTGGCTGTGAGGGTTGATAATGATGCACTTACTGAGCAGACAGTAGGTGAGACTTTGCAGCGGCATGGTGTACCAGATAATTGAATCGTTGTCCTTGAGCAGCCCGATGATGTCACTCGGTGTCGGTTCGCTTATGGAATAGATCCTATAAGCCTGCGCGCAATGGTCCTAGCAAGCAGACGGTGTGTAACGCAGTTGTTCAGCACTCCAAAGATCAATCAGGGCGAGGGGTACGTAACAGGGAAGTGGGATAGTGCTCTGTGGTTGGATGAGGATGGGAGCAAAAGGTCGGTCCCGATGGCTGATCGTGCTCTGTGACTGGATGACAATGCGGAGCCCGGTTGGGAGGTACGCGAAAGCTGGTTTCAGGAGAATCAACCTCTCGGTGGCGGAGGGAAATCTGATCGTTGAACCAAGGTGTTTTACCTCAGTGTAGAGATGATGGATTGTGATGTAGAGTGTAGACTTAGAGCTTGGACTTTGACTTTAGAGTGTTGGCTGAAAACTTGTTTTTTGATTCCAAAGGCGAAAACTAGCGCCCTTTTATATACAAATTCCCAGGGCACAACGACACAATATGAGGAGCAAATGATGCAAGAAATGCTGATCAAGCCAGCTGACGAAGCGTGTGAAGTTGAGCTACTAAAGGGGAAATCATGGAGAAATGAAATGACAGATAGGGACATCATTAGACTGCTCATGGACAGCCATTCACTCCAAGGTGACCTTGTATCCTACGTCTTCGGAGGCTTACATTACTGGGTTCTCCCTCTACATCTTTTTCTTGAACTAGGAATTTGAGATTGATCAGAGTCTGAATCAGATTGATCAGAGTCTGAATCAGATTGATCAGAGTCTGAATCAGATCGTTCCTTAGACCTTTTTTCTTGATGCCTTGAACTAGGAGTTTGAGATCGTTCATTAGACCTTTTTTCTTGATGCCTTAAACCTTGAGTCATTCCTTGCTTCCATGTTTGAAAATTAATCCTATTACCATCTACGTCATATGATGACATTTCATTCTTTCTAGTATATATTGTAGATAGTTTTCTAGGCTCACCATTTATGAATAATTCCATTCTATTTAGTCTACAAGACTGATCTGAGTCTATAAGTATATAGTCTACACCTCTTTTCACTATCTTAAATGTCACCTTTCTGGTACCATTTTCCTGTAACCTTGTTACCTCCTGTTCTTGTTTTCCAGCCCAGTGATTCATATCAAATTTCCAGTCAACAATCTCAGATATTATTGCTTTATATTTATCACCCTGTTTCTGAAGTTTATTAATGTCTGTTCCAAGTTCCACTACAGTATCATCTGTTTCTACAATCCACTCATGCACTTCAGATTTCCATTCCACAATGTCTGATATTGTTGCAATACATCTATTAACCTGTTTCTGAAGTTTATGAATATCTGTTCTATAGTCCAATATAAGATTCTCTGCATTATGTGTATTGACCTGTTGATGAATATCTGTTCCATGGTCTGATATTGTGGCAACACACCTATTAACCTGTCTCTGAAGTTTATGAATATCTGTTCCAAATCCTGATACAATATCATTCATTTCACTCATCCATTCATCTAAATTCTCTTTCCTGTCTGTCAAAGTAGTTATAATTGTATTTTTTCCTCAACCTGTTTCTTAAGCACCTGAATTTCCTGACTCTGGGAATTAACCTGTTGTTCAAGCATAGTGATCTGCCTATCCTTTTCACTCATCCAAGACTTGACATTTATAAGATCAGATATTAATTCATCTTTTACTTCCATTTGACTTGCCATAGCTTTTATCAGTGCATCATTGTCACTTATCCAGCCTTTGATTGCTTTTATATCTTCAAAGATTTGTGGCATTTTCAAATACCTCTCTGCTTATAAAACAGAAATGAAAAAATATAAAAATCATTTTTTTCTGAACATTTGATATTTTGTATAGGCAGTAGATATATACATCTTGCTTTCTTAATAAAATGATTATTATGTTTTTATGTTATAAGCATTATGAAGATGCTCTCTTTTATGCTTCAATGCAAGATAGAGTTTGATAGAAGAGTTAATGATTGGTATATATCTCGGATAGGATCCCTCCATGATTTGTTTCTGAGGTAAGTTCCTTTATAAATATCAAGGTTCCAATCACTGACTTTATACAGATGTACTGATGGCACACTTCTGGAACAGAAATTAACAGAGTTATATACTAGTATGGAGCAGGATCATTATTTTCCACCACTTTGGATGGAAAATCTGATGGTATTGCACCCTAAAGTACGAGGGATAGTCATACAGTCTTATGTTAGAACAAGATTATCTACCACTATGCCCTAACTAAGTTACTTTGTTTTAAAAATAGCTTCACTGCATTAAAGGTGTTTGTTTCCAAGACTTTCCTAAGACGCTTATTCAGAAATACAACAAATACGTATGTACAACCTATTTTCCTCAAATTTTATACAATACACTTCAATTCAAACTTATTTTCATATTTCAACATGATTCTCAAATTTTATACAATATACTAGATTAAAACATATTTTGATATTTTGGCATAATTCTCAAAAATAATTGTTTTTTCCCCATTTAGTGGTGGCAACTCCCTTGAGGGAACATCCAAATATCATTGATTCTTTCTTATACAATACTTGTAACATAATTTGAACTATCTTTAATCCCCACCTGGTATTTGTATATCTAAATACCCTATATAATACCAATTATATTCATATATACATTCCTATTATATCCATGTAAATAATTATGTTCATCTCAACCAAATATCTTATCTTTTAAAGTTTATTAAAATATAGAATATATGTTTATATTTATGAAAATTTCACACATCCGAAATCTTTTAAGATATCCAAATTGTAACTCCCTGGCTTTATGTATCATTGAAATCCTGATGTATATCTCCTATACATCAGAATATTGTATACTGACATGATTCCGAACAAGCGTCTAAGTAAACGAGGATGGTCACATTGAGGAGGTCAGCAAAGGTATCATTCATGAACCTCTGGAAGGTGGCCGGAGCATTGGTTAGTCCAAAGGGCATGACACACCACTTGAAAGATCCATATCGTGTGCAGAAAGTCATTTTCCATTTGTCGCCTTCTCGGATGTGGACTAGATGGTAGGCATGTCAGAGATCTATTTTGGAATAGATCTTAGCCTTTCACGGGCTCTCAAGTAGGTCCACAGTGTGGGGTATTGGGTATCAGTCTTTCTTGGTGATCTTGTTAAGTCCACAGAAGTTGATGCATAGACAGAGTGATCCGTCCTTTTTGCAGACAAATAGGACCGGAGCGCCATGGGGCAATAGGGATGGGCAGATGAAGCCCATGGCCAAGTTCTTGTCTATGAATGTTTGGAGAGCCAGTAGCTCTTTTTGGGATAGCAAGTAGATAGGACCAAGCAGAGGGGTGGAGTTGTCATCCAGTTCAATCTTGAGATCGTATGGTCGGTGTTCTGCTAGGAAGTCGGCTTTAGACTTGCTGAATATGTTGGTGAACTCATGATACTCCTTAGGAACCATAGATAGGTCCAGTGGAGTTGATCGGGCGGAATGAGTGGCAAGGAATATTGGATTGGAGAGGTGGACCTGGAATGTGTGAGAGCCATCCAGTTTGCTTAGTCTGGCAAAGACCATAGCGTCCACCATTGATATAAATGGAGGGGTAGACAGAGTATCTATCGGAGTGGAGTCAGCGGAGGCGGAAGATAGTTTTGCACCTAAAGTTGCTGGTGATGTCAGGAATGACACAGCCTGTACTGGGGAACAGAATGTGATATGGCCCAATGCCCAGTCAATCAACGGATTGTAGTGGGTGAGCCAATTATGTCCGAGAACCACAGAACAGCTGGAGTCAAGGCGAGTAACATAGAATGTAAGGTTCTGGATTTCTCTGACAGAAAAACAGATAGACAGATCTATAGCTCGTGAAATAACAGCATTAGTAGTGCCATCAAATAATTGGAGCAATATCAGAGCTATGGTGTATGTATGGAGTTTATGTAAATCAGAAAAAGAGGAATCGAGGAAACAATGAGTAGAACCAGAGTCAATTAATGCTTGGATAGCGGTATTGGGAATGGAGTCAGAGTGGACAAGGAGGGTAAGGGAGTCGGAGTGGGAAAGAGTGGATGCATTCAGGTGGACCTCGTCTGTCATACGGGGAGTATCAATGCAGCCCTCAGCCTGTACAGAGGCTATAGGACTGCTTACTATTTTTTCAGGTCCATCGCTTTTGCGTCGGACTTGTCCGTCATGGCATTGGCAGCACAGCCCTTTGCCTTTGCTGCGGACGAGGTTGCCTTGTTGCAATCCTTGGCTTGGTGGCCAGGTTTTCCACAGAACAGACAGAGGTTGTTGTCCATGTGGCGCTGGCGTTCCTGCTGGGTAAGTTTTCCATCCTTCCCCAGCTTGGTGGAGAGGTCCGGAGTACTCTTGCAAGCTCCAGAGTTATTGCTGGTGCCGGAGTTGTTCTGACCAGAACCGGAAGCAGCAGTGTTACCAGTGTTTGACTTCTGGCCTGAGTTGGCGGTGGTCTTCTTATCGGACCCCTTGTTGGACTTTGGGGTCTTGTCCGATGCTTTGTCCGATTTGTTGTTGGTCAAATTTTTGTGGGAGACCTCAGATTGACATTCCCAATAACAGGCATCGATGGATTGGGTGAGTTTGCAAAGGGTAATCAAAGTATCTGGCTTACTGACGCATGATATCTCATCCTTGATGTGGGTTGGAAGTCCAACGTAAAATTGGTGTCAGAGTGTGGCATCGCCCCATTGGACTTTTGGGGCTAGCTGCTGGAAACTCACAATGTATTTTGCGATTTTGTGATTTTCCTTCATCCAAAGTCAATCAAGTTTGTTCTTGGCATCAGCCTCGGGGTTGTAAGGACCAAAATTGGTCCGAAGTTCGGAGATGAAGTCAGAGTAGTCTTCTGACCATATCGGGTCATCAGAGTTGTCCATGAGCACTGGCTCGAAGTAGTCCAGTGCGGTGCCCTTGAGATAGGACATGGCAAAGGTGACCTTTGCCTGATTGGATGTGAACGTGTTGGGGTGGTCGCAGAAATTCAACCGGCATTGCACCAAGAATGGCTGGAGCTTTCGCAGATCGGAGCCATCGAAGGGGTCAGGTTCTCAGACCTTGGTCCAGGACTTAGGAGCTTGTGGGTTACGGATGCTGCTGGCGAGCAGGGAGATGGCTTGTGCCAGATTTGGAGAGGGTGGGGTGTCGTCTTCTTCATTGACGGCCTCTATGTGGTCCGTCGGTTCTTCAACGACCTCAGGGATGGTGTTGATGCTGGGAGCAGGCACCTCGACAATTCGTGCATGTTCGGAATTGGCAGTGGATCATGGCAATTGTAGGAGTGAGTATGGCAGTTTGAATATACTGTTACGCACTAGGTCCAATTGGGGGTCGGAGATTGGGTCGGAGGTTTGGTTGGAGAAGGAGAAGGAGTCGGTTATGTTGTGGGGGTTGGAACAGACTTGGCTTCAGCTTATGTGCTGCACCCTCACTAATACCGGTGTCCAAGATTTCAGAGACGGAGTACGACTTAGAGAGTTAGGATCAGACTTTAGGAACTAGGTGTGATTCGATATTCAAACTGGGGAATGAAGTCCCCAGTCAGGCAACTTAAATACATATTTGAAATCTAATAATAATTACTCTGGTGATGGGTCTCCAAGGCCAACGGCCTTACATGAGTGTGTCTGAGTCCGATGGGGATGGATGTCTGGGTTCCTATGGTGATGCTGATGCATCAATCGGAACTGGAGATGGATGGGCAGAATCGGCGGTGACAATTGGACAGGTAAATGGAGATGTGGTGGTTTCCAAATGGAGTATAGATTTTGTATGCGTGGGGATCTGAGTGGATTGGACAGGGATCTGGGCATTAATGAATATAGTCATAACACCGGAGGGTCATATGGTGCAAAGCAGAGAATTGCATGTTGGTGACCCGTAAGAAGGAGCTGCGTGTTGCTAGGTCAGCAATCCAGCTTTGCAAGCACAAGATGGAGAAGGCAGCGGCAGAACAGCAGGACAAGGAGGAGGAGAGGGAGCACTTGGAGGCCACATCGAGAAGGAGCAGACCACCCAAGGCCCTGGCTCCAATGGAGCCATTCAGCAGGCCCGGTGTAATTTGCAACTTGTGTCATGATGCAGGTGTGGAGTGTATGTGGCCTACTGGCCCAACTCGCCACCTTCAGTCCTGCGATCATTGTTGGGGTCAGAAAGGAGGGTGTAGGATCGATGGCAAGTTCGATCCCCAGAGTCAGAGTGTCAAGCCCTGACTAGTGGTACAAGGAGGGGTGGAGAAAGAATCAGAATGTCATCCAACCAAAAAGCGGTGGATGGAGACGGGCACTGTGGCAGCTGGGGGTAGCAGTGTTGGATCGGAAGGGGCAACAATCAGTGCAGGTATGGGGCGCATCTCTGCGCCCAACAGTACCGTGGGCCAGCTTATCTGGCTGGTTAACCTGCAGTCGGAGCACCTCCGGCAGACAGAGGGGTTGTTAGTGGACTTGGTGAAGACGATGAAACAGAAGGAGGTTCTGGAGGGTTGGCGGACTGCTGAGTTGTGTCGGCTGCAGAAGTTCATGGCCCCTTTGGATGAGGATTCAGATATGGGGGATGAGAAAGATTGGGTGTCAGATGTAGAGAGTGATGATGAGTCAGAGACGGAGCCTGAGGTAGACAAGGGGAAGGGAAAAAGGAAATGCAATGTATAACATAAAAAATGAAAATGATTTTGATTGTAATATTTTGGAGCGGAGAAAAATGGGGCAGAGTGAGGTTCCTTTGGAGTTTGGGGTAGACTTGTAATTTCCTTTGTGACTTTGTAATGAATGATTATGCGAAATAATATAATTAGCATCAGTAATGGAACTTAAAGATTCATAAGAGGGCCAGGTTTGTCTGGATAAGCGGAGTGAAAATTGGAGACAGATTCAGATGCATGATCAAGTTTGGATGTGGAGATCCATGAGGACTCTTCATTGGTGCCTTCGTATCCAGTCCATTTGACTAGATACTGGAGCTTGCACTTGTATCAACAATCAATCTTTGAGTCCAGGATCTCAGATATCTCATATTCATTATCTCCTTCAATGATGATCGGAGGAGGTGGAGGTTGTGTGTGACCGGAGATCTTGTTTGTAGTAGCAGGTTCAAGCATTGATGTATAGAAGACCAGATGAACTGCTCGGAAGTGGTCAGGGAGGTGGAGGGTGAAGGACCTGCTGCCTGCACGAGCAATGACCTCATAAGGACCTAAGTATTTCTCAGAGAGTTTCTTCGATGGATGGGTGGTCCAGAAGTGTTCGGCCTTAATGAATACTTTGTCTCCAAGTTGCAGGTCCAGAGCTGGAATGCAGCATTGGTCTGTGGAGACTTGGTATTGTTTCTGGGCATTGGAGATGGTTTCTTGGAGATGTTGGTGTAGTTGATCAAGGTCAGTTACAAATTGGTGGGCTTTGGCGGAGGCAAGTTCCTTCTCGAGGTGGACAGAGATGTTCGGATGGTAGCCTTTATTAGCAAAGAATGGAGAGATGCCAGTAGTCGCATTCAGAGTGTTGTTGTAGGCAAACTCTGCTATCAGAAGTAGATCAGCCCAGTTGTCCTGTTGATAGTAACAATAGACTCAGAGATATTGTTCCAGGGACTGATTCATTTGTTCTGTTTGTCCATCTCCTTTGGGATGGTATCTGGAGGTGAAATGAAGCTTCATGTCAAGAGCCTTTCCTAATGTGCGGAAGAAGGAGGACATGAACTCCAAGCCCCGATCAGACGTGACATGTGATGGGACTCCATGTTTAGAGAATACATGGAGAATGAACAACTTAGCTAGTGAGGCAGAGGTGATGGTGTCATGCATCAGAATGAATAGTGACTGTTTAGTGAACCTGTCAACAATCATGAGTATGGTGTCATGTCCGAGCGATGGGGGGAGTTTCTCTATGAAATCCATGGAGATAGAGTTCCTGTATGGGAACCACCTTTTCCCTATCAAATTCCATTTATGCAGCACCAATGTGCTATTCTTTGCTTTTCCATTCCTAAATATCAGCATATATTTGATGCTTGTACCTGGAATGGACTTATTCAAATATTCTCTATTTTTCCATATTTTTTCGGGAATATTCCATGCAGAACTCAGCTCAGAATCATTTATTTCTGCTGTGCTACAGTTGTGGACCCATAGGCGCCCACAAACCTTCGCACAGCCGGCTCTCCCCTTTTGGACCAGGCATTTGGCCTCAATTCAAGCTCAGATGTCTCTGATCAATAAATATTCTCTAACTTAACAACCACAGCCTCTCAGGGCACTATTTTCCATGCAGATCATCACATGACATGTGGCTATCCATGGCTGTCCAAACCAGTGCAGAAAACAGGGTGGACACCCTTCTTTTTGCCTGATCAGTGCCTAGCTCAGGGATCAGATCAGCTGATGGGTGATCAAATCAGGTGATTGCCTTGGAATATTCTACCCCTTTCCATAACATTCTAGCTGTTTCCCTCTATTATTAGATAGAACTTTCCAGAACCATTATTCAGCTCCTGATCAGTGTTAGTGCTGTGATCAGATCCTGTGATTGGCTTGGAATATTCTACCCCTTTCTTCCACCTTCCACAACCTTCCAGTAGTTTCCATCTATTAATAGGTAGAATATTCCAGAAGCATTACTCAGCCCCTGTAAATACAATATATAAGGAGGCCATTCTGCCTCTGAAAGAATAACATATCATCACATTCTACCCATCTTCTGCACACCAGTGTGACTAGAGTGACATACAGTGTCATCCTCTATCTCAGTAACTGTTGATTACCAGTTCAAGGATCTTTTACAGTTGTGTAACTGTACTTGATTGCACTCGAAGTAGTGATATTCCTGCTTTGGGCGTGAGTGTAGTATCTGCCTCACGTGACTACGAATCTACAGGGTGAGATTGTCTGTCGATAGTCCTGCCATTAGTGCTCTTGTTTAAGTTACTAGTGTGTACTGCCTTTGCAGAGCATTAGAAGCTTGAACTTGTGTGAAGCAGTTGCTAGACTACTTCACACATTGCTGTTACCCGCTTCTGAGTGCCACTGGTTGGACGGTTGGATTCATCCACCTACTTCCTTTAGCCTCTAAGTGCATTCCCCTCTTTTTGGAATATCTGGACCCCTAAGTGTCCGTGAACTCTAGACTCTGGAAGTCTTATTCATTTCTTGCTGCTAAGAAACGTATTACCTTTCTGGGTATAGTCTGCATTGACCAATACAAAGGATTGTAACCAAAGTACAAACGTTAAATCGTTTCTGGAGTTGTGCTGCAGCAGGGTTTGATATTCTTCTCAGCTGTTCATTCACGGAATTGTGGTGATTTAGAGTTTGCCCTAACACCATAATTTTGCGGGTTCCAAAACAGCGGTTTCAAGCGTCTGGTTCAACACCTCAGTTTGACCATCTGCTTGAGGGTGATAGGCTGTAGTTAGAGCTCTTCTAGTATTTATTTGCTTGCATATCTCTTTCCAGAAGGTGCTGGTCCATCTGGGATCTCTGTCGGATATAATTTGTTTGGGAATTCCATATTTAGATAGCACATGTTCAAACAGTATCCGAGCAGTTCCCTCCTCATTAATAGTGCTTTGAGTAGGGACAAAGATGCCAAACTTTGTAAGTTTATCCACTATCACCAGGATGGAATCGTACCCATTGCTCTCGGGTAATTCCATAATGAAATCCATGGTGATAACTTCAAAAGGATTTTCTGGAATAGGTATGGGCTGCAACAGTCCAATAGGTGCGTGTCGCCTTGGTTTGGCTTTCTGGCAAATATCACAGCTTACAACAAACTTCTTGACATCTCTACTCATTCTAGGCCAATAGAAGGTAGAAGCCAGCTTGTTGTACGTTTTATGATAACCCGCATGAGCTCCTTCAGTGATTTCATCATGAATTTCACTTAGAAGATTAGATTGCTCAGCCTTGGGTACACATAGCCTGTAATTGCCATTCCAATCTTCAAAGTAAAGCAATCCATCCTCATTTTCAAAAAAGAGTGGATGCTTCGGACTGATCCAATTAGACTCCTGTCGTAATTCAGATCTGACCCTTTTGAAGTAAGGATCTTTGGCATACGCATCAACTATTTTCTGAATCTCTTCCTGAGCAAGGCTAGAGACTAGATTATAGCTTTTGGCTGTCATGTATGGAATGGTGAAATCTTCTTCCAGGCTGGTATTGACTTGGATGGAAGAAGCATGCACGTTCAGTGGAATTCTCTGGTTCTCTTCTTCATATGCAGCCATTAACATTAAAGTTCTGGCTTCAAAGTGAGGAGAGATATCAGAATAAAAATCCACAAGTGGATCCTGTTCCGAGTCCAGGATAGTAGGAATGGAGTCATCAGAAGAAGGCCCATCTTGATATGGAACATTCCTTCTGAGTCTGGAAATAGGATCTACATTGGAGTGAACCTGTCCTGCTCGGTGTATGATTTTTAATTCAGGGTATGCAGCAAATACAGTTCCCCAAGTTAATAACCGCCGATTAACATTTTGGTAGGTCCGACTCCAGATGAGGGCTGCATGGTCTGTAATGGCTACTACTTTCTCCCCTTCAATGTAGGGTTGAAATTTGATAAGACCGTCTCGTAATGCAAGCACCTCCCTTTCTGTAGGAGAGTAATTCCTTTCAGCTGGTTTCAAGGTACGAGACCAGTAAGCAATGACTCGTTCTACTGAAACCATAGTGTTTTCAAAGTCTTTATCCCAAGTACCTGGCTTAGGGAGAGTTTCATCTTTTAACACAGGAATCACCAATTGTGGTACAGGTAATCCTTTGTCATAAGTTGATTTGAGTTTCTCATACCCTTTGGTACCTTTGAGATCTCTGATTTTGAGAGGTTGAATCTGCTGAAGTATAGCAGCGATTCCGACATCACATGCATCAGAGTAGACTCTATATCCGAGACCAGGAATGGCATATGCTCTGACTGGCGCACTGACAAGGGCATTTTAGCCAAATCAAAGGCTTCTTGTTGAGTATTGCCCCATTCCCAAGTTGAATTCTTTTTGAGCAATTCAAACAAGGGAGCTACAATCCATGCATAGAATAGTATATATGAGGAGAAGTATACCACCATTCCGAGGAAGATTTGTAGGTCATGCACATTCTTTGGTTCTGCCAATTCCAGTATAGCATCTATCTTCTCCTTGTGAGTTGATAGACCTAACCGTGATACCTTTTGTCCTAACAGTAGCAATGACTGGTAGGCCAAATGGCACTTAGCAGGAGATAAGGTGATTCCAGACTTTTCTATAGCTCCAAACACTTTGTCTAGATGATCCAAGTGTTCTTTGAATGTCTTGGAATATATGACAATATCATCAATATAGACCAGGGCAAACACCCATAGAAAAGGTGCTAGGACACCTTGCATCACTCTTTGAAAGACTGCAGGTCCATTCCGATACCCAAAGGGCATCCGTTTGAACTGATACAGTCCTCTATGAGTTCTGAATGCAGTTTTTTCTTTGGCACTGTCCGACATTTGCAGCTGTGTGAAACCCGCTAATGCATCCAAGGTGGATAACCAACGAGATCCAGTGAGTGCCTGCAAAGTGGAATCTTGTCTTGGCAAGGGAAATTCATCCGGGACAGCAATCTCATTGAGTTTCCTATAGTCTATGATGCTTGTTCGGAATCATGTCAGTATACAATATTCTGATGTATAGGAGATATACATCAGGATTTCAATGATACATAAAGCCAGGGAGTTACAATTTGGATATCTTAAAAGATTTCGGATGTGTGAAATTTTCATAAATATAAACATATATTCTATATTTTAATAAACTTTAAAAGATAAGATATTTGGTTGAGATGAACATAATTATTTACATGGATATAATAGGAATGTATATATGAATATAATTGGTATTATATAGGGTATTTAGATATACAAATACCAGGTGGGGATTAAAGATAGTTCAAATTATGTTACAAGTATTGTATAAGAAAGAATCAATGATATTTGGATGTTCCCTCAAGAGAGTTGCCACCACTAAATCAGGAAAAAAACAATTATTTTTGAGAATTATGCCAAAATATCAAAATATGTTTTAATCTAGTATATTGTGTAAAATTTGAGAATCATGTTGAAATATGAAAATAAGTTTGAATTGAAGTGTATTGTATAAAATTTGAGGAAAATAGGTTGTACATACGTATTTGTTGTATTTCTGAATAAGCGTCTATACACATTCTTGGTTTCCCATTACGATAGGCTATAAGTGCTGGAAAACCCCAAGGACTTTTGGATGGTTCAATGACTCCAAGACTGAGCCAAGCATCCATTTGCTTGTCAATGACTTCCCTTTTGGCAGGTGAGGCATTATAAGGAGGTAGTGAAATTTCTTTGGCCTCAGGCCTGAGATTGATTTCAACTTTTGCATCATAATTGCCAAGTCTGCCATCAAGACCAAATGCGTCTTTATGTGCCAGAACTGTATCTTGGAGAGCCTTCCTATTGGCATCATTGAGCTCTGGTGAGAAGTCAATTTCATCCAACAGTTGGTTTTCAGGAACATCCTCAGGGGGAATTTCCTGAGCCTTAGGTCCTCCTTGTACCACCTCTCCATCTGATTCAAGAGAGGCGACAGTAGGTACCGCACCAGTCTCAAAGTTCTGTTGAGCAAGAGCTTTTATGAGTCTGGCGTGAGAGAGACAAGTCTCTAATTGAGTCTGGTTCAAATTAGAAGTCCGATCCAGCCAATTGGAAGGATTTCTAGCATGACCCAGAAGTTGTCCTTGATGTATAGTAACTGGTTGTGATGAAAAATTGCTAACATGTAGGCACGGGTTATTCCGAGATACAATTGCATCTGAGATGCCATAGAAATCTTCAGGCCCATGATTGGAGTGAAGCACTTTTTCCATATAAACTTCATTACTATTCCCAGGGAAATAGATAGAAGCAGGAATTAGAGAAGCAGTTTCAGGAGGAATTGTGACGGGATGTAAGGCCCTAACACTTGAATCTGAAATGCATGCTCTAATCCGTTTCCGAGATTTCTTAATACGTCTATGAGCCTTGAACTTTGCAGTTAGAGATGCAAGGTCAGGAAGGGCTCTTATTTTAAAGGTGTGACCATTCTCATCCAATAAGGGTGAGCTCACTGAGTTCTCAATCTTGGCTTTCCGTCCAGTATTACCAAACATAAGATAGCTATCTGAGCCTTCTCTTATAAGCGAGATAGAGTACTGATCAGCAAAATCATTCCCAAGAATGACAGGGGTAGTCATGCCTTTGACCACATAAGCTTCAACTTCAATCTGAACTGGTCCAGAGTCAGAGTCAAAGTAAATGGGCACCGTAACATATCCAGAAATTTTGGATGTGCCAGTAACTTGTATCAAGTTAATTTTCTGACCTGTTTTGATCTTAGGAGGATTCTCCATAGAGCAAAGAGCTTTCTGAGAGATAAGGGTTATGTCTGAACCAGAATCAGCTACAAGGGTAGTTTGATTCTTTCCATATTCTCCCAGCCAAACATTAGTAGTGGTTGCAGAAGATCCAAGGAAGGCACAGCCTGCTGGTCTGGACATGAAACGCTTGAGTTTAATCAAGGAGTTAGGAGCCCAACTAGTAAGCTTAGAATTCCTTAGGAAAGCAGCTACATGTTTGGAATCTTTCATTAACCTTCTCCTCTCTTGATGAGATTTAGGAGTGAATGTCTCAGAAAAAGAGTTTTCCAGAGACAAAGGCTCAGAAGATTTTTCTCTATTAGGTATGGATCCCCCCAGTCGGGACATACTTTCCAGCAAGCTCATGGCTGGTTTAGCAAGTTGACAATGTGCCTCTGTATCCTGAGCAGATTCCTGTTGATCCGATGAAGGTTCTTCAGGGATATTCTCAGTCGCAACATTATTAACATGAGCATTGTCTGAACTTAAATCCACTTCTGATTCATGAAGTGATTCAAGGTACATATCCTCATAGGCAAGGTCTGCATTAGCTTCTTCATTAGAAACCGTGTAACGTGTATGGGCAGAGCGAGACGCTGAACTGGCATGTTTGCACTCATTATCCCAATGCTTGTTACTGCCACAATGCCTGCAAGGTCTAGCTCCTTTGGATTCAGGTGTGGAATTTTTAGACACATTAGAATCATCCCGAGGGAATTTTGGAGGATTCAATTTGGATGACCATCCAACCAGATGAGCTCTAGCATCTCTAAAAGATCTGTTCGAGTCAAACCTAGGTTTGGTTTGATGCAAAGAATTTTCCAAATTTCTAATACGTCTTTCCAGGTTGTCTCCTGAAGAGAAAGGAGCATGCGACAATGATTCCTCGTGATACTTGATAGCAGTTTGGAATTCCACTGCAGATGAACACCTGTGAGCATCAATGACTGTATGCCAATATGGTGGAGCACCATTCATGATTTCCAATATAAGCTCTGAGTCTGACAGCTTGCTGACCAGTCTCAATAGCTCTGACTTTCTAACATAATACTCACTAGGAGTCTCATTAGTAAAGCCAGGCTCTCTGAAAGTAGCACGAGTTGCTCTAGCTTTCTGCCTATCCAACCAGGCTCTGTTCATATAGTATGAACCAATGACTTCTCTGATGGACTTCCAGTCCTCAGTTGGTTCTTGGCGATATGACAATGGTAAGGAGAAAAACCATCTCTCAGCTCCTTTACGCAACCGCAAAGGGATAATTTGTCCCAATTGCTTGAAGACCATAGGAGATCGCTGAGCCAAATGATTTACTTTCAATATCCATTGAGCCAAACTGTCAGGGTTTCCATCCCACTCAGGGACTAAGTCCTGACACAACTTGTTATCAAAGTAAGCTTCCAGCTTGCTCTGAGTCACTGGAGCATCTAATCCGAGATTAGGATTTCTCTGATCAAGATCCCCCCAGTCTGGACTATGACCGTAACCTCCACCATCACCTCCATCAGGAGGACCTGAGCCTCCATGCCTACCCAGAGGGGGAGGATTACTCCTTCCACTTCTATGTGGCAATGATGGTCTAGGCAAAAATGGATTAGGTGTATGAGGGGGACCAGATGATCCATCATCATCAGGAGGTTCTCCTCCAGGAGGTGGAGCACCTCCTCCAGAAGCTCCATAAGTTCCATGAGGAACCCTAATGGATTCTGGAATGCCTAAAGTACCCCTGCTCTGAACTTGAGGAGGAGTATAGAACATTTCTTCCAAACCTGCAGATCCCGTAAGTTTACTAGGATCCTGATGGTAAGGAGAATTGAAAAGAGTAGAGGGTCTGGGACCACGATTGTAAACCGCAGACTGTCTCTGTCTAATCCGTTCATGATCAACTGGAAATTTTTCTCCTTGATCCAATCTGGAAATCAAGGGAGCTTCCTTAACAGTATAGGCAACAGTTGACTGCTGAGCATCCCTGACAGGCATAGCTGCAAGAGTGGGAAGATCATGTCCAAGGACAGGATTCACCGATGCATTAATGACTTTAGCTTCATAAAAACTAGTATCCGCAGCAACCTTTCTCTGCAAAGCAGCTTGGGCAGCAGCGAAGCGAATTTTGAAACCATTAATGTCAGAAGACATCTCAGAAATGTCTGGGAGAGCAGGAGACAGAAAGTCATCCTTTACTGGTTTCCAAGAACCCTTGTACTTGGATACAGCATCCCAATAAAATGCCAAAAAGTTTTCTACATCTTCACGTAGTGTAACACAAAGCACTTCCAGGTCTTTGGAACTCCAAAGGGAGTCACTAGGCCATTCTGAAGGCAATATAGGGACAGTAGGAGGAGGAAGTTTCATCTGCTGCAGAACACTTTCTCTCTCATTTGCAATATGATTAAGAGTGTCTAACAGTTGCTTATACTTCCATGGATCAAGATAATACCCCGTACTACCATGCTGACTAACTCGTCCAGGATGTCCGAGCAGTACCACATTGAGTAACGCTAATTCTTTCCTGAAGAGTCCAGTAGCAAGACGATTCAGAGCTCTAGTACCTGGTGCTTCCGCACGATTAAAGCTCATCTCTGCAATGCTAAGGAGTGAATCTCTTCTGGAAGAGAGTAGGGGATCAAGTCTGACCTCTCTCTGTACTCTTGCTGCACTGAAGCTTTTCAAAGGCTTACCAGGCACTACGAAGACATTTTGTAATGGTCCTGTGATCAGGGGTCCATCAAAAGTCCAATTGGTAAGTGCATGGTTAGTCTGATCAACTTCCACAGCAAAAGAGGCATCAGCAGCACTAATCTCTTCATCCGTAGTAAATGTCTGGTCAAGATCATTCACAGGAGTGAGTGGGGATCTAGTGTGCAAGAAGCCAGGAGTGATAGGGGCAATAGGTCGCTCTGGTTGAGCAGCCAAAGGAGTAGACGGGTCGTCCTCGAGTTGTTGTTGTTGTTGAATTGTTGAAGTAGACATGTTGCTCAGCTTGAATGAGGTCAACTTGTCACGAGGTCGATACGATTCGAAACGAGTTTGTATACGAGTTGGTGTTGGATAAGGGTTTAGATAAAGAGGAGAGCCAGGATTAGAGGAGGAGGGCAGACGAGTGTGACTATAGAACTTGTCTTCTGGAAATTCCAAATCGGTTTGTTCCAGATTACAAGAAACTATATTGAGTAAAGACTTAGTGATAGAAGGTCGGGTTATATCTGCAATGGTGCTTAGAATCTACACTCTAGACACTGCTTAAGCAATTCCCAGAGCGTCCACCAAATGTTTTGGAACCCGCAAAATTATGGTGTTAGGGCAAACTCTAAATCACCACAATTCCGTGAATGAACAGCTGAGAAGAATATCAAACCCTGCTGCAGCACAACTCCAGAAACGATTTAACGTTTGTACTTTGGTTACAATCCTTTGTATTGGTCAATGCAGACTATACCCAGAAAGGTAATACGTTTCTTAGCAGCAAGAAATGAATAAGACTTCCAGAGTCTAGAGTTCACGGACACTTAGGGGTCCAGATATTCCAAAAAGAGGGGAATGCACTTAGAGGCTAAAGGAAGTAGGTGGATGAATCCAACCGTCCAACCAGTGGCACTCAGAAGCGGGTAACAGCAATGTGTGAAGTAGTCTAGCAACTGCTTCACACAAGTTCAAGCTTCTAATGCTCTGCAAAGGCAGTACACACTAGTTACTTAAACAAGAGCACTAATGGCAGGACTATCGACAGACAATCTCACCCTGTAGATTCGTAGTCACGTGAGGCAGATACTACACTCACGCCCAAAGCAGGAATATCACTACTTCGAGTGCAATCAAGTACAGTTACACAACTGTAAAAGATCCTTGAACTGGTAATCAACAGTTACTGAGATAGAGGATGACACTGTATGTCACTCTAGTCACACTGGTGTGCAGAAGATGGGTAGAATGTGATGATATGTTATTCTTTCAGAGGCAGAATGGCCTCCTTATATATTGTATTTACAGGGGCTGAGTAATGCTTCTGGAATATTCTACCTATTAATAGATGGAAACTACTGGAAGGTTGTGGAAGGTGGAAGAAAGGGGTAGAATATTCCAAGCCAATCACAGGATCTGATCACAGCACTAACACTGATCAGGAGCTGAATAATGGTTCTGGAAAGTTCTATCTAATAATAGAGGGAAACAGCTAGAATGTTATGGAAAGGGGTAGAATATTCCAAGGCAATCACCTGATTTGATCACCCATCAGCTGATCTGATCCCTGAGCTAGGCACTGATCAGGCAAAAAGAAGGGTGTCCACCCTGTTTTCTGCACTGGTTTGGACAGCCATGGATAGCCACATGTCATGTGATGATCTGCACGGAAAATAGTGCCCTGAGAGGCTGTGGTTGTTAAGTTAGAGAATATTTATTGATCAGAGACATCTGAGCTTGAATTGAGGCCAAATGCCTGGTCCAAAAGGGGAGAGCCGGCTGTGCGAAGGTTTGTGGGCGCCTATGGGTCCACAACTGTAGCACAGCAGAAATAAATGATTCTGAGCTGAGTTCTGCATGGAATATTCCCGAAAAAATATGGAAAAATAGAGAATATTTGAATAAGTCCATTCCAGGTACAAGCATCAAATATATGCTGATATTTAGGAATGGAAAAGCAAAGAATAGCACATTGGTGCTGCATAAATGGAATTTGATAGGGAAAAGGTGGTTCCCATACAGTGTCACTGGTTGGATGGTCGGATTCATCCACCTACTTCCTCTAGCCTCTAAGTGCATTCCCCTCTTTTTGGAATATCTGGACCCCTAAGCGTCCGTGAACTCTAGACTCTGGAAGTCTTATTCATTCCCTACTGCTAAGAAACGTATTACCTTCCTGCGTATCGTCTGCATTGACCATTACAACGGATTGTAACCAAAGTACAAATGTTAAATCATTTCTGGAGTTGTGCTGCAGTAGGATTTGATATTCTTCTCAGCTGTTCATTCACGGAATTGTGGTGATTTAGAGTTTGCCCTAACACCATAATTTTGTGGGTTCCAAAACAGGGACTTAGGGGCTTGTGGGTTATGGATGCTGCTGGCGAGCAGGGAGATGGCTTGTGCCAGATTTGGGGAGGGTGGGGTGTCATCCTCTTCATTGATGGCCTCTATGTGGTCCATCGGTTCTTCAATGACCTCAGGGATGGTGTTGATGCTGAGAGCAGGCACCTCGATGGTTCGTGCGTGTTCAGAATTGGCGGTGGATCATGGCATTGGTAGGAGTGAGTACGGCAGTTCAAATATACTGTTACGCTGACGAGCCAGGACGCATCGAGGACGCATATCGAACCACTCTGACAGTCCAACTCCGCCAGCGTCTTTTCGTATCAACTTTTAAATAGCGCCGCAACTCCCTCTCCACCTCAGTCTCTAATTCTAGCCATCAATCGTCACTCGTGTTTCATCGCCATCGATCATTATCAGCCTTCTATTCACACCAATCCTTTCATCATCATTCACATGGCTTCCCATTCTATTCCCCTCTCCAACATCACTTCTAATAATACATCACACTGGTCTCTGGACACAGAGGACTATCAAAAATATGCCGAGCTCCACAGGCATGTTAAGCCACCTCCATGTGTCAAAATACTTCCAAAACTCTTTCAGCATCCAAGATCCCCACCATGTCTCTCTTATGCCATTGGCGATCCCATATTCTTTCACAATTCCATTGAACCATATACATTCCTCGACATTTCACCTCTATATCGTAACACGGATAGAAGAGTCGAACGTGAGGTGGAATTTCAGTCGCCATCGCTGACCTATCCTCCCACTTCAATCCAACTCAGGTTACATCGTGTCAGGCAAAGGGACCAAATACTCTTGGAACGGGATACCATATGGAGACGGATCACTAAGACAATAAGGAGTATTTGTTGTGGATGCTGACTGAAGTCCTCATGTGACTCAGGGTCAATTTACCTTTGGAGCTGTAGGGAAGATGGTATTGGTGGATGTTTCTATTGTTCTTTTATATGACTCACCCCTGTTTCATCTTTTAATTCATTCATACACGACTTACTCATCCTTGTTCTATTTTTGGTTCTTTTATTACTCATCACCCCCTATTCTTACAAAGATTACCCCTATCTGTCGTTTCATTTCTCCATGATTTCCCCATTAGTAGTTCAACTTCACACACTTTGTCAGCTGGCTTGATCAGCATTTCTTGCATCATATTGCATCATTTGCTCCTCATATTGTGTCGTTGTGCCCTGGGGATTTGTATATAAAAGGGCGCTAGTTTTCGCCTTTGGAATCAATCAACAAGTTTTCAGCCAACGCTCTAAAGTCAAAGTCCAAGCTCTAAGTCTACGCTCTACACTCTACATCACAATCCATCATCTCTACACTGAGGTAAAACACCTTGGTTCAACGATCAGATTTCCCTCCGCCACCGAGAGGTTGCTTCTCCTGAAACCAGCTTTCGCGTACCTCCCAACTGGGCTCCGCATTGTCATCCAGTCACAGAGCACGATCAGCCATCGGGACCGACCTTTAGCTCCCATCCCCATCCAACCACAGAGCACTATTTCACTTCCCTGTTATTAAGTGCTACCTCTATCCCTCGACCTGATTGATCTGAACAACTGCATTACACACCGTCTGTTTGCTAGGACCGTTGCACGCAGGCTTATAGGATCTATTCCTTAAGCAAACCGACAACGCACTAGGTCTGAATCAGGGTTGGAGGTTGGTTTGGAGGTTGGGTCAGAGTCAGAGAGGGAGTCGGGGTATGTCATGGGGGTCAGAACGGACTTGGCTTCAGCTTATGTGCTGTGCCCTCACTTATACCGGTGTCCAAGATTTCAGAGACGGAGTGCAACTTAGATAGTTAGGATCAGACTTAGGAACTAGGTGTGATTTGATATTTGAACTGGGGATGAAGTCCCCAGTCAGACAGCTTAAATACATATTTGAAATCTAATAATAATTACTCCAGTGATGGGTCTCCAAGGCCGATGGCCTTATGTGAGTATGTCTGAGTCTGACAGGGACAGATGTCCAGGTTCCTATGGTGATGCTGATGCATCAATTGGAACCGGAGATGGATGGGTGAGATTCAGCGGTGACAATCAGACAGATAAATGGAGACATGATGGTTTCCAAATGGAGTATAGATTTCATATGTGCAGGGATCTGAGTGGATTGGATGGGGATCTGGGTGTTAATGAATATAGTCATAACACTTGGTCAATTTAAACTATCTTTAATCCTCACCTGGTATTTAGATATACAAATACCTATATAGTACCAATTATAATAATACATACATTCCTATTATATTCATGTAAATAATTATGTTCATCTCAACCAAACATCTTATCTTTTCAAGTTTATTAAAATATGGAAATATATTTATATTTATAATAATTTTGGACACTGCACTGGTCACATAGATGCTTGTTCAGAAATACATCAAATATGTATATACAACCTATTTCCTCAAATTTCACACAATATACTTAGATTAAAACATATTTTGATATTTTGACATGATTCTCAAAAATAACTGTTTTTTTTTCATTCATGGTAGCAACTCCATCAAGGGAATATTCTACTCCCACTACACTTAATTTCTTTCACTCATTCTTTCTTATGTCAAATAATTTAATGTACCTAGAATCCTCACCTGGTATTTGTATGTCTAAATATTATATATTATACCAATAATATTAATATATACATTACTGTTATATTCATATAAATAATTATGTTCATCCATAACAAACATCTTATCTTTTAAAGTTTATTAAAATATAAAATATATTTATAAAAATTTAAGATATCCAAAATCTTAAAGATATCCAGATTGTACTTCCCTATTTTTATTATCATTATTAAAATTCTGATGTATATCTCATATACATCAGAATATTGTATAATGGCATCATTCCAAACAAGCATCATAGGACTAAACTGTTTCCTCAAACACATCAAGGCTGTAGACACTACACTCTGCATCCAATGCAGGACACCAGAGACAGTAGCACACTTTCTAAAATGTTGCAGAAGGTTTGAGGAACAATGCAGGTTACTATGCCAGAACACTGGCAAGGCCAGCTACTCCACCACTCAACTACTAGGCAACTCAGAAATCATCAGCCACACCCTCATCCCACATAGGAAGCACAGGCAGATTTGAACATTATAGGGATTTGACATGGAACAATACCTAAGCCACTCTCATGCATACCAGAACATACCCCTTACTGACCCAGACCTCCAGAGACATAGTTACCACCAGGTCCAGTACCTCGCATTCACTCTCATTTCCTGATGAACCCACTCAGGGGAACTCCACCCCACCCTGCACCCCCTGGCCATGCACTCCAGTTGAACTGAAAAGTCCAAAAGAGAAAGCAACTGGTCCCCCCCCTACCAAACTGCCATACATTGCTCTCTACACCCTCCCCTCTTATGATGCCATACCAATGCATACCATAATCATCTGATCTCCCTATATCAGTGATGTGGGGAGTTTCAACAACATCTGGGGGACCAGACACAGGATCCCTACACAGCAAGAGGCAGAGACCCAGGGATGCAATCAAACCCATTGTGTGATAGGTTTAGAACCGTGTCACCAGCCATCAAATTGGCCAGATATAAAGCTCACTAACAGTTTCAACATAATTCTCTATATCTTATGCACAACTAGTACACACATTCACACCCTTCGGGGGATCCTGCGTCACGAGTACATACAGCAATTATGGTGTACCATAAGCGCACAAGCGCTTCATACACCTAATTGATTATCTATCTCTCTCCCCCTCACCATGAACGTCTGTCACACATTCGAACGAGTCAGAAACAAGTCCCGGCCGTAGGCGCCCAGGCTCAGCCGCATCAATGGCTTCATGCCAACTTCCATCACACCCCGAGTATACGCCTGGTTTACTCATGGGTTTCACGCCATCCCTCTGATATCACAAATTCAACGTGGTGCGTGCCAGTTGTTGTTGTCAAGTTTGCCAGCTTTGACTTCCTCTATCACTCAGATGAAATATTTGAACCGGGTTTTCCTCGCGTAGTCGGGCAGCCTTGTTGAACATATCAGGAAAATAGGTATGGAATCCATATCTGAAGAAGTTTCGCGCTTGATTGACTCCTTTTCACAGGCATCATGTGTAGGAAGGGCACTCGATTCAAACACGCCGTCATACAATGACGGGGTCAATTCTCTCGGATACCATCGCTACCACACACTCTGTGGGCGTACAGGGTATAGATATCGAGCGGTGCGAATCGCCACATTCGGGCGAGTCAATGGATTGATAAGGTCACCACCTAGTGTCGAGGTACTTTCCACCGACCCGCCATGTATCGGACATAGATACTGACCGGGTTGATCCACGCAGCGTTAGAAGCATGCTTGACGTGCCTCGAGTGTTCGAGAGTGTTAACTCGAGCGGGCCCTGCGTGACTCAGGATGGAGCTGAGATGGGGGTTGCTTCTCTTTCGTCGCGCTCGGTGCTGTAACGGGACCTCGCTGGTTCGGAAATCATAAAGGAGTGTAGTTGGAGGTTTCAGAAGACCTGTGTCATTCATCCTTCATGCTCGATGTTTGTGCTTCATACTTCACACTGTGGATCACAAGACAGGATGTCGAGTGAGGGGCGCATTAAAATAGCGACAACATTCCCAAACGGACTATTAGACATCCACCTCCAAATTTCACTGAATCATATGTAACGATCAAGCTTCAATACTCAAGCCCAACAAGCAAGACTCAAGCTGTAGTGAAGGCAAACAAGTCCGACATGTTCGAGACCACAAGTCCGCTGGACCGTAGAGAAGCAGTTTCGGAAACATGTGGTGCTGTCAGAGTCCACTCAACCGAAGAAATCAATCAAGCCAAATGAAATCAATTCCCATCGTATTAGGGTACTATAGTAGATCACGGTGCAGAGGCCCACACACAGGCGGGGAAAGTAAGCGAGCGGCGCGCCTGTGGAAAGCCTGTGCACATCAAATGACAACAGCCTTCCACCCCAAACTGAAACTTCAAAACGTACACAAATAGATATTCCGTCGCGGCACCGCCACAGCCCCCGCCAATGAGGGTGAGCGGAGGGTTTCAAGGTGAGCGAAGCGCCAAATGTTAAACAATAGAGGGTTGGAAGTAGAAGTCCCTTGAGAACTGAGTTCTGTGGGACATGGGTGGAATCAGCAGGGGAAAAATGAAGGAAAGATTATTCTTGGGTCAGTAAAGAGACACTCGGACAGGCAGATAGCAATATGGAATTCCAGCCGAAGCACAGGACGCGGAGCTAGAGTAAGGCGTTTATTCCAGCGACTTTCCAGTGATCTCGTCCTTGCCTCACAAATGCTTACGGCGGTATCATAGCAGTCCAACGACAACTGCTGTCCGTTTGTAACTGAAGATGATGGGGATCGTGTCATGACGGGGGAGGCACCAGAACGTTTCTACATGTTTAGTCTCAGACATTCCTGCGCTTCCCACCAAATATAGGAGAGGATTTACCGGTCATCTACTTGCTGCTCTACCCACGACGAGACTTAAGGCAATCAAACTCAACAGCCTCCCCGGGAGTTGTTCGGATGACCAGAGAAGGCAAAACCACGGATTCACGGGGACGTAGATCGCGCGACATGATGGAAGACACGTCACAATAGCCGCAGAGGGTTCTCATCAAGTGGTACATGACCGAGGGAAGATGCGCATGTGGTAAGCTCTTCACGGTCCTGAAGTATACATTCGACTGAGAGAATTGCTACTTATGTAGCCCGAAGATTGAGAATCAGACGTTCCATACGCACGAGTCCATGCGGCCGTGGTCGGAAGAATGCCCCTGAAAAGAGGATTGCTGTTGTTCGTGGGGAAAACCTGGTTATGAGATGTTATTAGGGTGACCACCAAGCCAGTAGCAACCAACCGGTTACCCTCCGTGCCCTCTCATCCTCCCATCCAATTCAGCCTCCTTCTACTGTCCCACTCCGTCCTATTTCATGTTCCCCACTTTGGTCTGATACAATTCAACTCGACCAGGACCACCCGCTATCGACGGCTGCATGGTTAAGGAGCGGAATGCGCCATGTCTCGTTCTCAAAGACACATCCCAATGCTGGATCGAACAGCCAAACGCCCTTCTCAAGAACATATCCAGACGGATGATTGGTTGGCTCAACATCCAAGGTTGTCAAGTGCATCTCCCAACGGCCTTATGGTTGGGAAGCGACACATGCTCCAGGGCATATCCCGAAGGCTGCATGGGTTTGATAGCGGAACACACCCCGTCATCAAGGGAATAGCAACTGGATGCTCCACGAAGGTCCAACGCATGCGCCAACACATGATCGGTAGCCCAGGGCCTTTTCATGAAGAACCCTATCCAGCAAGTAACCTTCCAGAAGGCACATTCCAGATACTCTTCGCGGTCTGAAGCACCTACTGTGACATCGGGCAGGTCTTATTGTCACTGCCGGGTCAGAGTGCGCCGGGTCAGTGCACCCGTGGCATGTAGCCGACAAATGAGCAAGTTGGAGCACCTCACTTTCTAAATAAAACATCACCTCAATAGACATCGTATCCAACAATCGCCAACGCATACCTCAACAGGTCTGGTTGACGCACCGACGACCGAGTGGTCCTCTCCACACTAACTCCCAACTCTGGGTCTCGTGTCGAGGGCCGACTCTCATGTTCGTGCCAACGGCATTCGAGATTTGAGAAGGACCAACATGCATCGATGCGAATGCAAGATTTGGGCTTGCAGTCACTCGACCAGAGGCGTCAACGTTCAAGGCTGACTCTCGTCATGCACGACGGTGCCTACGGGCTCTGTCGTGCGAGACAATCGAATTCGTATATCAGTGCAGAAGGGACCGCAAGGACAACACCCGTCTCAGAATTGACCAGCGGACAGGAATGCATAGACTGACAGCAGCTTTACCGGAGATGGCTGGCTGACCGTTTGCGGCGGAGTTTTCCCTGTCAGTATAGAATAGGAATAACTAGTAAGTTTGAACGCAGTCTTGACGGCAGAGCGTTGTATTTGAATTTGCTAGGTATAGTGGCTTCTTGTTAGCGATTCTCTTTTGCTAAGTGAAGTCATAATCAGATAGTGGCTAGTATCACGGTCTTATATCTACAAGCCCGTTAATTGTCATATCACCATTGGACGTATGCACGCTTGAGTACGGAACGTTCGTAACCACGTCTTCTTCTCGAGTAACTGAGCGCAACGCCGCATCCAAATTCTAGACCCCATCTTGAGACATACAACTCGAGTACAGAAGATTCATAGCCACGTCCTGCCCGAGTAACCAAGTTTACATGGCTTCTAAAGAGAGTTTCCAGTTTTGACGCGGCCTCGCAGTTCCGAACCATGCATTTCTAAATTTGCTCGTATATTCCTTCATGTTTATGTCGCGTTGAGGTACTACGGTTTACTTCCTTTGAGTGCTCCACTGATTTAAAGTCAAAGGGTTCCCAAGACGTGCACCGAGGCCATGGGACTTATAAGGATCACAACGGTCCAGACGACCCCATCGGATTGGAAATTACATAGATAATGTCACAATCCGAGTATGATCTTACATATTAGCAGACTTGAACCGTGAATGTTAATAGCTGGATATATGCTGTTGCAAACACTAAGCTTTGTTACGACTGCGATGAAGATACCTGGATAAGCATAGGCGTTTGAGTAAAACGAGCAGACGTGTTAAGACACAGGTGACTCCAGAATAATGACTGGGGCCGTTAGATATCTCCCTCTCGATAAACGTTGTACCTTTTTCCAATACCATGTCTCATCGCCATGAAATATCCATGCATATCGGGTCCCCAGCGAGTTCGACCGCGTCCTCTGCTAATCCGAAGGTGGAGATATAGACGGACTCGAGACATTAGCATGCCAGGTGTAAATATGAAACAAAACAACGCTGTAGTCATGAAGCAAATGAGGCATGGGCGATGGCATCCGCAGATGTGCTCACAAACAATAACTGAATCCGTTGTGCAATCTCCCGCAAGCGACGGCGGTGAGCACAAGAAAAGGGTCCACACCCGGCCGAGTATAATAACTCATCGACAAATTGGGATTTGCTACTCGATACGAAAGGTCGAAGCAACTGCGCCTCACCCCGTGGCACAGAAATGGTAATAACTTGGACTCTGCTGAGCACGTTGCCGATATTTCACCCAGTCGTCCTCAGGAAATAGAATCCCATAGATAGAGCGCAAACGTCAGGTTAAGCATGACATTCTGCAAGGAGTCCAGAGCATCGACCTGGTTATCGACCAAGTGTTCTTGTTGGTGCGATTAACGATAGAACTTGATACAGTCGTCTAGTTGACCGCGGGGTATTTATTGTAAGGCTTGTCAACTCCGCAATGGCCGATCGACACCTAGACCCGGGCTTGTCCTGCTCCCCATTGACCTTGGCACGGCAGTTGGTCTTGCACTCGGCTACATCCCAGCTGACTATGAACGTCTCGCGCGAGTCGACAGAGCCCGTAGGCACCATCGCGCATGACGGGAGTCGGACTTGCGCTCGCGGACCATTCCAGGATTTTTCTCTCTTGCCAATGCACCCTAGCCAACATCGTTTTTCTCAGCTCTCGAGCGACGCTTCTTCCTGTGAACTTTTTGACTTTATCAACATCAGCGATACGAGGGTCGGTAGCGCCGCTTTGAATGGGACGGCGGTGCTGGTGGCGGTTGCTGGTGGAGTGAAGATGCGTGGTAAAGACGGTTGCTGGTGGGGTGAAGATGTGTGGTAAAAACAGTTGCTGGTGGCTACGCGTTTTCTGTTCGTGATATGCTTGCTGTGAGTCGTTGGAGCGGTTTGGTCGACCGCCTAGCGACCACCCCTCGATCGACATACGGTGCAGCAGCGATCCGTCCAGCGTCATGTTGGTAGGTGCAATGACCCTCGGCCCTTTTGACTTCTGTCCTTCTGAACCGCTCATCCTTTATAAGGAAGCGTTATTGTGGGCTGGTGGTAGATGTGACGAGAACGGACTTCAACGCCCCTCCAGTGAAGCTTGGGTTATTGCAATCGTATGTGGAATGTGGTATGTTTCTAGTTTCATGTCCTGGCTTGTCTCTTTGAAGATGAGCGTGTCTAGACACTCATGCATGCAGCGGAATTCGACGGTCAAGTCGAAATCCATTTGACGATGTGGGGAGGGCAGGAGAAGGCTGAACGGGGAAAGTGGGCTGAAATGGAAAGAAGTTGAGAGGTTCCCCGGCTATCGTGACGACTTTGTCCTGGTACGTTCTATACCTGATCGACTGAAGAGCATCAATGCCGATGCGAAAAATCACTGATCATCTTCTAGTATATTTTCTCTTATCTTCAAAGTCTTGTCCCAGTTGCAGACACATTCTAAACAGATCGCGAGGAGGTCAGCCATTGTTTAGGCTAGGGTCTGAGCCATGAACTCACAAATTGTTGGCCAAACCCTGCTTAAGGCCGCGTTTTGCACAGTTCTAGGTAGACATACGGCCTATTAACGAGCACCTTCCGTATGCACTACAATCAATGTTCCATTTGAGTTGGATTCCTCTCCCTTCTCTTGCGCGTTCGTCATCCTTGACAAGCGCAATGGACGTGTATGTGGTAATACGTTGCACCACTAGGCGTCGAAGAATTCAAACTGTTCGTATCGCATGCATCCAGCTACTTGAGTGAGCTGACGACAGTTGCCCACTTTCAGTTCACAACTAGAACATACCGGTGTGCGTGTCATCTACCTGTCGCTCATGTTTCTGCCACCAGGTTGTCGTCTACCCGTAGCGATGCTTCTATCTCCGCCAGACCTGGATTAGTGTCCTTGTGTCTCTTTGTTGGAGGGTAGGCAAACAAGTGCAGGACAGTTGTTCGGGTACGCGCGCTTGAAGGATATCCCCTCGTCTGCTTCGAAGTTTGATATGGAATAACCGCTCAACGGTAGCTCCGCCCCGGATCGCATATGATGTTATACTCGGACTGCTATGCGTCTTTCTTGCTCTTACTTTGAATGAACTTACCCTCCTAGATCCCCGACCGACCCCGTCTTGGCTCTGAGTCAATCTGCCTATCTCTACGTCTTGGGCACGAGGCCATGTCAAATCTTTACAAACCAATGACAATTTGGTGACCCTGGCTGGGTGAAACACACAGGCGTTGTTGAGCACCTTTTGAATGGGGCATACTGGTGTCCGGATAGTGCTAGCTTTTGAAAGACCGTGACGGGTACAATGCCCCCAAGATGCTGGAGCATCCCTCCTTGTGACCCGGCTCTACGCTCCAGGCACACATAGGAGGATTAAGGCCGCCTATAGCCTCTAATACACTACAAGATTTCTACTACGTGGCTGATTGTTTCAGCCTATGTGACTCTCGAAAGGTCGTGCTGCATTTCACCTCTGTCAGCTTGTGGTCTCTTCCGGTACTTCTTACATTCGGTCTTCAAGGTGTCTTGGGAGGTTTTGAAGTAGATCTTGAAGTTGCATCTTCACATCGATCCGCGCGCCAATTCTCTCAAACTTCTCGTCTTGCGCTATTGAGCTGATTTTGCTATTCTTCAACCATCTGAACGTTGATGGCAAACTTTTCTTGAACTTGAATGTTCACGTTTCTTCATCAAACATTGGTCGGGCATAACGTCTTGTCCGTCTTGTGGTCTTGCCAAGTGGTCTTTGAGACTTGCTGGTCTTGAATGGAAGCATTGAGGCCAGCCTATCATGAACGTAATTCCTGGTGTTGGTTCGAGAACCAATGAATAGGAGGATGCTTGGAGACGTAGATTGCATTGCATGGGTGTTGTCCCTATACTACACCCACCACACTCGACTTTGTGGGGTATACGCAAGGGTGGAAGGCCGATAGTGAAGTGTAATTCACGGCCACGCTGGTTGCGAATGCCGCACCCCATTCACTACGCCTTCGTGACCTCGAACTCTTGGAAATATCCTATCAATTTGCAACGTGCTCCATGCCACCCCATCATCTCTCAATGGATGAGCCAACCAATGATTGCCGTACATAGTTGCTTGGTCATTGTCGTTGGACCCGATATTTGAGAAGGCAACAGCAATGGCTTGTAATGTTCCTCGTCGTGCTCGGTCACTGCACGTCAATCGAAAGTCAGCACAATGCCCACGTACAAAGAAGGCGCCTTACAGATGTTACAAGGAGTCAGATGTGCCGCTGATAATCGGCGAATCACCGCACTTGGAACGAGCTGGAATGGTGGGATAGTGTGACCGTCGCCGATTAGATCCAGCCGTCATCGCAGCGATTGTGAGAGAAGTACTCCCGTAACCGCTAGACGATGTTGAAAAACCCTCCCTCTTACATCAAAGCAACAGACTCGATATCGTAAGTTCCTGTTAACAACAGATTAAGCGTTTGTTTTACGATTCGTCGAGTTCATACCAGGGCCCTCTGACTCATTCATCTCATCGACCAAAACATTCCCGCAGCGGTGAGCATGAAGTGGGCATCAGAGATGTCACGCCGTCGACTTCAAGAAACGTCGTCTAGATTCGTCAATGTCTCATGGTAGGGCCATCCGAATAGTCTCGCGATGAGACTTGGAAACAACCACCTGCATTCAACTCATCTAACAGGTAATATGAACCAAGAACGAAACACGCACACCCATAGTGTCCTAGCCTTCGCATTTTCGAGTCTCGGTAGGAGGAAGCCATGAAAGTTAATCGGAGCAATTCCAACTCGGTCCCGGGCCGGCGCTTACACTGACTCAACTTACACTCTTCCCCACGCCGACAGCATCGTGCTTCGTCTCCGTCTCGAGCTTGTCCTTCAATAGGCACAGAATGTCCACCATGACGAGGAGATATGCTGCCCCATAAGTCTCTGACTCGGTGTCCGGACTCATTTCTATCCATCTCCATTGCGCGACCTTACAGATTGCTGCATTCAAAACATCATGGCAAAATTCATGGAGATTACCACAGAACAATGGAGTACGTTCCCTGGTGGCTGTATTCAATAGAGAATAGTGAAGAAATTTGAATAAATGTAAGGCTCACATCTCTACGCACGCCGAATGCTTATTACAGTATTGAACACGGCTATCGCCGCCAACACATCGATCTCTGATGTTGCTCCGACTACTCTCTGGATCTATTTGTAGTTATATGAGCCGTTATGCTTCACGCTCACTATATATATTCTCAGCGGTCTGCTACCAAGTTCAACTTGTGAGCAGGGGCAGATTTTAGATAAGGTACAGCAGGATTGCTTGCACTTGAACGACTCGTTGCCAGGGTTGAGTGACAGATCAGTGTTGCCACATGGGTGGATGAGATCTATATGAATATATACAACCTGAAACAATGTCAAGTTGCCTCGATGTCCAAAAACTAACCATTAGCAGGCAGGACTCCGCGGTGCCTGCGGAGGGCTGAGCCGAGCCTTGTCTGATGATTACCTTGCTGCATTGACGCTTAATGTTCAAAAGGCTAATAAAATTGACCCGTAATTCACCATCCTCTTTTTCCCAACTCCCTATGTCCATTCACGTTCACCTCCCTCTGTCAGGCTTGGAGGGCTGCCCCACCGATGTATTGGAACACATAGCACTTGCTCTCGTTGATGAAAACTCAGCCGGTCCACCCACAGACTTGCCCCCATTGTTATGCACTTCCAAAACAATCTATTCCAAGATATCCATGCAAAACAACCCTTCCCTATACTCCAACATTTTTGAATCAAAGTTTGACGCTTGGCCGGCGGTGCGCAGACTCGGGGCAGGTTGCAGGGCTGCCAGAACGAAGGCGAACGAGCTGACGAAGCGATTCATGACCTTGAAAAGGTTCAAGTTCATGCCACTTCCTCAATTCATGGCAGCCACAACAGCTCGTGAAGATATTTGGCTTGCTTACATGTTATTCTTGGAACACGAGCAACACAATTATAGGCAGCTTGTCCGTTATGCCGGCGTGAACAAGTTCGCATCTGAATTTATCAACCCAGAGGGGCCATTTCACCATGGAACTGAGCAGAACGACGGTTGGACAGTTGGCAACGAGGTCAATGCCTTGGTGGCATGGCTGTTTTGGTTCACGGATAAAGGTGCTTGCGAATTCTGATCCTTAGTTCAGAAAACTCATCGCTAATTTCAGAGCGTATGGCAACTGAGACTGCAGAGGAGCGGCAGCGTGTGCTGAACAGCCTTGCTCCCCTCTATATAGGGTCGTTCAAGGTAATTATATGTACTTCCTATCATACACCTTGTCTAAAACTCTTCTAGTACACCTCGACACATGCTCCAATCACCTCCTTCCTTATTCCACCGCCTGAGTCACCGTTGCCTCCACCACCCAGACCCGCACTCGCCCTCGCCTCTCTACCCTGCTCTCGCCCGACGTTCATTAAAGACTACTTCGGGATCAACCCTCCTATAGCTCACCCGCTCCTAACACCGGCCGTTTTCCTGATTTATGTTGTCCGTCTTGAGGCAGCTGGGGCTATCCCGCCCATCCATCCTCCGATGGGTTATGACGGTCCAACAATTGAGGAAGTGGAGGAGCAAACTCGACCAACAACCAAGTTTGTGGAATGGGGGGAGGGTCGTGCAAGCGATTACGAGCACGACTGGAACCGTCTAATCACTTGCTATAGTCCGTGGACACAGCGGATGATCAGGCGGCGTGTGTTCACGCCTGGGATGCTGGCAGGAACTTGGATTGGTCGACTATTTGTATGTCATTCTGCTTGAGATTCGCAATAGTTGTATTGACCAATCGTCCTTTCAAGGAAATCCCACGGGCGCAGTTTGATGCGATACTAGCCCCACGAGCCCCTACGGCAGCCGTTGCTCTTCGACTATTCGACGTATACCGCCAACCTATGCGGTTTTATGTTAGGTAAGACGCACTGCACTTCAAGACATATAATCTCACTGCATGTATTATGACTCAGGGAATATCACCAACACGACCCATCTCAGACTATCGGTTTCAATGACTTTAGTCGTGACCTGAAAGGCGAAGGGGTATTTAAAGCTTGGCTACCCGAAGGTGTGCTCATGACAGAAACACCAGTATGTTCTTTTCTGTAGTCTTCAGCTTCGCCGTTCACATGACTGGAATAGGGCCACCTGCACTTCCGACCCAGATCTCCCTCCAACAACATACGAGGGTCAACGTATAACCTGTACGATCCCTGTGAATTTGTGAGACGTGCAGTTGATGATGAATTTGCACGTACCGGGCCGTTTGGACATGGAGTGTACGATATCATTTTGACGGCAACGGTATGTGCAAAAACTTCCACATCCATATATTATTCTCACACCACCTTGAATTTCAGACTGACGATAGTTTCGGCAGCACTTGGGGTCACAAGCAATATTATGGGCGCGTGAGGGACTGGGATGGCCTTGTCGTACTCGTCAGCGTGGATGTACGTCCTTGTTGCTTCCTATCCAATGTCGCTAACCCATATTCTATACGCACAGACATACGAGGAATCATCGCTACTCTTCACTGGCTACATTCATGGGAGCCAAAACTTAGTAGGTCGATGGCGGGAAACCCTAACGCCAGTGGATCAGCCGGGATGGGAAGGAGTTTGGAGTATGGCAAAGTTGGATTAAATCAGATAGCATACAAAGCACGTCGTTTAGCTTGCTTGTTTAAAAGTATAGATACCTCCCATCCTCGTGGTCACTCGATTTTATATTTGTTGGCCATGGCTAGTTCTCCAGCAGAGGGATGTAGATTTCTTGTCTGTGCCCTCTGGAAAGCCACCCTACACCTCATGCAGGCTGGTCAGTCCGCCTTCCGCATGTAATAGGGGGTAAACGGCAAGGTGACTACTACGGTTTTGAAGGACTCAAGGCTGCGATGCTGGGAGTGAGAAATATTCCAGTTCGTGATAAGCAACTTGTCTGACTTACATAAATCTAATCCGATGGAACAAAGCTGCAAACTCCGCACTTCCTACGTCCGAAAGCTTCGGAGCTCCTCATCGCGCTTCGCGTCCGCTGGTTGAATTGGAGCACGAATAGCCTTTCCGCCCATTTCCGAATCAGCTCCGAGTGACTCTGTTAGCCTTGCGTGACAGTGCCCGTAGGCACTTCGCGTGATAGGAGAGCCGAGTTCCAGCTTCGCCGAACCACATAGCGAGTCGAAATTTACGCCCGCCTGGAAAACAACGCTCCAGTTGCGCTCTTCTTTTGTATATCGCGTTCTCCATTCCGATGTTGCGCTGCACCGACGACAGCTGGCGAGATAAAGGATGGGTGTTCGACCAGTGTGGATGCACCAAAGCGATGAGTCCTTTTGAAAATCCAGTGTGGCTATGGGCTCTGTCGAAGAGGTGCTTGCTATGTAGCTTGGTGTGAAATGCATGTGTTGTGGGATGTGATTGCTATAGGACGTGCTTGCTGTTGGGGATGTGCCTGGGTGTGCTTGTTTGGCATGTTGCGATCTTCCCGCTTGCACATTGGTTGACCAACCCGCGATTCAGCGACAACATATCAAGACTATCCCATCTCTGTATAGGGTGAGTGCATTCACATTCGGATTAAATCCGCCCACTAACGAGATAGGGCTCTTATTGTTAATTGGTTCTAGATGACCAACAGCCATTGGCAGGCCGGGGAGTCAAGGCAACCGACCATGTATTGGTCACGATGTTTGACTCGCCATGTGTGTTGGAGAATTGGAGGATGGGCGCGTTCCGAAACTCAGAGATGCTGTGGTGATCCCGGTCGTCAAGCCGAAAGGCAATCCGCCAAGATGAAGATAGACTGGGTGGTGCGAAAGATTGAAAGTGGTATATAGCGTTTAAGAGAGGATTGAGGATTCGCTGGCAGCGAGAAAGGGTGAGCTTCAAAGTCGACACCAGTATCCACTGATCGATTCATCTTGCATGTCACTGTCCTAGATGTCCCCATACGGGCACTCATGGAAGTCATAGACCGGTCCGCACCCTAAGTTGGAGAATATTCAGTCAAATGTCTATGCTAGGATCGTGCACTCACAATCTACCGCTCACCGATCTACCCGCGGCCATGCCGTTTACAGATCATACTCCCTATGATTATGTGTCTGCAATATATACCGCAACCTACAATCCGAATCGGTTGGATGTCTCTCTCCTCCCCATGATCGTCAATCTTGAAAACCGGGATGCTTGTGTGTGTTGCGATACGGCCAAAAGTTTCGCTCCGATTCTATATCAAAGTATCCTGAGCCATCGTCGTCTGCGTCGCACTGAATGGTCTGGATTGAGTGAGCCGACGATAGATTGCCCAGTTACTGTTGGCAACTGGACACTTACCCAGTAGCATGTCTCACCTCCTCTCTGACGCTCTATGACAGCCATGCTATCATTCAAGCGCATCACTTCTTCTCTCTCCGGACTGCATCAGAGCTCTTGCGATGCGTCTACTGGGAGTTGGATGCTTGTTGTCTGACTGGCAAGAAAACAAGTGCACGACGCTTGTTTGACCACGCGCGCTTGGTGGACTTCTCCGTGATTGGAGCTCTACTGTAAGCTCCGCCTCGGATGCTATGCCCTCGATTTGCGAAGCACTTAATCCCATTGGTCCCCTTCCGACGTTCGCTCCATTGACTCTATCTGCTGGCCTTCTATGCCCAGGCATTGGTCATGTCAAATTTCTGCAGATCAGCGATCGCCCCATAACCGGGTGCCTCTAGTGGTCTGAGGCGCACTGGCACTGGCGCGGCTGCTGATCAACCATTGAGGTATAGCTTTGGTGGAAAGAAGTTGGTGCAACGATAGCATGCGCTGGGACACTGCAACAGGTATGTTGATCTCGATAATGCTGATGTAGTACTCCGCGTGTGCGCTCTTCTTACTCATGCACACAGAAGACGACCAAGGTGGACCAGATACTCCAATACAGTATAGTAATCTACTATATAATGATTGTTTCAGTCGTTTGGCTTTTGTTGGCGTACTTTTGGGCCTCAAAGACGAGTTCCTCTATACTTGCAGCCTTGCAACATTTATTGGACTGAGACTTGTTGGTCTTCGAGTTGAGGATGAGAGTCTTGAATCTCATTTGCTCCGAAACAGCGATCCCACACAATGCCCATGACAAGCTTGATCTTGAAGTATTCGGAACTTCTGGTCTTCGAGAGTGAATAGGAGGTTTGGAACACGCTTACCTTTTGTTGGAACTTCACGGTCGGTCGTTGGTTATCCATCTCGCGAAATATTGATCTTGCTAGTGTCTTCAAGCGTGCATACAATCAGTGAAGCTGAGCTTGTTGCTTCAGGTTCAGACATTGAACAACGACCGCGTGTGATGTTCCTATGATGTTGTCATGACGATTTTGCTGACTGGCCTAGCTGGCCTTCACACCTTGTAGTTGAGCCTTCAACTGAGGTCGGCAATCAACCTCGATCCCACGAGCCATTTCTATGGAACATACATTCTTGGGATATTGTGCTTCAAGCCTTGTTAGCCTTCAAGCATAAAAGGTCGCTCGAACCTTCACGTTGGCTGTGAAGTTGAGATCCACACAGCGTATGTCGAGCTCGTGGTCTTGTGAGGCTTTGGGACTTTCAGCTAGCTTATTCCCCAAATGTACATTGAAAGCTTGAGGCTTGCACATCTTGAACTTGAATCTTCACGTCTGATTATTAAATTTGACGCTGACAGTCATGCGATCATGCGAACTTGATATTAGAGTCAAGCTGTCTGCGAGATTGCTCTTCTTGGACTTGGCCAGTGAGTCACCGAACTGATCTGCGTTGATAAAATAACGGTGTGTGTCTCATAGTGCATTCGGTAGTTGCTGTCACTATACAACATCCTGCCCCGCCCAAGGTTTTGGTCACATTGTGACGCATGATTGGTTTAAGGGTGATTGGTTGAAGGCCATATCGCAAGCCTTTCTGTGAGACTCATTCTTTTCTTGATTCCACCCACACAATACGTGTGCCTTCGTTCGACCGGCACACAGAAGCCCGAGGAACCCTGGACGTTTGCTAAAGAATGACCCATGAAACTAACCCAATATGCTCCTTCACGGTCCATCACTAAACAAAGGTCAGGGTGACATCAACGTCAGATGAGGGAGGACTAACTTATATATATTACGATGAGCAGGGGCTGCGAAAAGATTGGCAAGAAACTGTCCTGGAGTAAGCTGAACTGATTACTCGTGAGCTCATGAGCCCATGGGCTGATAACATCCAGTTGATGCAGTGTGATATCGACAGTAGGGGTTACACTATTGACCAAAACTCGCGTTATAGACTTCTGATTCGGCCAATGAGGTAAATCAGGGGCAACGTTGCTGTACAATTGGGTAGGGTTCGTACCAATGGTCTTCCAAACACCAATAGCATAAACACGTTCCTCATGACAATGGATGGGGATAATGAAGTGGATGACTCTTTTATTTAGTCGATTTCAAGGAAGATTTTCCAGACGGTCGGTTACTGTAATCCTGAATGGCAGGGTTCGATGGGTCCATTGGCGAGGTCATCCAACGCTCTTAAAATCAATGCGTTAGGCAGTGAGAATCTATAACAAAAAAAACGCACCCATTGTGACGCACCCACCCCCTGTGACTTGTATGGTTCGAAGAAGATGAGGTGAAGAACGGATCTGCCAGCGCCTACCCCGACTCGTCTTAACACACCCCCCCATGCCGACGATACTAGGGACGTCGCTTTCGGGGCTTTCCAGTAATTGAGGGTCAACCACAATAGTGAGAGGTCACCTTCGCGAAATTTCGTTGTAGCGACCTGTTTCTAACCCTCAAATCTTCTAGCCACACGAGGTGTTGTCAGTACACCACGACCCCTGCCAGGGCCTAGGAAAACTTCTCCAAGCCATGTTTCTGCAACTAAGAATGGGAATAGCCCCAAAGAGAACCTAAGCGATATCTCTATACACATCCCATGTCAATCTAACTGCCACAGTTATGCATCGGAGTCTTGTTTAACCCCTGACTCCCTTGGCTCCAGACTTAGTGCATGGAATGTTATGTTTTACGTCTACTCCAAGGTTTCAGTAGCCATGATGAATGCATCTGAGCGACCTAGGAGCATGTACATACCCCAGCATCATCTTTACAGCGCGTGAATTCATGAAAGGCGAGATGAAATGATGATCTTATATCAAATAGAACCGATCCAGCCTGAAACGCCATGCCTTGTTGAGTTGCCCAAGAATTACCTACTGGCTGCCCGAAGTCCACGGTGCCCGCGGCAGCCCGCCAGTGCGGACCTCGGGGCTGAACTTTGTCTGATGATTACCTTGCTTAATGTTCAAAATACTAATAGAGTCGACCCGCTTATAATCTACTTTGCTTCTCCACTTGATTCTCCATGTCCGTCCGCGTCCCCTTGTCGAGCTTGGAGGTATGCCCAACCGAAGTTTTGGAGCGAGTTGCCTTCGCTCTTGTTGAGGAAAATCTACTCGGTCCGCCCACTGACTTGGCCCAATTGCTGCGGACGTCAACGTCAATATACTCGAAAATATCCCTAAATAACAACCCTTCGCTTTACTCGAGCATCTTCTCAACAAAATTCGACGCTCGATCGGTGACACGCAGACTTGGCGGGCCCAGGAATGCCGGAGATATAGCAAATGAGCTAGTCAAACGATTCATGACCTTGAAACGATTAAAATTCATCCCATGTCGCGAATTTTCTACAACCCCAACGGCTCGTGAGGATCTCTGGGTGGCGTATTTGATGTTCATAGAGCACCATCAAAACAACTATGGGCAGCTTGTCCACTACGCAGGCATCAACCTGTTTGCAACCGAGTATATCAAATCCGAGGGACCCTTCCATGATAGAACGGAATGGAACAATGGTTGGAAGGTGGACGATGAGGTTAATGCTCTTGTTGCCTGGCTCTTCTGGTTCACGGACAAAGGTATCTTCGATATTCATCCTGATTCGTGAAACTCACGGATCTTTTCAGAGCGCGTAGCAAGTGAGACTGTAGAAGACCGGCAAAATGTGCTGAATGCCTTTACTCATGTGTTTATAGGGTCTTTCAAGGTGATTCAATTTGCGTAGTCGAGACCTCGTTGCTAAAAACCCTCCCAGTACGGCTCGACACATGCCCCAATAACTTCATTCTTCATCCCACCTCCCGAGCCTCTGCTTTTGCCACCATCCTGGCCTCCACACGCACTCGCTGCGCTACCATTTTCTCATCCGACATTTTTAAAGAATCATTTCGGCATAAGCCTACCCATCACCCATCCGCTTCTCACACCGGCTGCATTCCTGATATGCGTTGTCCGTCTTGAGGCCGCCGAAGCTGCCACGTCGGTTCCCTCTCCAGAGGATTATAACAGTCCAAACCGAAAAAATCCGATAACCAAGTTCGTAGAGTGGGGGCCAGGTCGTGGGGATGATTTTGAGCACGACTGGCATCGCCTAATCACTTGCTACAGCCCGTGGACCCAGCCAATGATCAGGCGGCGTGTATTCACTCCCGGCATGCTGGCAGGCACTTGGGTTGGTCGCCTATTTGTGCGTTAGTTTCTCAAATTTGTGATCATCGCCTTGACCAATGTTTATTTCAAGGAAATACCTCAGGCACAGTTTGATGCTATCTTGGCCTCACGCCCCTGGACAACTTCTCAAGAGCCTCAAATGCATGTATACTCCTGGCCAATGCAGTTTCATGTTCGGTGAGCATTGACGCACTGTACTTGATTGAGCATCATCGCATACTTGACGCAGTGAATATCATCAATACGACTCGAGTCATACGATTGGCTTCAATGATATCAGTCAGGACTTGAAAGGCGAAGGTATATTCAGAGCGTGGCTTCCTGAAAGTGTACTCATGACCGAAACACCGGTATGCGCTTTCTGCCATTTGACCATTTGCCACTCATGACTAAGACAGCGCCATCTGCACTTCAAACCCAAAATTTCCAACAATAACGTACGAGCAACGACATACGAAATCTATGACCCTTCTGAATTGGTGAAACGCGCACTTGATGAAGAATTCGAACGTAATGGACCGTCTGGACCGTTTGGCCAAGGAGTATACGACATCATCCTAACGGCTAGGGTGTGTGAAATAACATCCGCCGACAAATAACACTTTCACATTCTCTAAAATTCAGACAGATGATAGGTTTGGTGATGTTTGGGTTTACAAGGAATACTATGGGCGTGTGAGGGACTGGGATGGCCTTGTGGTACTTGTTAGCGTGGCTGTACGTCCTTGTTGCTTCCTAAGAACATGTCACTCATGCAGGTTCTCTATGATTAGACGGAGAGAGAGCCTTCGCTGCTCTTCAGTGGCTACATCCATGGCAACCAGAACCTGGTCGGTAGATGGCGCGAAACCCTAACACCAGTGGATCAGCCAGGATGGGAAGGAGTTTGGAGTATGGTGAAGGTGCATTGAATTGGATAGTTATATATGAAGCATGTCGTCGTTAAAAGTATACATATTTCCAGTCCTAAGTCTTTAGTTACGCAAATGGGTTTCATTCTCCGACTGAAGTATGCGCCGTCGTGATTGTACTTGGTGCACCGGCACTGCCGGTTGCGTTCCATCCTTCTAGTTACCCCCAAGACCTCCCCCTTCTTTGATACCATTTTGTCATGAACAGTTACCCGTCTCAAAAGATATCTCGAATCGAACTCGTAGACACTAGCGATTGCTAATACCACCACCTCACGACGCGCAAAATGCTGTCGTTGACTAATCCCCAAGCTATTTCACATGGAGAATACCCAGTTTTCCGCATCTCTGGATAGTATCAGCCTCGGCTCAACCACGTTGAACGCCTGTTGCTATGCCAGTATGAAGTTCCCACCTCTCACCTGGCCGCATTCCCCTACTGACATGGGATACTAGATCTATCTAACATTTTCATCTGCACTTGAGATGCCCCTATATTCTCAGGTTCCACAAAACTCATGCTGCCTACGGTGTCTTGAATAAGACATATTCCGCAGTGATGTTCGCGTTGCGAAGGTTCAGTCACCCACGAGGCGGCTGAATTGATGACCCTGCCCTCAATTTTACTCTGGTTCCAATGGTAACCTCCGACCTGGGTCCCCAAATCCATATCGACGTGTCCCGGAGATGAGCATTGATTTTTGAACATAATAATCCCCGCCTTGGATTCTATCATTCATCTACGCTGTTATTCAAGAACCATCTTCTCCGCAGCGACCATCGGTGGCTCAAGATATTCATTCTTCAGAACCTGATGTCAGCCCTTGGCTTAACGTATGAAAAATGTAAATAACCCGCCAGTCGCGTCATCACACCTTCGACTTGCCACGCATCTAGAGATATTTCGGATCCCCAACTAGACATATGCTTCTCCCTCATGAGAATCAGGGTATGATGCTCAAGGACGATTTCTCAGTGAGCTCATTGTTACGCTTGTTGTCAACACTTGTAATTGACTTCGCATCCTTGAAGCAAACAAAATTTCCTGTCCCAGAAGACAACTTTACTTCTTCTCAAAGCCAAAGTAGCGCTTCATCTGCCTGGATATCTTTCAACTATTCACTCCACTCTACGCCTTAGTTATCTCCTATCACAGAAAGAGCGAAAAAAAAAAGCTGTCATCTGAGTCAAGAAAGGTGAGGATTACTGGGTCCTGTGTGGAGATCGCACGGGTATATTCAAACTCCGCTCCGACTCATTCTCAACGACATCGCTGAATATCAGGGCGATTGCGCTCAACTCCTCTTTATCGGAGATATGAAAGTGCCATTTGTCTGCATAGTATCAGTCGACGTCAATCTTTCGGTTATCCCTGGTGCGTATACACCTTCTCAGGGGCCTCTGGCCACTGATACACACCTTAGGACCTAATTGCCTAGCTGCGATCCAACAGCCAGTCCTCAGTCTGGAAGTCCCATAATTAGTACTGCAGAGGGCCTAATTCCAACGCAGTCCATCCAACTGGTTGCCTAAGAATCTTGAACTCTGTTCGGGACTACCCGTCATACTGGATCTGAACCCTTCACATCATTTTGTCCACTAACAGCGATACCACAAACTGGAACGAACACGGTATATAGCGTCTATGGTTGCGAAGAGCACAATATACGTGTGATGTCGAATCGGGTTATCCGTCGCTTTTCGGCGCTGTATAGCTTGCCGACAGACTGGTTGGTACATCACCCAGTATGGTGGGATGTCACACTGACTTGAAATGGCTGGGGCACAGACGTTGGCTGTCAAGGCTACAAGGCTCCATAATCATGCTTTGTGTGGGACTGCCCGATCAGCGAACAACGGACGGACGAAAACATCCTCAGCTTCCGTGGGCACTTAGTATGGAGCAGAGATGGTTCCTGCACACTCGCTGCCCTTTGATGGCATACCTAGAACCTCATCCTTGAATCTGGAAGTGGCCTGGCGTTTTGGTGCCTTCGGGCAGTGACTTGTGACCATTCATGCTTCATGCATGCTTCACGCTTCACTGTGATTGCATCTAGAACATAACACACGGAACGTCGATTAGGGTGGGCACTAGTATAGTGACAACCGCTTCTCAATGGACTATAAAAACATCCTTCAAATATATCAGTAAAGAATCTGTAACGCCAAGCCTCAAGGCCACAAGCTCAAGCTTCAAACTTCAAACTCCAAGCCCCATACTACTGCTTGAAGACAGGCAAGGGTGACTTATTCCGAGATCGCAAAGAACCAAGGAACCAAGATTGAACAACACGCGATGAAGTCCGCTCTAGAATCGATCGAGATGATCATAAGAATGAAGCTGGCTGAAACAATTGCCATCATAGTAGGGTAGTGTAGTAGATCGCCGCGCAGAGATCGTCCACACACAATCGGAGAAAGTAAGCGAACAGCGCTGGAAGCCTGTGACCCCTTCCGTTCTAGAAGCTTGACATGATAACGTACACAAAGAGAAGGTGATGATTCCGCGCCATTATTTGATTAACACGTCCGCGGAAACAGCTCGCTGTCCCCCTCCCCCCCTTCCAAAGTGGCGCCATCATAAGGTGAATATTCATTTGAGGGTAGTCGAGCGGGCGAAGCGCCAAAGTGTAACAACCAAAAAAAGGCCCGGAATTAGAAGTGTATCACTTCGGGATCAAGTTCCTTGAGCGATCTGGAGGGTAAGGAGGGGCAACAGTGGCATGAAAAGCTAAAGGCAACATGAACTTCTAGCCGAAGCACAGGGTGCGGAGCTAGCGTAGAGCGGCCATTCTAGTGACCTTCCGTTACCATCATTCTTACACGCGAACCCGAACAAAACCTGTACCAGCGGCACCAGTGCGGGACAAGACAAAGGCCACAATGTGGGGTAGTCGAAAGGTACCAGCCCATGAATTAAAGCGGTATTCTCAGCAACTTTTGTGGTGCCACAAGAGAAGCCATCTGCTGGGCCGTTCAAGGCTGAAAACGATGAAACCATGACATAGGGGGCTCTAAGGGTAGGCATGCTTCCCAGTAGGCATAGGACAAAGCCTACTAGACGTCTACTATATGTCCCACGACATCATCGCCTTTTCAAGACGATCTCTACAGTCAGAAGCAACCCGATGAGGAGCCGATCCAAGGGTGGTCAGAGAAAGGAAACCATGAATTGCAAGGGGGTCGTTTGATGGAGGATACTACCAGGAAAGCCATAGGAGTTGCGCCGGTAGTACATGGCCGAGGCTAGATGCAGGTATGTAGTGACTACTTCACGGTCTTTGGGTATACGGTCGACTGAAATGATTACGATCTGGGTAGCTCGAAGAGTCAGTCAAACTCTTCGCAAGAGGTCCATGTGGTCTCGGTCGGAAGTATGCTACAGGTATCAACCTGAAAGACCAGTCCATCATACGCGCGGATTGTCGATATTATAAAACCTGTCTCCGAAATGTTATCGGGATGTACTCCAAGCAATAGCAACCAACCTATCAACCTCTGTGTGGTCCTCCCATGCACTTCAATCTCCTATCTCGTCTTCCTACGCCTCTTTCACATTGCACCATCTTGGGGAAATGCATTTCGACTCGGCCAGGGCCCCACTATCGACTGGTGCATAGCTGCATGGTTGGAGAGCGGAATACCCTGCTTCCTAAAGACGAATCCCAACAGCTGCATGGCCGAGCAGTTGAACACCAAGGATAAATCCAGACGGACTCTCGATTGGTTAGCTCAATACCCAAAGCTCCTCGCATTTCTCAACGGCCGCATGGTTGGGTAAAGACAGATCCTTGCCCAAAGACTTATATCCATAGCTGCATGGTTGGGTGGTAGGACGCAATCGTCTTCCAGAGTATATCCCATAAGATGCTCCATATCCAATCACGACCTCGACAACCTTGATTTCACTGTGCGGCTAGGGGTCGATAGTCCAGGGCTTGCCAATGAGTAACGTTGCGGAGGCACTTCATGGTCCGGGTGCACCCATCGCTGCCTTGGGAAGATCATGCTCTTGTCACCGCTGTGTCAGGGTGCGTTGGTGGTCGCGTGGCCGACAAATGAGCTCATATGGAGGAACACACGTTCCGAGGCTAGCATTTTCCCAAGATACATTGTATCCTCCAACAATCGCCGATGTGTACACTCCTCAACAAGTCTGGTTGACGTATCGATGACTGTCAAGTGGTCCGCTCCACGCCCCTTAGGCCTCATATTGCGAGAAAACCTAATGTTCGAGTATCGAGGCTCCATTCGAGAGGTGGAACCGTGCATCGATGTGACGAGAACGCAAGATTTCTCGCGTAAGGCTGGCTCTCGTCATGTACAACGGTGCCAACAGGCTCTGTCGGGCAAGACTGTCGTTGTTGGCATATGGCGACCGCGAGAGCGACACCCGTCCTTAGTCAAACAGAGGACAGGATACAGAGACGGATAGGCGGCTTTACCAACCTGTCTATGTGTCCGCGGCCGCTCGACCGGTTGACCGTTTTGCCCGTTTCCGGAGGTTTCGACTCAAACTCAAAATATATACAAGTTTACATAGAAGCGGGGTAACCAGTAAGTTCGCTGTCTTGAAGTTTGAAGGCAGTGCATGTGCTAGGCATTTTTACGCTATTCGGGTGGTCATGAGGAGGGTAGAGGAATTAATACCCTGGTCTTTTAATCATTGCTAGTGGAGGTATTGCGTTCTCTTTCTCTATAATCCATGCTATGACAGACAACGGCTTGTATCACAGCCTTATATCCAAAAACCTTATAGCACGGTGACCTACCAGTACTCTTGCAATTACTAGGAGCTACGTGCACCCGTGCACTCCTGGTAAGCAGCTTCCACGTCCTTCACCGAACAGTGATCGAACATCACTTCACTGTGATGATGCTGCCTATTGGGGTGTATTTTATTACTTCTACGGCATGGTGCCTATAACCCGTTTCCGTTTCAAGTTCTATTTGGCGGCAGTCCCTAGTTTTGTCCGAATGAGCGGCCAGGTGTCGATCTATCCCTGTGGTCTCTCTTGGCGCATCGTGAAGACCGATTGTGTGGTGGGTTTAATGCACATTACTTCAAGAAGCAGTGTTGTATTCTTCCGAAGGTACACTGTTTCTTCTCTTCTCTTTATTCCACCTGACTTGTCGAGTGGTTGAGTATCGACTGTTCTTTGAGCCGATTCATATGCTTTTCATGCCTTCCATCCCCTTGTGCCCAGCGATCCACGCCGGTGCTGTCGCTTGTAGCTGCTGGAACAGCACGCTTGTCACTAGACAGCAGATCTGCTCTTCTCAACCCCGATTAGTTTTGTTTTGCGAGATGGAATGCTCTGCAAGTTACTTGCATATCTAATTATTTTTCATCATGATACATGTTGTTTTCTTCCCCTGTTGATATTACACCTGATATGACAACTGGTCTTTCTAGAGCACACCTCCTTGCACATGCATAACATGCAACCCTTCTGTCAACACACAGTCTGTCGGTGTATGTTCACTTTGTTTCGTGCACTACCACCTTGCTAGGGATTTACTTTGGTGCAGCGGGTTCCATAACACTTGTCTTCCATCCTGCGTGGTAGAATTTCTGTCGCCTGCATAATCTTGTGTCGCTGACAGCTACTTGACGCGTTTTTCCACCGCTTGTTGCTTGATGAAAAGTTGATAACTTGCTTGACTTCCACGATAGAAGCGCAAAAGCGTCTCAACCTCGAGCGCAAGTAGTAGGTAGATTCCCAAGAATGGCAGATAGTTGTGATAACTGAGGGGTGAAGCAGCAACCTTCCTAATGATAATACAGGGTAATGACGTCTAATGAACTCCTGTGCTCTTAAGGTGTCAGTGACGTACTCCCTTCCTACCAATCCTTTGGCCGTCCCAAATGACCCTAAATGAATAAAAAAGCAAACGGTTACACTTTTTTGTGGACCAATGTCCCAAACAGCAAGATGGGCCATTGGCTTTCTGTGCCAAGCTCTGACCGCAAACAGCTACATCCAGCGCTACAAGGGGTGTCATTCGTGCAATCACTGAAGGGATGGGTCGAGGTTGTCATATATGTTGCAGAGCTGCTCCCAGGCCTTGTTGGGATGCACGGATTCCGGGCCAAACAGAATGCCTGTAGGGAGTATACAGGGTGAAAAAAACGACCCTTATCATAAGCAGATTCCACGCCTACCTGCAGGGTCCTCGGCGAAAACGGCGGCGAGGCCGGCCTCTACAGGACCACGTCGGCATGGACAAGAGCATAAATCAAACCAGAGTTGCACTTACCCAAATGCCAGTCGATATGGCAATGCATGAACCATGGACCTAGATACCAAGGCCATCAACTCCCGCACGGATGGATGACGTCAGTGGCTTCTTCTCACCAGAATTGTCGGTTTTGAACCTGATGCGGACTGGGTTGTCTACGGTCCCACCACTGGCGACAACGTCGCGACGAGGAGGGTTGACATAATTAGGGGGACCTCCAGAATTAGACTGGATTACGTCGAATACGTGTCCACTATACAAACTTTCAGCCACGCACAGACAATAAAAGGCGCTGATGAATACGCACTGCAAATGGAATGCGTGCCCAGGGAAACCTATAAATGACACTTCGATGATGGAGTTCGGTTTCAAGACAAACGTATTCTCGTTTGTAGTGAATGAAGAGCTAACATATCCCTTAGGTTGGTACAGACATTGCAGGAGATGGGCGCACTCGTTCATGGCACCATACGCAAGGATCTTCAATAGAGTTGGCATTGATGGCGGCTTGTATTGAATGCCATTGATAATCTGCGGGAGCCGAATATCAAACTGAATGCAGGGACCTCACTTTCTGTAGAAGGCTTACCCAGCGATCCCCATTCTCAGCTGTAGTAGTGAAAGTAAAGTTGAAAACCTGGTCGGCAGGTGCAGAACCGCCTGGCGCTCCCGGGTTCACAAGAGGCTATGGACAGATCAGCGATGAAGCGACATGACCAGATAAACATGACGACAATCATTTTATACTCTTGGAATTCGATCCCTCCAGGTACGAGACCTGTCGGCTGAGGAGCGGTGGGTTCGGCATCAGGCGCCCCATCATAGTGAAGAACAGCAAAGGTATCGGTCCCGTTGACTGTTAATAAAAGAAACACGTCAGTTGACAGGTCAGGCTAGTGTCTGACTCACAGTTGGGATTTGTACTTGAGGTCGTCCTATCACGTATGGTCTGAGTCGCGCTGATCCCTGAGAAGCGACTTGGTGAACACAAGACCTGATGTCGCAAGTAGGGATATATGACGCTTACAGTAATTATCGACGGGTTGGTTGGCATTGACCTGTTCATGGACCGTTAGATTACCATCTTAATCTATGACAAAACTTACTATAACGCTGTAGCGTTGTCCAGTCAGAATAGGAATAGAGTCCACCGTGTAGGGCTCATGAGCAACACCTCAACCAGTTTTTAGCGTAATGTCCGTCACCAATTATAGATGACAAATCGGAGACTGACCATCGGCCTCGATGACTGTCATTGAATGACCAGCAATAGAGAACTCAAAGAATCCTACAAGGAGAGACATTAGTCCTTAGAGGTAATATAGAGGATTTTCTCACCTTCGGCAGACAAACCAATGATACGGAAGCGATATCGTAACCCTTGTACGACGTTGATTCTAGCACGATCAATAAACGTCGGACCGCCGGCGTATCGTCCCACCCCATTGATGAGGCCGGAGTCGGGTACAGGCTCTGGGGCTCCGGCAAACCACTCATCTAAGATGAAAGCAACATGAAGTAATGCACACGCAATACTTTAAAACTTCCGTACTGGTTGCACCAAGGGCAGCGGGGTGGTACCAATCTGCTAGAGTAATCACGCTATACAGGGCATCAGTGCTCCACGTGCTGGTAATTCGTTGAGTGACTGAAAGAGCTTACGTAGATTCGTCGTCCACATCGTACAAATCCCCCTGAGGGTCATCCGGGTCGTCTATTGGTAAAATTAGGCCATGAGGCAGAAAAACAATTTTATTAAACTCACAGATGATCATAGGCCCTCGGATACCATCGACGTATTGGGTACTCAAATGGCTATGATACCTTTGGATAGTCAACCAATCAGTGTAAATGGCATGGATATTGAATGCAGTAAAGACCAGAATGTTCCGGCTTGCTCGCCAAGTACAATCTTATATTTATAAGAGTGACTATACACACAAGTCAGAAACAATCTGTCAGTCGAGCAATCTGGACAAACTCTGGAGCAATTGGACACTGAGTGACAAATGATGGGCCGTCATTTCTAGCGGGTTTTGTAAATAAGGATTGTGTGTTCGAGCAACAGGCACACCCACTGTGCGTTCCGAGGCTGAAACTGAGAGAACTGGTCAAAGATCGCCTCTTTGTCATAGCTCAGGCACCTACAATTCCATGCCAGTGCTATATGCAGTGTTACCAAACAAAAAAAACCGGAAACATGTGAACGAAGCAACGTACAATGCTGGTGCTGCGACGCATGGTGGGATCTTCAAGGTCGTTAAACACACGCACAGAGATATGGTCGCCTTTGTTAGCTGCCAAGAGGGGACCAGGAAATATGCCGTTGACGAGTGAGGCACTGCGCACAAACCCATCTGGAGCGACAATGGCATTTCCAACGACCCATTCGTGGACAAACCCGGCGTCGTGAGCTGCAGCAGTCAAAGCAAGTGTCAACGCCCCCGCGATAAAGAACAAGGTCATATCGGCAAAGGAGACTGGGAGATCAGTAATTGGACTAACGGTAAGCTTTTATACTGTAGTTGCTCATAGGATCTCGGAGCACCTGTTGCTCCAGCCATGTAATTAGTGCGGCCTTTTCCAAGAACACGATGCTAAGCAGAAAACTTACTGTTCCTGACTCGTCTTACTACCTCTAGGAGACAAATAGGTGAACGTGGACAACCTTGTGGTATGTGTCGAAATGGAGGTAAAGGACTTGACTAAACAAACAATGGAGTCGCAGTAAAGTTGACAGGGTTCACGGCGCTCCTCCATTGAGGAATTCGGAATGCTTCACAAGAGGTCTCAGGTGACCTCTTTTTCTGGTGGACCTGGTTTGGAAACTAGCAGTCGGCGGGTTGTGGTAACAGCAGGTTCAATTCCCTTAGATGCCCCATTTGAAAGCCCGAACGCAGCCCGGCCTTTACACATGTTCTAACCGGCTATAATGCTCGCATCGTTCAAGGGTATCGAATTGTTCATTTGTATTGCTTGTTCTGAAACAGGAGACGCATAATTTCAATTGCACGTTTAGGGGGATCAAGCATGCGCGGAAAGCGGACACTTGCCCTGGTAAAGCGTGGAATATGATGAGAGGTCGTGGTCGTCACCATTGATTAATAACTCCACCATACGCCGCTTACAAAACGACTACGATGCGTTCGTATTCTCTCCGAAAGATGGGCAACACACCGGCATCTCCCCTCTTAGAGTACACACCACACCATCGCAGCGGAATACACTCTCTCCCGTGATAGCTCTCGCCTGAGGTGCTCTCTACTCTTGCCCATAGCTCTCTCTGGCTTCGTTCCGACTTCTGCTCTCCTCTTCTGTGGAGCTGACACCTTGAGACACGGAGGGACCTAGCATGGCTCAGTGACGGACCTATGACTCCTCCGTGAAAGCCATAAGGATCATGTTTTCGTGGAGGGCCCATTTCTATGCTTCGAGGGACGTACCCAGTTTTGTTCTCACGTCAAAACGACACGAGCAGAAGTATACGGTATTTGGAAAGGGGCAGTCTTCCCCAGCAGTCTCTTTTCTGTGCAGTTTCGGGTATAGAAATAACCTCATGCAGAATGGCGGTCCTCCTTTCGCTAACACGGCTTCGCTTTAGTTGTCCGTTTGCTACTATCACTGTAGACGCTTGCAATTGTGGCAATGGATCACCCTTCACGATATGTTGTGTACCAAGTAAAGCGAACAGATGTCGTAGAATACTGCATTGCCACGGTACTCGTAATAAGAGATTTGTGACCTAGTGAAAACCGTCTCGAAATGTGCCGTCAATTGCCTATACTAATTTACAGTTGGCACCTGGGTCTAAGTAATTTATACATCTCAGTGTCATTCTAATGGTCCACTGGCGAGTTACAACTTCGGAACGCATCCAGCCTCAGACGACAGGTAATTGAACGCATTGTCACCCAACAACACTACGAATTGCCTTGGGGATAGCATCAACACTGCAAGTGCTGATATGCAACGATCGATGCTCTGATGCTCTAATGCTTCACGTAGACATTGTGGCTCCGGATTGTGCTTTACAGCTGATTTAACCTCGCGTGCAAATTAACCGCAGTGGAAAATAAAACACTCCTACCAGAGGGACACAGCGCTACGCGTGCGGCCGTGTGGGTTGTGCAATAATATCTAGTGTCCACCGCCTTGAATTATCCAACCATGAGCAAACTGACCCACTAGGGTGTAACGTGAACATTTTACTGTATAAACAGGTACACGTCAACACCACTCGGGCAACACGCAATGTTATGGGAATCTAACGCGTGTTCGCAGCGAAACAGTGATGGATGAATGCTACACGTTGCATATTGATGAGATGACTGCGGGCCCGTTCGGGTCGCGCTCGAGTAGTCAAAAGGTGTTGCATGGAGGGGCATCCATCGTATTTGTCTTGCGACATTGCCTCTGACCTAGTAATATTATACGACGGAATACATTAGTAGCAACACTCTGGAATGCACGAATCATTCAGCCCCACATTCCTGGTGAATATTCGTCAGAAGCGTGAGTACCCAAGGCCAATAAAGAACGGACACCACCGAACACGCAAATCCCAAGCTTCTACTCCTTATTGAAGAGCCAGACTGACACTAATAGAACCACCAAGGCCACAAGCCCGAAAAGCGGCGTGCGAACGACAAAAGACGACCCCGATATTGAAATGCTGATGTCTTCGAATGGCCGGGACCAACTATCCTCATTGCAAGGTACTGTAGTAGGCCGGAGCGTGCAGGTGAGTCTTCTCAGAGGAACATGCGTGATAGAATGAATGCAGCTGCAATTGCCGGTGCTGCAAATAATACACGCCAGTCAGAAAAGTCTGCCAATAATAATGATTTGAACTGTGTATACACACGAATCGATCTTGTCAGTGCCCAACGTCAGTTAATTCAACGAAGAAATTGCATATGCAACAAGCGGTCAGTGCACCCCGCGTTCTTCTCCCGCCACTCCGGATGCCGAGACGAGGGTTGGCCGCATGCAGTTGGAGTCATGCCCCCTCTACTAGAAGGATCGATGAGCATTGGCTAGAAAGGCCAGATTCTGGAACGGAGTGCCGGCCGTGGGGATGAAGACATGGACCGAGGAGCGTTGCACAGACGTATATCTTCGGCGGCAGACGTTCAGCAGCAAGGTGCAACAATAACAGAGAACACTCAGGCAGCACGCCAAAATGTGAAAGGCCAAGGGGCACGGAGAAATTCGGAGACCCAGCCAGGCGGTTATTCCAGTGACTCCGTGGTCAAGTGACACCCTTCCCGAGCGCGTAGGCTTGAAACCAACCATCATCCCCGTGACACGATGGATATCCAACGACGGGGGGAACGACATGCAGCACCCTACCATCGCGCCCGACCCTCATTCTGCTCGACACCAAGCCTCCCCCCCCCCCTGCGCTAGGACAACTTGTGAATCCCCACGGCCAGAGACGCCTATCCCGCCGTGTTTGCAGCAAACACCCCACACTGAAACCCACATGAGAAGTAGTGTGAGTGCTTCGGGGCATTTCTTTTTCACTTGTCGCTCGTTTCACTCAACCCGAGTCAAACTGTATGCGCTACTAGATATACCCTCTGATGGTCATCGTCATCGGCGACAGACACCTTCTCCGGTCGCAACACACACCAGCCCAGCTACCTTTTCTCCTCCAAAGGCGACGATGCGGATACGGGCGATGGCGAGGGCGAAGACGATTTGACACGAGGTTCCCCGTACACTGGCACTGGAGACGGTCAGAGATGGAGCGGTGAGTGTCACGTCTCCAAGGATGATACATGATAGAGCATACTAACAATCCATGCAGCGTGGATGTTCAAGATACGAGCATGCTCTGCGACCTTTTCCGGGGCGGCGAAAACACGACGATGGCACCCATTCTGTTCTCGTGGAGTAGAGACACGGATGCGTGACTAGGAGGAATGCTGGAACGCGAGTCGTGAGTCTCTTCATTCTATAGCAGACTGAGATAATCAAGCCTGAACAATTATCATAAGAGTACGTGTTGCAGGCCATTCGGTCGGAAGGTATGTCTGCAGGACTGTAGGTGTTGGGCACGAGCCGTAAGTCTCACAACTGTGAAATGACCCGCCCATTGAGGCATTTACATTCTCTGTCAGTTGAAGTGCCAATGGTTCATAGGGAAACTGGGAGAGATGGGTGTGGGCTCTTGCCAACATCCATCCCTCACAGTTTTCCCCAGCCTCCAACACGCCTTTCCGTTCTGCTGGCAGTGGGGTGTAGACGTGATTAGGAACGAGGTCAGACGCAAGCTGTGAGTCTTCCGGTTTGAGACAGGATTGTCCGCTGAGGATACTATCCACCTTTGTAGCCTGAACATCAACGATGCGAATGCGCCCGTGTGAAGGATTGGGAAGTTGGATGCAAGTCGTGAGTCTTATAAGTAGAACGCGCGATCGAGTTGATGACGGTATGCGTAGCTCGAGGATCCACAACAAGACTCTGCTGTGCCGGTGATCATCTTGCCAGACATGCGTGCAAGACTGGAGGTTCGAATGCAAGGTGTGGGTCTAATAAGTCTTGACAGAAGTTGTGATTGAGTTGATGATAGTATCCATACATGTGACGGACTGGGAGCAGGTCGGGTGTAAACCGTGAGTCTTACGAGTCTGGAAAAGGACACGCGATGGAGATGACGACGGTCTGCTTATCTTGATACGCTAGCCATTGGGCGTGGGATTATGTATAAGAGACTGTGGAGCAAACCTGATTGATGCAAGTTGTGAGTGTTTCACCTTGTTGAATAAAAAAAACATAAAAACAACTGATAAGAAGATATTCACATTCTGCGTAGCTCGATGGCTCAAGAATACGAAGACGAATAACGCATGCCATTCAAGTAGCAGACAAGTCCTCGCCAGACGATCGATCGACACAAGTGTCAGACAGTCAAGACATGGCCTCTCCGACGTTGCGATCCCCCATAGCCTGCAACTTGACTCGAGAGAACTCGGAATGTCAGCAAAGCAAAAGCCCTCCTTCCTTTGATGATTGAACGAGTGAAAGACGTTTGTTGGTCGTCCATGCATTCTGTCCAGGTGAGTGTTTGTTTTTTTGACAATGCCCTCCCAAATCTCAATTGACGTGTTGTCACGATGAAGAATTGATACATGCTTAGATCTGACGCTTCTTATCAAAGTTTTGTCGACGGGTGACGAAACAAATAGGCATATTTAAATGGTGAGCAATATGAAACGTGCATTGAAGGACTGTATCTCTTACTGTGCACACCAGCCACGACCGTCGCAAAGCCTTTCAAGATAAAAATGCTTCTGGGACAAGCACGTTCCGATACTGAACATGATCGTGGACGGTGGCCCTTGACACGCGAATCAACTCGATAGGGTGGGTGGTCCGTGTGTGTGGCACCCACACGTCTCGTGGCACTAGTATGCTGCCCCGATAGCGACGACAAACTCGATGTATACTCCGGTTTACATACAGGCAACGCAAAAGCCTATTTGCACTCGAGCAGACACTGGTCGTTGGCACGATGGGCGGCGAGAGAGTGTCGATAGGGAGCACGGCCGTGAACAACGGTTGATGGGCTCGCGTGTGGGGGACACACACGTGCACGATCGTGCGTGGGCCCCATCCAGCGGCGTTATCAACGACAATCGTATCACGGCGATGCTTCATACGGACGTCGAGTCGCAGACGGATGGAGTGAAGAAAAGCGCGGTATAGCTCTGGCTCTGTACTCGCCTAAGTCGGTCTCTGGGGACTTTTGAACCACCAGTGCTTAAGCCAGCACATGCATGGCGTCCCCATCGAGGACAGGGAATACACAGCGGTGCCACCATCGTACAAGGAGAAGAGAGTGGGAAAGAGGGCGAATATGGTGCTAGCGCCCTGCCTGAAATACCTGGCCGATGAGTGGGACACTAGAGTGTTTTTATAAGCTGCCGAGTGGTCCGCCGTTTGCATTCCGTCGCTTCAAGACTGCCACGTCTTGCCTGCCATCTCGCTTCACGACTCGGTTCTCTTATTATCGATAAACTGCCCTTCGCGCCTTGCTGTCACATGTCGATTGCTAGATGGGGCCTCCCTTTTGCGAGTATTCTGGGGCTACTGCGTGTTTGGGTTGGGTGTACGTACGTGAGGGTTCACAAAGTGCCTTGGAAGGTGCTCAAGAGGCTGCTGCTGGTCCAGGCGGACGACGCATTTGTGTTCCATTTTAGCAATGACTTGTTCGTACTACACTATACTCGACGGTGCATGGATATCACGTACGCAAGTGTCGGGTCTAGCGTGGTCTCGTGGTAGTTGGCTTGCACGGCCACGGTCGCGGGCATGTGGACCACCCAGCCCCATCAAATACCTTCCACCTCGGAACTTTGGAGCGTCCTCACATCCCACGGCCTACCTGCGGAATTCAGAAATTGCATTTCCATCGTCTGGGCGCATGGTTCTCTCACAAAAGGACATGAGTGACGGGGCGCAAAGCAAGTGTTAGAAGAGTTGTGGATCATGTTATGAATGTCGCAAGACAGCCCACGCAGGTAAGTATCCTGATATTGATAGCTAGGATCCTCATTGGATAGAGTGGGTACTGATGGTCTTTGTCAGACAATGCGTCTTTTAGCACGACGCTACGTCTACACGGAATACGGTTTGCAGAGTGTTCTGGCCTTGACGCTGTCAATCCTGGTGGCAACTAATGTGCGTGCTATACGTGTATTTATGTCTTTGTTTTTTAAGACAGAGACGATTAGATTGGGTGGGGGGTTACTGGCTATGAGACGAGCGGTATTGTGTTTGGTAGATTTGATGATGGTGTTGGTCACAACATGTACAAGAAGGCACCAGACTGACACCACGTGGGAGCTCGTTTGGCTTGCGTGCATAAAGTCTGTTGAGTGTGTTCCCGTCGAGAGGTGTGGGTGATGTTTCTACCGTTGGTAGTCTTGCGGGGCTTGGTGCGTAGTAGACTGGGCGTAGCTCATCGACCAACGTGGTGTTGTACGCCACACCCTGCGAGTGCCACAAGTTTAGGTATTTCCTCAGAAGCTGCCTGCGGTGATGCTCGCTAACCCTAGGCCTCTGCTCTCTAGAGCTTACCACCGAGACATAACTAGCTCAGACACGGGTATGCGTGCTAGACGCGCCGCGCCGCTGCCTCCATGCTCTAGATCCCTTTTTACGTCCGAGACAGGCGGCGCGAGACGTCCGTGAAGCCGAGACTCTGGATGGATTGCAAGTCTATAAAAGGCCGTTAGAGTCGGTGAGACGGTGCATCTCTTCTCTACCTGAGCCGGACTCATCATACTCGACGTATTCTTGCGCATTCAGAGTGTAACGTGAGTTCCGTTTGCACGTGTGATGTCTGGATTCTGACGGTGCGGTATAGGAATTGTATATATTCTATCACGGTGATCATGAAGGTCTCATCTGCGCTGCTTCTCTCGGCATTGTTTATCAGCACCTCCTCCACTCCACTCCTTTTCTCACCTGCCTTGAGCCTCCCAGACTCGGACGCCGTGCGTCACACGACCCCGCCCACAGCCACATCCACCGCCGCCCCAACCCCTGCACCTGCACCTGCACCCGCCAACCCAAACACCACCACCACAGCCATCCGACCCCCGTCCTCCCACATCACGACGCCGACACACACACGGCGAGACTCGCTGCTCCGTTTCTTTCTCCGCTCCTTGGCGCTTGGCGGGAGCGGCCATACGGCGGGGGATAGCATCGGTCCCGGACATACTATGGCCGTAAGGAAGCGCGGGGCTGTAAGGAGGTATAGAGCACACCCATGAGGGTGTCGTTCTATTGTATGTACTATTTGGTGTAAAACGAGCTTCGAGATGTATCCAGTTCACGTGGTCTGTTTCGGAAATAAAGTGGGGGTTTGCCAAGAGGAAGGGGGTCTCCCTGAATGAGATGGAGAGAACGGGAAGGTGGTCGTGTGCGCAAGTGGCGTTGTTGTGTTTTGGCCCGCACGATGATGTCATGTGGGTGATTTTGAGCAAGAAATGGTATAAAAAGGCGGGAACAATTCTCCAGCTGCTCTCTCTCTCAGACCACGCTCTCACCTGCAATGACCCGCACCGAACGCAGCTTCAACCCACGCGCCATCCTCAGAGACAGGTCCGTGTTCCGCGCACACTCGTCGTGTCCTCGTGTCTCAATTATACGCTGCTCGTTTTGTGTGTCCTAGATCCGAGTCCAAGTCCGGCCTCGACAAGTCTGCGCGCAAGGGCGGCGCCGGTGCACACAACTGGGGGTCCTACGCCGACGAGCAGAGCCACGAGTACGGCGCGGTCGAGGATTATCTCGAGGAGGATGTGGGCGGGCTGCTTGATGAGCACGGTGCGTGTGGCGGCGGTGCAACACATTCATGCCATGCTGTGCGGTCGTGTTGAATGGTTTTTTGGGGGGGGCGTGTGTGTTTGTTTTTAGTGACGGAGCATTTGGGATCGGGTGTGTCAAAGGCGGCGGCGGCAGCGCATGACGGGAGCTTAACGGAGAGAAGGCCGAGTGTGCTCAGCGAGCAGGAAAGGCAGCAGGCCAGGGAGTTTAGGGCAAGGGCTCTCAAGGAAGGATGTGCGTTGTGGTTTCTGTCCAACTCTTCCCATTTGACTCGTTCCACCGTTGCTTTTGACTAGCCGACTTGGTGGCTATCGCGCGCACGTCGTCGGCCGTGTCCGGCTCTCCCCCTGGCAAGACGTCTACGGTCACTATCACCACCGATGCCCAGGTAAATAGACGGAACCCTTGATAAACGCCAGGCGATGCACCCTTCTGAGCCCGTTTCTTCTTACAGACCGCCGTGACGCCCTGAGGGCCCGGACCTGGACCTGGATCTCCTTATCGCACTCAAAAGTTACCTTGACCAAACATGTTCAAAAAAAAACAAAAAAAAACAAGTAAAACCGAAAATACATAAAACAAAAAAAAACAAATCAAAGCACGATCTCTGATGCTCCCTCCCATGTAACTGTACCACCTGTACCCCCCGCCATTCGAATATCCATCCTATACTTACTCACTTGCTGTTACTGCTGCTGTGGCTACTTACCATGGGCAAGTTGTGTAAGGTAAGGAGACTCGCCAACTGGTCGTCTTTTGTACCTACCTACCTTTTTCTGTACCTATCGCCCCGTGCAGTGTGCCCCGCTTTTTTTTTGCCTGTATATCGGCGCCGGCGCATGTTGCCAATGTCACCAAATCCCGTGTCCCCGCTTCCGTTTGTGCTGTCGGAGCTGGAGGTGGGTTTTGGTGTTGATTTCCGTTCACTCCCCGCATGGGGTCTTCGACGCTACTGGTGACCGGACTGCTTGCATGCGTGCATAGTTCCAAGAGACCGCAAGCATTATAATACATTTGCATTGTGTGGGCATATTATATAGTCGATGAATTGTGATCCATGTCCCTCCACGGCCAGCGAAACCGCACTTTGGTGTCGAATCGGATATAGTGCAGGCGTATACAGGGGTTTTTGACAAGTCAAAGTCAGGGGGTCGAATGTCCGGAATAGATCTGCATGCAGGGGGGCCCCAACTTGAGACGTGTAATATATGTGTATGGCAAGTCTTGTACAATGCAATGCCAACGATCGATGATATGACCCCGTATCATCCGGTTGCGATGATATAAGTTGGAGACGTTGGGAGTGGTGGGCACGAGAGTGGCTTTTCGGGCGGAATAATGGTGTCGAGGGAGCGTGCGCGAAGCCTCTCTGCCTTGGGTGGTGGTGGTGCTTGAACTCTTCAGTTGTAGGGGGGGGGGGCATATTTTGCATTTTGACGCGTGTCGTTGCTCTGGGGGGGCTCCATCTACCCCGCTTGTACAACCTGATGCAAAAGCAATGCATGCAAAGCAAAGAAGCAAAACGTCTCTCCAGCCGCACAGCGTCCTTGTCTATCAGCAGCACGGTCATGGGACGTGCGTCTCCAGACTCGAAACCCATTTCATTGTCCAAGCGACACATGCGCAAATCCCAACACGTCTTTTTTTTTTTTTTTCCACGCACTGGAAAGGAGATGTGTGGCTTCTGGCTTCTGTAGGGCATAAACACGTTGAAAGGTTAGGTTGGGGATTGCGTTTTCCCAACTCGTATTCGTCTCGAACCACCCCGGCCAAGTTGACGGGAGGGTGGGTTCGGGTTTGAAAGGTGTGGTGGCTTCCCGAGCGGGATGGTGTCGGGGCGCGCGCGGGAGGCGGTGATTAACCTGAGATACAATACCTGTAGTAGCCATAGAAGCTCTTGCTTAGGTGCGCTGAAGGGGCATTTGACGTGTAGCACTGCACGATGCATCAGCTGCAGCAGCAAGTCTCAAACCAGACAAAGCCACGCAGCGAGTGCACGCGTCCTTGGTGTATCAGAGCACGCGTTACCGACGTGCGTCCTCCAGACCGGAAGCCTATTCTCCATGAGATTCTGGACACACATGCGCAATTCCAACAACATCCTTTCTTTTCCCACGGGCTGGAAAGGAGATGTGGCTTTTGGCTTCTGGTAGTCCCACATAGGAACGAAGAGGCAGCACGGCGACGTTCTAGATAGGGCGTGAAAACTTTGGAGATTGGGATGCGTTTTCCCAACTCGTATTCATCTCGAACCACCCCAAGTTGACGGAGGGCAAGTTCAGGCTCTCTTTTCCTTCCCCGCCGTCGACATGGAGTCCCCCAGCCTCAGTCTCACGCCAAGCGAAAGACACAAGTACTCTCCCAAAGGTGCTGATGCGCAACATCGATAACGGGACCTTCTCGGAGGCAAAGAGATCCACCCCTTCCCCGTATGGACAGGGGGGGGGGGGACCGGGATCTAAAGAATCATTTGCATCCCAGAACGCCTTGCTTCCACGCACCCGTTCCATAGACGAGTTCTTCGGCGCAATGCTTGGGAAACCAGTGTGGCTTGGACCCCCCTCGCGAATTAGGACGTGGCACCTTATCTGGTAGCGCCCGCTCTGCCCACAGGACGCTTGGCCTGTACGAATGGATGCACGCTGGGCAGTCCTTTGTTGGTGCCAATATGTTTTATCCCCGCCCCGCCGATTCCCCTCCACCCGTCCCGTGTTTCTTCTTCTCTTGCCGCGAATACCTGGACCCAACAACACCGTACTGTTGCACAAAAGCATCATTATCGGCGCAACTTCACTGTGACTCGACTTCCGGTTTGTCCGCCCGGTGTGTACCACTCTTCCCCCCAATTGGCGCAAGCATCTTGCGAAAGGATCATGATTTAGCCCATCATCCAGCTTTCCGTGCCAGGCATGGGTTTCTGATGAATCTACAAAGGAAACTTCCTGCGGGGGTGGCTTCAAATCTGGAAAAAAAAAGATCACCACTACATCAATTCCTCATTCCGCAGCGTGTATCTCACCCAGAACCTCCGGTCCTATAGGATTTAATACAACCCAGCCGCCCGACCGACCCAGAGAGGCAAAAGTGGACACTTGGACCATTGGGCGGCATCTATAGAGAAAATTCATGCTCAGGTTTTTTCCTGTAGAGCCAGCGGGGCAAGTGACCCGAGAATCCAACGATCAAGCCTCATCTTGATATCGAATCCTCGGTGGCCTATCGAAAGGAAAACGCCGATGTAAACCGTTAGCGTCCCGCTCCTACAAGTCGCCATCGAAAACGATAATCTAAATCGAAGCTTCGAACGCTCTGAACAATGCAATTTGTTTATGTAATCCCTGCCCACAAGTTGGGAGTGGGATTCGGCGATGGTAGCAACATAAGAATACATGAAAAAAAAACTGTCCAGCAAGCATCGTAAATAAAACTCGCGGCGTACATGGAGAGAGGAGGACATAATGGGGGAGAAAGACAAGAGTTGCAAACCATTACGCGAGCATAACAACACAATTTGGCACATACGTCCGAGGCTACTTTCTGCAAGGTTCGTGGCAAAAGGACGGAATATTTGGCTACATTTTTGGATGGTCCGAACCCTCGCTTTAGATAGATGAACAGAATGAACAATGGAGGTGAAGCCGTCCTCGGAAGATGGCAGGGAGGGCGATGAGGAGGACAAAGATAGTCAGAACAAGGATATACAAGATACCATACTTCACGACCTATATTGCACGTATAAGAATGCATGTAATGTTATACGAGCAGAACCTTACTATTGCTCGACGTTGCCTCTTTTGCTTCAGGGAGAACAACGGCGGACGTATCTGTTTTGAAGGTCGGAGCCAAACTAGATAACGCAAGTTGATAAGGGCACATTGATAATCAACCAAGGTAACTTACACAACACTGTCACGATTAAAACGCAAGTGCAGTCGTAAATTAGCGCCGATCACGATGTAATAACCACCACTCACTTGTAGCATGTAACCGATCAACGTAAGGAATCAATATTGGTGGTGTCAGCATGAACAGCAGGAAATGTCCCAGGAGAAAGTCGGAACTCCATAAGGAAAGCTCGATGATCTTCACGACAAACTCTCGTGCAGGTTGTGACATCACATGAGCGCCTAATCCACGACCGTACCACTTTCCGGTCCACCAGGCTCGATTGGTTTCATCATGTTTGAACTCGCGAGAAAGGAATACGGAGATGAGGATCTTGTGGACCGCACGTTGTATAAAGATCACGGCGATCACACCCAAGACCGCATGCGACCCGTCCCAGAGCTCAAGGAACCACTACAAAGAGCAGGGTTGGCACAATGGACGAATTACGCAGTGAAAGACGCACCAGGAATTCAAAGAATGCTATGATCCCCACTACGGCCATGAAATGTGCAATTGATGCCATCATCGCTCCAAACTTGGTACAGCATGTGTCGAGCATCGGACCCAAAAAGAGTGAGACCAGGAACAAGATCAACAACACGGCAGCGTTCCATACAATAGGGCCCAAGGATATGATGGCAATGCGGACCAGAGGACTGGCTGGTTGTATGTTGTCAGGTCCCTGGGGGAAAGACTTGACAAACGCATACGCCACGATGCTATATATCACGTTGAACAAATGACTACGGGAAAGGCGGCGCAAACTCACAAGAGAATCGCCATCGCAATAGGTGCAAGCACTTCAGAAAAGATGACTGTTCTCCATCCTGCACGCGGCACATCACCAGAGAGCTTCTCGGAAGGGTGTCCAAGGCGCTTCTTCTTGTAACCTGTAATCATTGTACGAGAGAGACGGCAGTAGCCGATCCAGGAATTAGCATGCGTGCGTGAATTACCGCGTGACATCCAACGCAGGTACTCCCGATAGTCAATGATGAAATCGGTGAAAGAGAACTGGTGGGGGTTGAACAAGAAAGGCGCGATACAGAGCGCCAATACTGAGATCCAAAAGTATATGAGGTGAGGTAACCAGAGGGACAAAGTAACGTAAAGGAGCATAATGAGCGTCCGCATTCCAAGGTAGATGCTTGGCCCGGCGAACCGTGAGTAGAGGATACTGAATGAGATCCGTGTCGTAGCGAATCCGCGCCCTGTGGCAATGTACCGTGCACCTCCAAACGTGAGATTGCTAAGTATGGAGTGGGTCTGAATTTGCGTCGAGAACACCTCAAAGATGGGCGAGAGGGACATGAAGTGCTTTCCCAAACGAACCACCGCCCGAACGGTTCCACGTTCAGTCAATTCTACGTCATAGGCAGTGAGACCTTGGAGCAGGTAACATCAAGACAGGAACCTTACCTTGCATGAACAGAGGCAAGAATGCGATGAAGAATACCAAAAAGATACTGATAATGCAACGACGGATCCAGTCAAATACAGGTGCAAGATTGTAGCACCCGTTTGCACTGAGAAGCTGACCCGCCGAATTGTATTGACAGATCGTGAGTTGCTTGTTCAGCGTTCCCAAGAAGACCACTATTATAAATGGTCAAGCAGGAAAACAAAAATATAGTTCAGAACACTCACGTGCAACCATGAAAACCTGAACGGAGAGAATGACCAAGACCTGCAACAGCAAGAGTCAGTTTGAAAGTCAAAAGAATAGACTACACTGTACATTGTTGATATGGAAACCAGGGTGGGCATAGTAAAATGTCAAGAATCGGTCCACTGGCAGTTGCGTGCCCATGTAATAGTATTCTCGACTGAGCATCTGCTCGCCCATACCCGTACCAATCTTTGTCTGGAAGTTGAGAATGGTCCCAAAGCCCAAGTCACGTCCTTTTCCACATTGGTAATATTCAGAGTGCTTAATCCGGCCACCACGTCCAAATGCGTTCATCCCAGCGAAAATATCTTCGTTGAGATGCAGCCCCTTCTGTGCCTTGGATACACCACCACGTGTGTTCATGTACACTGCGTTCAAAAAGTCTGGATGCCCATAATGCAACTTGCCACTAATCCACGCCAGAGTGCGCGCCGCCAGAGTGCCGAATGTCTGTTCCTTTCCAGCAGCGACATCGCCGAGTATACCAATGTTCTCAGAAAAGATGTACTCGCGAGCACCGACGATAGCAACTGGAGATTTTTTGAATTCCTTGTGCCCCCATGTAGCATATGGGCTCTGGTTGGACATGTTATACTCTTCGAACTCGCCGAGCACATTCCGAATCTTGAGGCACTCTTCAAGATAATTGTCTTGGTTAGCATCGATAAGCTGGAGATACTCTCCGCGGTAGAAGATGATAGCGTGGTTCTGATTGTCCGATTTGCCATCGCCCAGAATCGGGTTGCCTGGAAGCTCGACTCGAAATTTTGGCCGGCGCTTGCCGGTCTCTGGGTTGAACTCCGAATGTCCGTCGATGAGCGCGGAGAACAGTCGTGGTTCACCACGCCCGGGTTCTTCATCAAGATACGCAATCTGCAGATCTGGATACGCGCGCAACAAGAACTCGGCGTTCTCTTGCTCTTCCTTGTTAAACTTGGAGTAGCGCTGCATTGAAACAACAAACTTGAACTTGCGCCGCGCCATTCGTTCAAGCTCGCGTTCAAGCTTATCCGTGTTACCGCCAAAGATCTGCACGACTTCCGGGTTCTCAACACGGTAAAGTAGCTTGATGGCCTTGCTGTAATTCATCATGCCCGATACTGTGCGGTATAGCGTCTGTGCACGGAGAGACGCCCAAATACGCGTGCGCAGCGTGTACTCCGGAGACGAACTCTTGAATCCAAGACAGTAGAATGGCAGATCATCGACCTTGCTACTTGATTTTTCGTCGGCAGCGAAGGGATTACCGCCCCCGGTTTCGTCCGACAGCATCTTGGTATCCTTTACAAAGTTGTCCCACTCGATCGGGTGCAGCTGCTTGAGATACTCTAGAAGCGTCACGCGGGTGTGCTGGTCCTCTTCTCGGATAATCTCGCGCAATGACAGAAGAATCTTCTCCGAATAGTGTGGGGTGAGAACGGTGAACGTCGGCATCGAGTCAACGGGTAACGGCTCCGGGACGGAAGTGGTAAGAGACTGTGCAAAGAACGAGATGCGGCGCTCAGCCTCGCTTCCGGGTGGGAAGAATTCGCCCTTGAAACCCTTTTCAGTTTGCGAGATGAAGAATGGTGGCGCGCGTAGAATGCGTCGACCGCCGGTATCCGATTGCACTTGGTGATACAACAATTTTTGAACATGATCAATTGAGAGAAGATGCTCTCGATACATGGATATGATGATTGCATTCCAGATTTGTGACACAAGCACCTTGAAGAGTATGTTAGTATGCGTGACTTCACCTAACGGCAAATCAGATACGAACTTTAGGCTTATACTTTACTTCCATATCGCTCGTGGCCAGGATCTTCGCATAAATCCGCTTGGGGAGCCGAGTGTAGATATCCGCCCATGGCGTCCATATCGACAACCCAAGAGCAAACGACCGTGCAATACTGAATACCGTATTCCAAATGACATACCACAGGAAAGTATCCAAGAAGAAGAGGACCAAGTCCATGATATACATGATTGTCAACGTGAACGCTGCATGGTTCCTGCAAAGCGCATTACCAAAGTACTTGTCGTTGCAGCCTTGGATCTTCATGCCGACCATGACACGGATAGGATCACGGAATGACAGGGTAAGGAAGAAGTATGACTCGGTGAACTTGCATCCGAAAATAAGCACCCAGAGCATGATGGATGCGACCCGCGATCTGCCTTCGAGATCGGCGTAACTGGCGGTGAAGGTTTGACTTGCAAGGTATTTTCGTGATTTGCCTGCTACGCGGTCTCCAAACATGCGCCCTGAGGGCATAATGGCGAACAAGAGTGTGGCAGCGACACTAATGAAAAACTGGACAATGCCAAGAATCAGGGGTAACTGGCTTGAGGAGTTGTCGAAGAATGCAATGTAGAATGTAGGACCAGTTGTCAGCGCCAATACGACGAAAAGAAAAAGGAGTCTCCGTGTCAAGTGTGCAGTGTTGTTCCATGTAGTAGGGATATATGAAAATTCTAGGACCGTCGCAAGAATCATGATAATTGTAGCCACCGACCCTCCCAAAGCTGTCGCCGACCACGTCATAGCGGCGGTAGGACGTTGGCTGCCACGAGCAGTATATACGGTTGGGGAGTTGAAAGCGGTGTAGTACCAATACAGTGAGATGTGGATAACCCAGATTCGATTGAAGTTGACGAGCAGATGGAGAAATGAGCGCTTCTCGAAGTACGTCTTGAAGAAGACGCGATTCCAGTCGATCCGTTCAAACTTCGTAAATCGTTGCGCTGGGGGAACATCCACGAGCCGAGTCTATCGGAAGGTATATACAAGGCGTGATGAGCACAGAGAGTATGCATGCGCACCTTATCATTGAGAACAATACGTGCAATGCCTTCCGGATACCAAAACAACTGGTTTACATCGTCGTAACCAATAATCTTATCATGATCCTTCTCCCGGCGAACGAATTTCCCTTCAACAACCCCATAACCTTGATCTCGGATGAAGCGATACAGAGGCTTGATAACCGCCCGGAGGTAAAGCCCTTCTGAAACGGGTTCTATCCGGCCCTGGCACTCGGGAGACCGATAGTAGTCATCCGCACATTTGAAGATGAAGCAGAGACATTCTGGCACGAAACGGACCTGGGCCGCCTCGCCCCAGCAAAGGAGATAGAGGGCGAGCTGACGGAGACGATCGTACTGGCTCATGTTATTCATCGCCTGCCTCCACCGCTCGTGGGCCGAGTGGAGAGATTTTTCAGAACTCGAGCGCGGGCCTGTACCACGCTTGACGCTCTTTAGTCGTTGCAACCCCGGATTCTGTGTCGCGCCGACGGCATCGTCCAGGTCGAGCTGGGCGGCAAAATACCATTTCCGGTAGTTCGCGTGCTCCCCACCTATGTAGTCAGCATGAAGCGTAAGGAGCGCTTGGTTTGGCGTCATACGCGAGGCTCGGCTATCGAGAAGTTGCATGAGGAAGTCGAACTGCAGACAAGAGCTAAGAGGCCGCCAATAAAGAACAGCTGAACAAATTCAACATACCATGTTGCGCATCGAATCGCGCTGAAAGCCAAACTTTTGAGTGAGATCCAAGAAAATGTCTTCGATCTCTCTGCGGCGGCATGAGCAACGGCATGTGAAACACTAGTCACATAATAAACGTACTCCTTGGACAAGGGAATCTGGCGGTCAACAGTCCATGCCGCATAGGGCTCGCGGGTTGGACCGTTCTGAAAATCGGTAGCCGTATGCGTAGCATAGTCACTGGATGCGAGATACTCAGCAGATGGTGGGTAACGTGCACCGTAGGCGTCGGCTTCAGAGTCGGTATCACCGTCACGTTTGTGTGCTGATGACGTATAAGACAGAGAAGGATAAGAGCTGTGAGAGACTCACTATAACTCTCATAGGTGCCCTGCTTGTCGTAATATCTCTCTGCGGGTGCGCTAACATCTGAGTGGAGAGTGTCCCTGCGATCGTAGCGGTTGTCCATGTCGGTCTCGTCGTAGTACCGTTTATTTGAAAATGGATCTGGCCCTCGCGACATGGCGAAGCGTCAAGTACCTGGTCGTTATCAGTTGGACGTAAATTATGTGTTGGCGGTGCGAAGCAAGGATGGGGGGCGTGGCTAGTGCAGTGTGACGTATGTGACCCTCCTGTTGCCTTGTCACCCTCTCACACTGGCACCTGGAGACCAGCTAGAAGAGACACTACGTTTCCTTTCAAAATAATTGACAACAACTCCTTCAGTCTCAATGTAAGAATTGGATGTTGCGGCTCATCCAAGTTTCTCAGCAGCTGAGTCTAACAAATCTAGCATCGGATGTTTCGGCGTGCTGGTACAGCCTAAGTCACGGTGTAATCACGAAGAAACATCCGCGCCACTCTAACTGGTATCACGGGTGATATCAGGTAAATCGCTGCAAACTAAAGGTGTCTCAACTTCTATTTCCGACATTTGAAGCGATTGGAGTTCATGCGAGGACCGTTCTTGCCTTTCGTACGTTCTGTGCCAAAGGTTGCGGTGCTAGCGTTAGTGATCTGCAGTTGAATAAAAGTGGGAGACCACAGATTCTGTTGCAGGCTCCAGATCAGTACATATCGAACCAACGTTTTACGGCGAGATCCAGTTGCTCATAGAATGGTTAGACTTGCGACAATTGCCTATGCGCGCCATTTGGTGCATCTTATGTGGTTTCAACGGAAAGTTGGTTCAACTGCCCCCATCATCACCCTGCGCCACACAGTGATGTATAAACCTGCACTTGGATGTCGATGTCGTTCATAAAACTTTCCTTTTAAAGAGCCGAGCCATAATATGCAAGTAATGTATTTCCAAGATAGATGGACCCGAGGGACTCTGACAGGTTAAGCGAGTCTTTCCACTTCGATAAAAGCATTCTCTGGAAGTCAAGATAGCCTCTGACGCAAGTGACGTCAACTTGCATTGTCTCAATTTGATCATCTATGAGGAAACGGAAGTTTAATAATAACCGATTGTGCTTTGCCGACGTATGTGACATTCCTCAGAGTATAATATATGCGCTATCGGCGACGATATAGCATTGAGTTGGCGGAGATGCTCATAGAGCATAGCGTGTCATGAAATCGTGGTGCAGACAGGCAAGAGACTGTCTCAGGGTCCGAGGGGGCCATGAACTTGGTGTTTTCTTGATGACACCCACAGCAAAGAGTAGATTGTAATCATTGATCACCGGGGACTTCCCAGGCTGCATTAAAACAGCTAAACAGATTCCAAGTTGTATCTGTCATGCACCTTGCGTGGGTTTATGCCAACGTCAGCCGGTACAATTATCATGCGGTACCGTTGGATTGCAGCTGTTAAGGCACAAATCTAAACATATCGTCATGAGTACTAAACGCTTGTGCTTCAAAAACAGTAACTATCACCCACTTTTGCTGACCAGTTGAACACTGATACAATTTCTCTTGGAGCTTTAACAAAGTGGACGAAGCTGTGGATCGCCGAATACTGTTGACCATGATGCATTGATGCGCATGTTGACCCGTTCGGAACCGAGTAGTAGCTGATCAGAGATTACCCGGTATCCACATTTGCCCCTGGAAGAACTGCTCTTTCATTAACGCTCCATGCCAAAGCACTCAATTCGCTTTTCGCACGTGTATTTCATTTTGAGACGTCACCGTGGACGAGTAGGAGCCTGCTCCGGACCAAGTCTGTCAGCCTTCGCATTTGGCCGTAAGACTGTGCAGTACGTACCTCGCGGTGATGTCAGGCAATCTTCAGGTACAAAATTACAGAGAGTTGATCTGGATCAATATTTCAATGGTAATGGGTAAGATGGGTTCCGACCTATGTGCATGATCCTAACTTTGGGCTTCGTATTTCCCCGTGTTCTGACGTAGATCTCATACCAAATTTGATTCCAAGGGCTATTGAATCAATCATCTCTCCGACCAGAGAGCATCTGGAGTTGACGCCCTTGGTGCATGATTTTGTGCATGATTTTCACCGCTCGGGCTTGAAGACACCATGGACTCGTTTCCATAGCGCATGATATGAACGCTTGACTGGCGCGGCACTCTTCAGAGACGACTGGATCATGTTTCAAGCGTTGGATCTAAAAGCTGATGCTTATCAGCCAGTCCGAGGACAGCCAAATGACAGACGTGTGGATCCGTACTCGGGCGGCATACCGTTCTTGGCCTTTCTTAATAAACTCCCACACTGTACCACGGGCGTGTTTTAAGACCATGTTCCGAGTATTAGTGCGCCGACGCGATCGGAGCCTTCAAGTCAGTCAAACCCACGTTCAGGCCAACAACTAAATGTCATCTTTGGTTTTTAATTAGATACGCCCAAACACAAACCCGCAGCAGCGCCCGGGTTGCCGACGAAAGAAGAGCTCCAATTGCCGCGGCGTGCGACGTTTCAACGAGCAGGTGTCTTCTTTGCTGGCCGGTTTGCATCTTACACATACATCTATTGCCCGCTTTGGCATTCCGCGCTTTAATTGGTAGGCAGAACCTGTGCCCCACTGCGCCAAATGCCTGTCTTGTGAACTTCTCGCCATGCGGCACCCTACGTAGCACCCCTGTCTAGGTTGAGAAGATTTATTCATATTCCAACTGCACAGATGGGACTTTCCTTTGCTGCTGCTGTACTGCTGTTTAGCCCCCCACACCCCGCGTCCCCAGAGGGTCCCCTTCCGGTTCCATTCTCGATTCAAGATGTCGCACTTTGACAATACCTTGGGCGCATTGCTGATGTCCCTCATGGTCTCTTTAACTTTATATGGGATCACGCTTGTACAGACATATGTAGGTACAAATCTTGCGTGCACAGGTCGCACCCCTTGAAATCCTGGTTTTGAGATGTACTACACAACGTACAGTGACGATAGGCGACATATAAAGTGCTTGGTACGCGCAATTTCGTCTCTGATGCGCCGTGCTACGTTTGTGATATAACACTCTGTAACACAGGTTTTGTCGCTTCTGTGAGTCCTACACTGACAACGCGGTTGGGCTGGTTGATTTAGTGGCTGCTTCTCAACGGACTAGGCTGCTTGACACGCTTGGTGGGTGATGCGTCGCGTCCAATTTCTGTGCATGACAATGTGGATTTACGAACGGACCAGAGTCAATCTTCATATCACACGCCGTGTATGTACTGCTCGTGTCGCGGTATGGAGAACCAGCAGGCCTTATGCACGCCTTCGAGAATACATGGTTAGTCCCGTTTTTGCTTCATTTCTCGATTTTGACAACATGCATTTGTATAGGACTATTAGCGTACGCACTCCCGCACAGTCTTTTACCATATCTATCATCGCTCACGTCAAATATTTAACAGGGTTCGATCCTAGTGACTGTGAGCAGCAATACATTATACAAAATGAGCCACACACTGACGGTGAATGATCGCGTTCCACAGTGCTTGATTGCCTTTTTGGCCCAAGCGTCAGTTCTTCGTGCCTCAAACAATGGTAACATCTGATTACTGCCTCAGTTTCTTGGCTCACAGGGTATGGATGTGTGAGTGTTCCCTCCTCCGTAGCACAATATGGGTGGATATTGAACTTAGATATGATATCAGTGAGCGGGAAGAATTGGATTTTGACTGGCGTGATTGTGAGTGTTAACCTCTATCTACCTCAGCATATGGGACACATGTTCACAGTGGTCATCCAGGCTCTGTTCTCGCTTGTGCAAATAGGTAATACTCTCTAAAAGTGAGTATCTTAAAGGCATACTTACATCGCGGGGTCTTTTGAAATAACAGCGTTTACACTCAGTACGTATCTTCTTCGTCTCTGCACGATAACACGGCACCTACTTATACATCAATCATGCAGTCGTGGGCGTCATGTGGTATGTCATTCACCACCAGAGCACTGGCTGGTCGAGTAATGTGTGCTTGTTCTTTTCCAGCATACTGGACAAGACCCTGTTCGTAAAATTGAACCAGATGAAGGTGATACATTCCTGCTAGCTTGTCGAGTACCCGTTGCTGAGTTTCCATAGTGGATGCTTCTCGTCCCATATAGCTGTGCGGCCGTCTGTGATACGGTGATATCCGCATCTCTATGCTGGTTTTTATACTGGACACCCACGTACTTTGAGAGGTATTGCTCTCTCCAAATCACATCGGAGAAACGCCGATTTATTTCACCTCGCAGGACTCAACTTCTCATCAATAAATTAATTTTATATACCGTGAACACGAGTTTATGGACAACGTAAGCACTGCACCCAGCTTTCCCTAGCACGACACGCACATACCCTGTGTAGAACATGCGTACTATTAGATCTCATATTGTTCCTCGTGTGGCCGTCCAACCTGATCTACGTAGGCGTGTTCTTCTGGCTAAGTAAATGTGAGCGGCACGCGCACATGTTGACAAGCAGCTGGTCAACTCAACCCATCCTCCTCACAGTGTATACCAATTCCCTACTCGGCATGTAAATTCACCCCCCCCTCTCCTCCAATCCTACCCCACATTCACACACTTCACTCATAGCCTCAACACACGAAAGAACCTCCGCAGCACCATGCACACCACCTTCGACATAATTGACCTCGGAAGCACGTTCCCCGTTTCGGGGTGCACCATCCCGCGCATCGTAGTCAACCCTTCCACTGCTACCACCACCACAACCGCCGAAAATAGTGTTATTCGCCTCCCAGGAACTGGCCGAGATGTGAGCACGGTTCTTTTGATCTACAGTCTCCTCACTCATGATACCATGGTTGCGTTTTATGTATCCATCACTACAGGCCACCCAATCATGCGACTGCCGAGGTCGTCAAAGTGATCTAGCGGATGAGAAAGGCGTCTGATGATTTACATATAGCAGCACTCAGTCCGGTACTGGGGTTTTGGGATTTACTTCTGATTCTTACAAAATAAACATTTGCTGCACTCACCAAAAGCTCTTCTCTTATGAAGTTCGACCATCCCGTGTCGGACGAAACCGGCTACACGCAACTTGCCGAGAGCACACAGTGCCCATCATATATATACACACAGCCTTTGCTTCTGCTGGCTCGATTGAGCGAGACGCTCTGGCTAACTTTCTTCCTATCTCTCAGCTCTCCTGCTCCTTTCTTTCTTCACAAAGGTTCACAGCGAGCATGTAAGAAAAGCACACCTTCATGACTGAACAAACTCAAACATTTATGCACGAACGCCAGCAAAAACACCATTTCACATTGAGACTCGACGGTGTTTCAACAGCAATCCAAGATACAAAGCCCCAGTCAACAAGATGCAAATCCAATCCGAGAACAAAACAAAACAAAGCAAAGAGCACAGAGCAAGACTCGGAAAATTGCAAGGACAACAAATAGACAAAATAGCACACTTCAATATCACACAAGATAACACCGAGATTCCGTCACCTCGGAAAGGAAAGCCCAGTAATACCAAGCATGAGAAAATAGTCACCCGAAGATGCAGAGACCACGTCGTCGGGAGAGGTCATAGTGACCGGAGAACCCATGTGCCTCAACAATTGGATGCTCGCATCCGATAGGGGGGTTTTATGTATGAAACCTTGCCGCAACGCACACGTCATTCGGGTGCAGAACAAGTTCAAGTTTTGTAACGCCTTCGCTTGCGTGCTTATCGCACCACTCGACTGACACTTCACAGCTCTGGATGCTGCTGCCACTCATATCGACCAAGAGCTTTCCCAAAATCCCCAAATCGGGTGTCTCCCTCGAGCTCCGTACCGTAGAGGGTCCTCAGTTCAGGCGGCGAACGTACCACACCATCTTCACCCACTGTAGAGTCAGGCTCTGGAACCTCTGGGACGGTTTCCATCGTTGGGGGACTCCTCAGGGAGATTGAGAATCTGCGGGTTGGTGTGATACCAGTGCGAGGACTGGCACCTGGAGCTCGTGGAGGGGTGAGGTAGGGGTTGTACCTGTCATCACGCTCCCTACGACCGCCGGCACGAAATGTGTAATTCCTAGAGGATCCAGGCGGTGGTGCAGTTGATGATGATGCCTGGCTCTGCCTGCCACCTGGCGTGGCAGGCGGCTCCACACTATCGCCACGTCGATCTGGAGTCACCATTGCCTCAAACCTCCATGGCTCTCCCAACGTAGGAGTGGCGAACTGAGTGGATCGTTCAAGGATGTCCTGAGCGTCCCGTGCGTTGGGAGGGGTAGAAGGCGTGCCAGGCAGACCGGTAGTTGGGGCAGTTGGAGTCATTGGGCAAGACAGTGTCGCAGGAGGGGGTGCCGGATTCAAGGGGAAGGGCAATTGAGAGCTTTGGGGATAGAAGACAGGTGGAAGGCTGCTGAAGAAGGCAGGGTCATGAATGTCCACCGTTCCGTGACCCCTCTCTGCACCTGAGGTGAACATGCCACCTACTGTCTGGGAAGGAGTGCGTGGGGCAGCTTCGAGAAAACTCGTTGCACGGTGACTCGATGGTCCCGCTATAGCGCCCGACCTCGATGCACCGGCTCCCTCCACCACGGACTCATCTTTGTCCAGGCAGAGGTACGCATCCCCATCTTGCGTTCTTGGAAGAGGGGTAGGAGCAGGTCGGCCATCTGTGAAAAAGCCAAGCGCGGGGTCGGATCGGCGTTGCTGTGGAGTAGATGTAGACGATGGTCCTCCAGGACCATCCTGAAATGGGAGGGGGGGGACATCATCTTGGACATCTATGTGAAGACGTTGCTTCTTCTTTTGAGGTCTAATGACGCGATATATCGCCTCAAGCTCAGCATCTTGGCGTTGAGTTTGAGTGCCGCCATTGGCGGCTATGTCAGTTAGGCTGACGTCTGGGGTCTCACTACGAGCACGTTTGCCAAGAGTAGGCTGCGACGGTGAAGGATCTGGAAGGTCATCCGGATGAATGGTGCGTTTATTACTAGCGCAATATGAAAGATCAACATGGCTACTCAATTTCCAGGAAAAACGACTTACGGTGTAACTGCGGCTGTAAGAGTAGTTGCCTCCGTCTTCGTATCCTTCTCCAATTCATCGGGACGGCCGGGAGAATGGATAATAACACTGGACATGGAGGCATCTTTGGGAGCCTCTCCACGGTCCCGGAGCTTCTCCTCCAGTTCTAAGACTCGTTCCTTCAAAGCTCCGTTTTCGACTGCGAGGCCCTTGACGTGCACCTCAAGGCTAGTCGTGCGATTTTTCAACTCTGCATGCATTTTTGTCCACTGCACCACGTCCGCCTCGAGATTCTGCCGGGCGACCACAAGACGCTGTATCTCATCCTGCAAAATGGGAATCTGGGCCACAGACGCCTTAAGATTTGGGACATCTGCAATGGCGGACTCAAGGAGAGATAGGCGAGCATCTAGATTCGGAGTCTCCAATTGAATGACGCGGGATTCCAGGGCGGAGAGTTGTGTAGAAGGTAAGGAGTGGGACGGGTGTGAAGGTGTAGGAGTAGGAAGGTGGGAGAGCTGCTCGTCGGGCAATCCGGGTGCGACGTGTTGAATTGGTGAAAGTGGACGAACAGATGACGGACGCGAGACTGTTCAAGGTTGCTTAGGTCTCCGAATTGATCAAATTAGCGAGTTAACTGTACCTTTATTTTCATTTGAAATATTGAGATCATTGTTGGTTGAAACTTCCTTAGGTCCAACCTCTTCTTCTATGTGTAGCATAACTTATACGTCAATGCTCGGGGAGGGTATTCGGCAACGAACGTACCTTCTTCTGGGATTGGATCTTCTTGCAGCATGGCACTAGCCTTAGCCCTGCGTCCTGACGCGCGACTGGATACCCTTGTGATGTTCCTTGCTCCACTCCCGCCGGCGAGGACAGGCCGGCCTTTGCCTAGGCGAACCTGGAGGTCCTTGGCTTTCCTGCGGGTAGTAGGAGCAGCAACTGGCACATCCGCAACAGACTCTGCGTCAGTATTTGACTCGGACGGCTGGAGGGCAGTTTTCTTGACGGCGATCTCAGTAGTCTTGGACACGGGGGGCTGTACGGAGCTTAGGCGGGACCTTGGTGGCTGAGAGATTACGCGCTCGGAAGTGGATCGATGGGGACGAGGAACTTCCTTGCCACTAGAAGAAAGACTCGATGAGGTGGAGTTACTCAAAGTGGACGACGACCACACATACCTGACTTGATCGCATAGAGCATTGATCATCTCATCGGTTCGCATGTTTGCCTTGATGTTGTTCACCTGGTGTGTATTAGTATGTGAGGGTAGCGAGTGGCGAATAGAGATGAGTACCTTGCACAGTTTTTGGATATCAATGCGCGACATTGACTCAAGGTTCTGTCTGTTGGGGATGGGGTCCATCGTAGCTGCTTGTGCGCTATTGATGGTAAAGGATGGTTGAAGATTGCGAGAAGCCAGCGTATCGAAAAGGGAGCTGATTGGCTTTGTAGAGTGGGGATGATGGTGGTTCAGGTTAGAGAGTAGTTTGAACCAACGCGCGGAGTCACGTGACTTTATGCGAAACAATGAGCTAGCTCCGCTTTCCAACTCCGAAGCTCCGTCGTTTTCCAGCACAGCATTGCCGCCCTGGATCAGATATTGCTTTTCGAGGGGCATAAGTATCCGTAATCCGAGCAGACAAAAACCTCCGTTTAACCCCGTCAAATTTCATTTCCGCCCGATTTCAAGCTGTCTCTTCCATGTGTGCTGCAAAGCTGGCCGTCCGTGATTTCGTGTTGTTTGCTGTAGGTTTTCATTCACTTTACGACTTATTTAAGGTGAATCGATCAGCTCTTCTGGGACATGATCGTATGTAGGTTGAATGTCGCCTTTCATGCCGGCCACCACTTTTAATGCGCAGGTCCGGCCGGAACCAAAACTTCAAGAACCTTTCTGGCGACCAATCTATCTGGAAGCATTCGACTCTTGAAAACATGACTGCTGCTTTCCGCTTTATGAACCTGACACGGCAGTCTCCACTCAACATCTCCATTCTTCCATGGGCACACCGTCCCAGACTCATTATTCATTCACCACTCGGATCCTCTATTGACCGGGTGGCGTGTGCGTAGTCATCCCACACCACCAGTAGCGGTGCGGATTTGCGATATGAAGATGGTCACAATCGAATTCCAATGTCCAAAAGCAAAGGACATGCTGTATCCTCGTGTAGCGTGAGACACCCGGGCATACTTCTTCCACAAACGTCCAGGTTAATGACCGTTGGTTCCTAATAGACGATCAAGGGGTGAGTGATGTGAGATTCTAACACAGATACCGTCTCTTGTGAGGTAGGTGAATGATCCTTAGTATAGCAGATGCCTGTATTTATTAGTGGAATTAAGGTTTGCGTTAATGCTATCGCGCACATCTCAAGGTGAGTCTCTATCTGTTAGATTTATTGTCCAACCTATCAGGGGAATTGGCACAAATGGCACTACCAACAATGTCTCATCGCCTCTCCACAACACGAGAGGCTTGCCGCTTTTGTTGCTTATTGTTAGTCATTAGTATTTAGTTGGAGGGTGGGACTGGAGGGTGCGTTGCATAGATCTCTACACCAGTCTTTGTTAATCGTACAATTTTCTGCGTGTTCTACACCTTTGACACCTCCCTGATCAGAGACGCCCTACGTGCTCCGCGGAGAGCCAATGACATACCGGTCACCATATAACTGATAAGCAACAGGGGACGTAGGTCATGGATCAAAGCATGCCTGTCAGCCGTCTTCTGCTTCAGATGGCTTCACCATGCCTTTCACCCGAGTTCGGGTCATAAATATATTTTAACTTTCGGCTTTGGTCGATCCTACAGATCAGACACTTTGCGCCAGGCCATGAAATTCCAAAACGCTCATCATTGCATAACCTTGGCTGCGCCAATCACAATATGCCTACTGTACCTGGCTGTCCCGGCGCCGGATCCTTTTTTACTGCGGATTATTTGCTGCTTGCGAGTGATATCTTGGCTTGCACCATCGAATCCACAGACTTCTCAAAGTAGGCACATGTGCCTTTGAGGTCATGATTGAAGTGCCGGGTCCGTGTAACGCCAGTTATGATTCTGATTCGTTTTCATTCATCTCTCCCCCACCTGTCCCCCCCACTTGTCCTTCCTCCTGCGGGGTCCTGTTTTTGCCTGCCTCAAGGATCTACAATAGCACAGGTCCCTTCAGGTATCATGATTTTCTCGTTATGAAAGCAAGTCAGGGGTGTCCAACGACTGCATTGGTTCCCACTGATGTGGTTGTGATAATAATGCACTGGTCAAACCACGCGATCCCTATATGGTTAAATAGACATTACACCCGGGTACTTGTTACTTCATAGATCTGTAATCGATAGGAAGCAATTTAATGGCTTGAGGCTGTTTCGAGCCTCATGGGGTGAAGAGAATGGCGATTCTAGGGAGGTGTGCTTTGCAATGGACTCACCTCATGACCATGACTCCAGCTCGATACCAAAAAAGGAAAATGCTACATTCTAATCCTGTGCTAATGTGACCACGTTTGGATGGACATTAAAAAGCAAGGCAGCTGTGATTTCGCAGCTGCAGGGAGAATGATGGTCAGGATCAGATAATAGCTCAGATATCACAAGTCCGTGCTGTCATGAAGCCATTTTCAGAAAAGCAATAGCAAAAACAAAAAGCCACCCTACCGATTGAGCAAGCGAGCGAAGACGGGGAGGAAACCACGAACAAGAAAGACGCTTTTAAACTCCGAAAACTCCGCCTCGCCTCTGACTACATAAACTGCAGCTTCACTGCATCTTTGGCCACAACCCTAGTCTCATTCTCATATTCTTAACGTCGATCACTGCCAAGTTCCATGTATCCGGTAGGAGAGCTCGCTATTGCACATGACGAGCTCACTCTGACATTTGTTCGTCTCCCGGGGACAGTACCATAATCCACTCGGTAACGCTCCGGTCGGACCGCCAGTAGCGCCCACAGAGGCTTCAGACCGAAGAGACCATAATGACACGCGAATAGGAATGCCGATTCTGTTTGCTTCCGGTCCTTATGCTGGCCAAACCATCCGGTCAGTCCCACTTTCTGCTCCATGAGCGGGCATTTATGTAGCCTTCCATATATAGGGCGGAGCTTCAAGGCGAGCTTTCTTTATAGTCAAATTAGTCCCATTGCTCATATCATATTCAGAGGCACAGAAAGCTGATTTGGGGCGAAAGTAGCTCTAAATATTCGAATATCTAGATTGCATGCTCAGATTTTATTTCCAGGTTCGCAAAGCGTGATAGAAGACCACTCGACCCGCCGCCTGTTGTACGATTACGAATGCACCAAGTGTTCAATGCCGATACCGACCACCCCACTGAACAAGAGATTCCAGCCGAGTATGCGCCGAAACGATTTCTTTAAGCTGTTGTTGATGAATACACCCTGATTTTAATCTCAGACAACTCGAAGTCGGAGGACTTATCTGCCACGTTGACCTCTATGCGATCCGCCCTACTCCCTATCCTCATTTGAGGGCAGTGGGTCCTTCTGGCGAGGGGTCCTCTGCCCCTCCAAATTTTGAGCAGGCTACACTGGTTGCTCCTATGCCACCCGCCGAAGATAGTAAAGTTACGGACTCATTGTTTGGTACTACGTTCGCGCATGCTTCCCAAATCAAAGGTTTGGATGGCGACGAAGTCATCTTTTACGTGTTCTCAGTGTGTATGATGTCTCTTTATTTAATGTAACTCTGACTTTCAGCCACGCAGGATCTATCTGTACGAACCGAAGGCTTGTAAGTGACACACCTACATGCGAATGAATTTGGCGCCATCGAACAGCATTCTCTAGATTCATACTACGTTACCGAATGTTCGACATATTTAGGCACGTCGCTGTCTCAATCTCCCCTTCAGTAACGTTGATTCCAGTTGATCTGCTCAGCCGAATGGAGGGTTCGGAAGATATTCCTGTTCTCGCGCAATGTTATAGTGGCCCATTTGCCATATACTCAACTAAAGAGTGCGTTATAATCGACATAGTCACGCTGGTACTGAATGCCCCCCCCCCATATAGATTCCCTGGGTTGCGTGCGTCCACGGAGTTGACCAAGGTTCTGTGTACCGGATTATGCGAGTTGGGGTGAAGTTTGCTGACGGTATCACACAGCATCTGTCTCGCTACGGTATCCGGGTGAACCTTCGAGAGTCTGAACGAAAACGAAAGACCGTTGAGCCTGCAGCGGAACCGGAAGACACAGATGATGGTCGCCGGGGCGGAGGTCATGCTGTTTCTACTGAAGCTGTTGATCCGGAGCTGGATGCTGAAGTCACATAATCTGCAAATTGTAACGTCGCATGTTCAAGTGTGCTTGATTTGTTTGGAATTTTTAGGACTACAGGTTGCTAGTTTTTCTTTTTTTCTCTCGCTGTTGTGATCCAATATGCTCTGGAGCTTCTGTTAGTATTGTGCGGATTTAATACGTAGGCCAACCCACGGGGTCTGATGCATTCTATAAACTCTTAGTGTTCATCGATATACCTTAGTACTAAGAATTATTGCCAGCTATGTTCGATGGTCTCGGATGTTATGCTGCCAGCAAGCTTAATTTCGATGTTGGAGGGTTGAATATTGCATCGGACAAGGCAATATGATGTAACCATGCTAATCTGGATGGCTGTAAGTATTGCATGTTCAAGACGCCATGCGTAGCACCTCCTTAACCTGCTCCTTACTTTCGAGCCTTCGAGGGTTCGTCTTTCCCCATACGTCCGTCAACGTATGCTCAGCAATCCTGTCCCATTGCGACTCCTTGACACCCACTTCTCCAAGCGTCGTCGGCAACCCAAGTGACTTCACAAGTGCCTTGATCAAATCACCCGCATCAGCCGTCTTGCGATGCAGACCGTACTTCTGAAACGTCTCCCCGGCCACACCCCACAAGGTCTCCGCCACCTTCTCTTGACGTGTACTATTCACGCGTTTATTATACTTCATCACGGAAGGGAGCATGGCACAGCTCGTTTCTCCGTGCGGGACGCTAGCCACGCTGCCCAGCTGATGACCAATAGCATGCGAGGCACCGAGGGGGACTTTCTGGTGGACAGCCTCCATCGCCCTCCATGCGCCCACCTGGCACGCCCCTCTTGCACTGACGTCCATATTGTCGACACTGCATGCCAACAAGCCAGGCACCAAGTGGCGCAACCCCTCTTCCGCACTCTCTTCCACTACGCTAGTGGCAAGATCAGTGCACATGGCTTCTACGCAGTGGTCTACGGCACGCATTCCCGTGCTCAGCCACAGACGCTGTGGCGTCGTGGTGCACAGCTCAGGGTCGAGAATAACGCACTTGGCAGCGCAGAGTGAGTGCGTGAAGGTGGCTTTTTTACGCGTCTCGGGGTGGGTGGCACCGGAGCTGACGTTGTATTCTGCTGCAGAGAGCGTCGTCGGGACGACTATGAGTTTGAGAGCCGGCACTTTGAGATTGTTTGGGACTATAATGGTCCCGCTGTCGTCAGTCGTGGTGGCTAATGCATCCATTGCTGATATGCTGAGGTCGGAGGGTTTGAGAGATGAGCGAACAATCTGGAACGTCGCTGATCGGTGTGTACATGCATCGCGTGTAAACCGACTGACCATAGCGATTTTTGCAGCATCAGTGTAAGAGCTACTGCCAATGCTGACGATGATGTCCGCTCTGCATGTCTCGATGTACCAATTGAACCACTCTTTGCGTCAAATAATCACTTACTGGCTTTCATGAAGCTGATCAACCAAGTCTAGCACATCCGTGTACGGTGTATGCGCTTTTACCCCTATGTCGGTTTGCCTCCTCTCAATACCTTGTGCGGCATATAGCCACAAAAGTATTTCAAAAACGACTCACCCACTTTCTTAGCGACTACTCGATTGCCCAGTATCATCTCCAATTTTTGGATCCTGTCCGTTGCGTTGTTGAGACTCGATGAAACGAGGAGAAATATCCTGTTGCATCCCAGTCTCCGGACCTCCTCCGGCACACTCTGTAGATAATCCGAATAGAACGCTGCAAAGTTGTCCGGGGTGTCTGAGAACTGTGGGACACGTATGTTCAGCGCCATTTTGTATGGAGTACTCGGACGAGGAGGCATTGACATAGGGACTTTGAGTTTCGTCGGGTTCCAAACAGACAGGGCGTTGTGAGACACCTTCAGTGCACGTCCGTCATCGAGGTTCGGACAATTGTCACTAGCCAGGCCTGGTCCCGCTAGCCATCGTTTGTCAATCGGAGAGCTAGATCGTAACCGGCGTAATCTACTTTCCTGACCTTTAAACTTACCTTGTATAGAACGGTAGTACACCTACTGTTGGAGGAAACGCACGAGCGCGTTGCTAGTTACAGGACAGTCCACAGCGTTCATGTCTTGTGGTGCACCCCTGGATTAACCAGGACGTGGGTATGTAAGAGATAATTTTCTTTATCGCCTCAGTCTTCGTTTTTACAGAATTAATGTTAGTATCACCTTCGTTTCTTTTCTCAGACAGTTGAAATCTAACGCCCCTGCGTAGTTCACTGCTACAGGTTAGATACATATAATAGGGCGTATATGGAACCAGCTTGAGCAGAGTTTCGCTAGCTATGATAGCCGTAGCAAAAGCTATGGTGGAGCGTTCGCAAGGCTCCGGTGAAGCCCCACACATGCCGCTTTGAAGCTCTGTTCAAAAAGAGTGTCAAACCTCACTCCCACGCCGATGTGAATGTGACCATCAACGATGAGGGCACAAAGCAGAAAATTCTGAAAACCAGGGAGGTGGGTTTGGGAGGAGGGCTTCACGAACACTGGCCATAAGTCGCACTTACAAACGGATGTCCCGCCGTTCGGCTTGCATTCGGCGGTCTGACAAGCTGCCGGTCCAGGCCTGGACCGTTGCGCCACTTTCGACTAACGTCGGGTCAAGTTCAGACTATGGTGGAGCATCAAAAAGCTGGCTTTTCAGCTTAAACTTGATAGTCTTCGCTTTCACGAGACAGAGTTTATTATTTGAGCCTGTGTTTTTTACACCTCGCGACACCCTCCTAGACACTTTTAGGACAGGCACGCACCGCACTGACAGCTTATGACTCAAAGTTTGCCGGAGCGATATAAGACGACCATATGGGGCGACCTGGGGAGTTCTACGACAGAATGTGTGACACCAAAGAACCACTGTCTACCCTTTCTTGCTTTGTAAGGAAAAAAAAAAAACTAAGCATGGTCCGATACAAGACGCTCGAGTTACAAGGTGAGTTTAAGTAGTCTAGGAGGCTCAAGTAATGTGAAAGATACCTGTGATTCATATCACGTCCCTATTAGTTGGTATCACGACCCCACCCCCGCCTGCCGTTCCGACTCTTCAGCCATCGCTATTCTCTCGCGAGCACTATCAGCCAGCCACTGTGACCTCTCTTTACTCCTGCCTGGTATGATGTCACTCTCTGTTTCATACGTTTGTACCACGATCTGGGGATACACAGAGAATACTTTGATGATATGATACGATGACAAGTGTTGGATGGCGTGGTCGACCGTTCGCGAATATGCAAACGGCTCCGAGCGCAGACGACGAACGATATGTTGCGCGGAGCGTCGGTTTACAGCGTAAGCGTGTGTGCACAGCGTGTGTTGTGCTGGATGCAGGGTAGGAGCCCCTTTCAGGGCTGGACGCTTCCATTCCTCCGAATGACAATGGCCTATTGCAACAGTCGCTGTCACGTGTGAAATAGATTACTTCAGATGGCGAAAACCCACCGAGCATAACCAGGTCCCAATCATCAGGCAAAGCAGGCCACATGCGTCGCAGCCGAAGTTCCAAATCCCATTCCATGTCAATATCGTCCTCGAACACGATCGCTACTTCATCATCCCCTTCAGCAATCCTCCGCAGTACATGATAGTGAGAGTGCCAGCATGATATCTGCGCGGGACGGAGAGGAGCGTTCCCAAAATGGTTTCCTACTTCACCGTAGGTATCTAATGTCGGTGGCCGAGTGTCCGGGGTTGGCGCAGGAGGCAGCGGCGGTAATATCGATTTCCCTAATGACTCTACCCAGAGATCCGCACCGGAAAATCCCAAGTTCGGCCCGAGTTCATGAATATCGTCCGCCCACTTGAACTTGAAGGGGCTTGGATCAGCTTTTGGCACGCTATCGTTCACGCGATTCTCATTCCTCCACCAGCGGATTCGTTCCAAAATGTCCTGAACATCCTTGGTATGAAAATCTGTTGCATCATGCCATGTAAACTCCAGGTCCATCGCACGTTCCAGTCCGGTCATGATCTCCCGTCGGTCTGACCTAGAAGGAAGACTGACAACGTAGATACGATCTGCGACACCCAACGTTTTGGAATGAGGAGCGGTGTCATAGGGCCGTACGGTGCTTAGGCTTTGTCGATACAGCGATGCCCCGGGCACTGTATACCATTGGGATATAGGGTGATGAGAAAAACGACCAAGGAAACTCTGTAATGCCAGACGTTGCGAGAGGAATAGGAGTGCAGCTGCACATAGGACAAAGAGGATGGAGCATATGTGGCGTTGGAAGTAGGAGCGCATTGCACTTGCCTCCGAACGTCCTCAGTCAAGGACAACACATAGGTACCTCAGGCGTTTGCCGGAAATACGCGACTGGGACACCCGGAGAAGCGACGGCTTGGCCTGGGTGTATTTTCAATGTCCGCCCGTGTTTACTTTGCGCTACTTGCTATCAGTTATGAATAAAGTCGCAGAAATGAATGATATCAATAACCTAAAAGAAAATCCCACCTGCCTCTTATCCGTCCATCCCGGTCCGAATTGGCCCACTTGCACAGCGACTCGGAAAAGATATAGGACTTGACCCTCTGACGCAAACTATGTCAGTCTCTGACCATTGTTTTGTTTTTGTTTCTAACAGTGATCAATTCAGTGTGGGCACCGTATGAAGATGTTCTTTCCACGTTCGATCTGAGAAGACGGGGAAAGACCGCTAAGGACGGACTCAACGATACACAGCTTGGCAAATGAATCGGTCAGAACTCCACGAGACCCCCTCTCCTCCCCCTCAGAAGCAAGCGGCAGGCGAAATGCCTAAGCGATTACAAGTGGTGATGACGCCGGGAACTTGAGAGCAACCAATGATTGGCGCCGACTCTTCGATGTATCAAGTTGTATCAAGTCTCCACAGAAACGACTCAGCGTAAACGTGCATTGAGTCTGGCACTGGTTGCAAGGGCATGGGAGTACATAGAAGAGAGAGATCGAATTTTGAGTAAAGTAATAATGGGCTTATGGACTCCTATGGACCTGCCTTTCCATGACATTTCCTGTTTGATCACTTCATATGCTGCGCCTTTCCTGTCATTCTCTTGTTCTCCGTGGAGAACGCAAGCCAAATGGCATACATATTTCCAACGTCGCCTTGGGCTATTGCGAGGCTTTTCGAAATTTGTAGCAGTCATGAGCAACTACTGGCAGTGAGGCGCTGGGTTGGTGCTACGTAACATATCTTCGTTGGATTGTGCGTTCCCTTTCTGCGTAAAGTCCCGATCAAGGCACTAACCTATGTAGAAGACGTACCGGAGTACGTTACAAGTGCAAACTTTATTCTATTGACATGCGTTACCTAACATTGGTAGTACCGTGACTGGCGTGTTACAAAGATTGATTGAAGAATACTCTTGCGTTCCTCAAGTCATAGACTGAGGAAAGTGGGGACATAAGGCGTCTACTCTGACCTGCAATCTGCGGACGGAAAGAATGGCGGTCTTGTTAACCTGTCAATTTTGATTTTATAAGGAAATCGGAAAGTGTTATTTTAGCGCAACCTCCCGGGGACTTTATTCAGCGAGAATTGATTTCTTTATAGAATGTGGTAGAAATTATTCCCGCACGCCTACGTACGAGGTTCAGTTTCAGTCTTATCCCTGCCAGCGACACAAGTGTGATGTCGGTTGGTTTCCGATCCCTCGTATACAGACTTGTTCTACCGGGCGTTGAAGCTTCAAGTTTACTCCAAAGGTTGGCCTAGGAGTGGAGACGCTAACTTTTTCACCGTCCGCGGTAGAATTCTATGCCTCGATGGCTTTGATGAAGTTGTCATGGATCATTCTAGCACATGCAGTGAAATGGCGCTATACCCAATCAAGCTCCCGATTTTTATGGCCAATTGCACATTGAGGAAAGACCCAACGCCGTACAGGGAAGATGTCTAACTGGCATGGGATCCATTTATATATCCAGTGGTTTAAGGGTTGCCAGGGTACGCAAGACTTTTATCTCCCGAAGAGCGACAACAATAGCTTGTCGGCACTGTGTCGGCTGTCGTATAAACGACATTACTGAGATCGCCGTGAGGCAGAGAACAGGACGCAGAGAAGACGGGGTGAAAAGTTAAAACAGTGGATAGAGTGACGGGTATATGCCTGTTGGATGCAGTGGTCCGATAAGCCGGTGTGAATTTATGTGGAATACTTGGGGAAGAGGATGTCTTGTCGAAGGGGGAAACAAATACTTTTAGTACCGTAATCCAGGTTGTCCTTCCCGTACATTTGTGCAGAAATGACAGTGGACCAATTAGCTTCTTACACTATGTATCACACTTACGTTGCAGTCGTATTTGTAGCGAGTATTTCCTTAAGAACTCGTACATAATGTCGTTAGCCTTGAAACGCGACACCTTTCTTGCTTGTCTCAGCAATCCCTCCTCCAGCATACCCTGTCCCTGATTCAGCCGCGTATTGCTCATCAGAAGATGTGACATGTGTACGACAATGGACAGCCAGTCACCTTCACGTTTCAGCTCGATGATATCGGCCTTTTCAAGCCGACGGTCGCAGACGACGCACGACTGAGCGGGTCGCACCAGAGAGTCTGCACAGGTCTTGCAGACGACGTGGGAGCAAGGCTTCATCACTGTAAAAGAAAGCCTGTTTATGAGAAAAGCTAGAAACAGTGTTGGAAAAGCGGCTGACAAAAGAGGAGAAGATTATTAGACAGTCCCTTCTTGCATGAAGGGCAGATGAGATTTGAGTCGTCAGACTTGGCGTCTAATTTCCCGTTTTCCAAGGACGAAAATGACACAGGAATGAGGTTCTTGAGCCTATTTCGGCAAATGTGTCAGTGTACAGTCGCAAAATAAGAGCTATTGTCTCACGCCAGAGGATGGGCCGGGTGTCCCGCTCTACACATTGTGGTGAGTCTGACGTCCTTGACTGGTCCAGCGAGAGCCGTCGGGGTCAGTGACGGAAGCCAAAAGTCAGGTAGCTTAGATTTTCGAGCTTCTGCCTAAATAAACTATTAGGAATAAGAAAAGCAGCTGATGGGTCGCATAGTACCTGCTCTTGTTCAATTTGCCTCAGAGCAGCTTCCTCGGCTTCACGAGCCATCAGTTCAGCCTTGTCGAGGTCAAAATCAAATTTTCGTTTGGTCCCTCTGGCTTATCAAAACACATGTGAATGTCAGCGGTATAAGAAACATAGACGGTGATAAAACCAGAAGACAGGAGAGACAAGAATAACACACGTTCATTTGCGTCAACGCCACTGTCTTTGGTGTGCTTATTTAAATGGCGTCCAATACCCAGTCCCAACTGTCCTCTTTCGAAGTTCTCCAACACCCGCCGGCGTGCAGCCTCTTTGACACGCTCCTTTTCCTCTTCTTCCTCTTCATGTAAAGTGTCGAACCGCTCCTTTTGCCGTCGTATGTCTTTCTTTTGTGCCACTTGAAATGAAGGTCAGGATTAGTGGTGGAAAAGAGTTGAGTGGTACGGACATAGGTCAGTGTATACGCATTCTTTGCAGAAGAGGTGACCTGAAGTGCATGATAAAGGCTCTCGTGCCTGCTGCAGACACAAAGAACATGCGTCAAACTGGCGCATAGATTCATTTCCTAACCGTTGCCGTTTGGTCCCATAATCCAATTTCTTATATTCTGCGTAGCTGAATATCGAAGATGCAGTGTTGTTCTTGCTGTGCTTTGTCATGGTTTGCTGAGCAGACTACCTTGGCGGACTTTCGGAGTTTATGACAACCTGACGTAAGGCTCGACATAAATTTGATCTTGCTTGGAAGCCTTGAGCTGTTTTTCGGGCAAATGTTCGCTTTCAGTTTCAGAGCAACACATAACTCGTTTATATACTTCATTGACCACGGTGTGTTCACGCGCATAACTCTGGCGCTCTTCACTGACATGATGATACGTGCCTCCCCTGAATTTGTCAAAAGGAGAGCAACCATTGTTTCAAGCGAGTACCACTAGCTATCACTGGTTGCATGGTTTATTTAGTAAAGTTTAAATCAAACTGGAAAAAAAAAAAAAAAAACTATTAGACTGAGACGACGGCATATTACGCGGGATACTGAGCCCCTGGATGAATGTGGGCAGGCCTGCAGCGATGTAAAGCTTGAATGTTACTCAGACGATCCTGACGGAGGATTTGGGCGTTCACTGAAAAGTCGCGTTGCATCACGCCGCCTGTTTTGATAAGTTACTTGAGACTAGGGCGTATATGGAGCCGGCTTAAGCTGAAAACCCAGCTTTTTGATGCTCCACCGTAGTCTGAACTTAATCCGACGATAGTTAAAGTGGAGCAACGGCCTGGACCGGCAGTTTATCCAACCACCAAATACAAACCAAACAACATAACATCCCTTTACAAATACAACTTACTTTAAACAACCATAACCATATTCATAAAGCACCTTCCCAGTTGTCGGAATCTTCTGCTCTGTGCCTTAGTCTCCATTTGGAAGACACAAAAACACAAGTTTATTCAGCGGCTGGGGATGAGGGAACCGAATAGGTATCAGGATTATCATGTTGAGGCAACGGCGCTAGCTACCCAAGTTCTCAGGTTGAGAAGCAGTGAACAGTGGGGTTGAGGGGTTTCCGGATCATACGTAACTCCGGATTCCTCGAGCACTTACTTACAGTAGCGCAGCATTACTGCACGATATTACTCCACGGTGATCTTACTGGTCACTGAGCATTACAATAGCTGCATTTACATATCGATCCTTTTGTCGTCCGTGGTAGCTTCACATCGGCGTGGTAGTGAGGTTTGACTCTTTTTGAACGGAGCTTCAAAGTGGCATGTGTGGAGCAACTGTGGAGCTCCACCGGAGCTTTGCGAACGCTCCACTGTAGCTTTTCCTAAGGCTATCATAGCTAGCGAAATTCAGCTTAAGCTGGTTTCATATACGCCCTACTTACTACACTGCGGCTACTTAGCTATATAGGTATTTTCATTAATTCAAACAAAAAGCGTGGTAATTATGATATGTTGTGCAGCGTGGCTGCGCTCAACAGCTGTTACAGGTCTGGAGATGTCACGGGGCCATTGTATACCGTGGCAAGAATGGAGCGCAAAGCCCAAATATATAAGTAATTAGTCCTTAGTATGGCCTTATGTGGTGCACACTAACTCTGACGACAATTTTGCCTCTGGACAACACAATGCTATTAGGCAATCCTTCAGATCTCAGGTACGGCTGGGGGTGTGAGAGGTGTGAGAGGTGCAGGATGCGCTGAGGCATATCCGCCCGGATTCGTGTACCCTGACGGTGGTTGTGATGGTGGCTGCATCGCTGGGTATGTCGACGGGTCATCAGGATTCTACATTATAAGCGAAAGGAGTAATTATGAGATGGAGAACATTAAACCATCATGAAGGAATGAAGACACACGTAAAGTTTCATGTTCTGCGCCTGCGTCGTCATGATCATGGCTGATGTTCGACCTGGGTATGAGGGCACCGATTCGGGTGAACCTCCCTTGAAACCCATCAAAGTTTGGTTTTCGCCGGCAGCCGATGGCACAATGGGGCCTGATTGCTGCGTATTTTTCTTTCGACGATATAGCAAGAAACCTATCAATCCTAGCAGCGCGAGACCGCCGATGCCGCCGACCACGCCACCAACGATCGGACCTACGTTAGAGGAACTCTTGGATGCAGAGCTTGTCCTGCTACTCGTCGGGAATATGGAACTGGTGAGTGACGTGACTGCACTCGACGTGGATGATGCAGTAGCAACAGCTGAAGACTCCGGACCATCTAAACGCAAATATGAACAGAACATAATGTTAGAATCGCGTAAATGATGCTTTCAGACTTACGGTCGTTGATAGCGGCATTACTGTCCCAAGTACCACCGATCTACGAGGCGTAGTCAAGGAGAGAAATGCGAGGGATCATGCAAATCTCACTGTGACGTTAAGATAGGCCCATGCAGGTACAGCAACACTCGAAGGAATAGTGAGTGGAAAGCTAAATTTGCTCAATAAATACCCCATGAAACGAAAAAAAATTGCACATACCTGGAGATGTGAATATCATCGAGGTTGCAATGGTTACTCCATTCCGACCAGCTGAAAGAGTCCTCAATGCGTGGTACATGTCGAGACAGAGAATTGTACCTACGTGCCGACTTCGGCGCCTTGGCATGTCGCACACGCAGAGATCAGGGAGTACGGAACGGTGCTACAAAGGCAGCCATTGGAGCCTCCAACATCAGCCCCCTGATAAACCTGCGTCGAGGAGATGGCGTAGACAATCCAATCTATAACACGACATAATTGGGTTATAATATCATTTCCGAAGTGCTTAGACTTTGAACGTACTGCCACCATTGCAAGATCCCAGTAAAGCGGCGGCGACTTTGATCCAGGTCAGCTATACATGCAAACGTGCAAGTACGGACACAATCTACTCACCAAAACACGGGCTCTGATTTTCTTGATTGAAGGTCTGCGATAAAAGCAGCCTGAGCGGCGGTCAAGCGAAGTTTCTTTGGGATACTGACCCATTGTGCTGTGGTACACGTAGCATTGGTTGTCTATTGGTGGCCAAAGGCGTCAGTGAAGGGTCAATGGCAACCCTGGGGCAGTGATGAAAACACACTGTCACGGCTCCCACACGCCAACCTAGTGCAATGCTAATGAGGCCAATACCGAATAGTCGATGTAGAGCACGCATTATATAGAGGACACGATGAGATGCCAATTCTAGCAGTCCTTGGTGGGAGGAAGAGTCGCAACAACAGGCACATACAATGAGGCTGCGTTTATGTATGACAAGGGCGCTGATCTGACATGATAGATAAAAGACGGATGCTGTGTTAGATATGATCAAAATGCTATATTCGTCGTCATGTGATCACGGCTAGCCAGCTCGCTTTCAAGTACGCATTCATCTCCGATTATCGAATGGCCGCCATCGAGGATAAGACACCCGAAGCAATTGATGTCAGAGAGACTTCAACGAAGGGCTTGTTTTAACTTGAAGGTCAATCTTATGAGGAATCACCTCTGTGTGTGTGGACAGAAGATATCAACTTCATTAGACATGTTCGCAACGCCGTGAAGCTGGAACACTATATAATTGTTCTTTGGGCGACACCACTTGATCTTGGTACCTCCAATTGTGGGTACTGCAGCACTGGAGTCTTCGTTTACACCTTCCATTCCAAGCTGTTCCGAGGATCATGTGTATGATGAGTCCACGAAGATTTATGCAATAAAGCTAACCCTGCATATTAGCCTGGCTCACAATCCTCCGAAAGCCCAAGCTCTACCTGCTCACCTTTGCTGAGCACTCACAAGTTGTAACCATGAGAACCACTGTCGATAGTCATGACTACGAATTAGTCAACACGTTTGACGCAACACGATAGCCTCATAGTACGTCTGAACTCTCATTATCTGGCTAGTTCTCGGATACCGTAAGGAGTGTCTGAGAGAGATAAGTGTGATCGGCAAGTGTTGCACCTGATTTTTTTCTATCGTGTAGTTAAGTGATGTTATTTGGACGAGACCTAGCGACTGTACTTTCTAGGTTATGGTTTATGCTTACTCATCTTCAGTACGTTCATATGGTGCCTGATAGCAGCGGATTAGTCGAGAGAAGACGTAAGATTGTTTACTCGGTGCCAGATGAGCGAACAGCCTTGAGCATCACCGTACGACCATGCGCGCCCAGAGCGGGGTGCACGCTAGGTGTCTCGTACAGACGCTTGAACATGGTCACAGCATACGAACTAAGGAGGGTCTCATACAGGATACAATACTTTTCCGGCATCGCTTGGTTCTCTGAGCGGGCAAACCTCAAATTCTATATACCAGAACGCTTCATCAGCCTGAGGATGGAAAGGTTCCTGAGGCGGTTTTGTGGGTATAGTGGAGCAGTGCGCAAATATTGCATGCTATGCCCCTCTTGAGTCAGAATGGGCAAGTGTATAGCCGTGAGCATGCAAATACGCTTCCCAGCGCAGCCAGACTTGCCTGAAAAGGCTCTCGTCTAAAGTAGAACTTGGCCTGAATTGAATTACGGCGGTACAGAGGAAATGGAGCAGACAAACCGACCAACAGCATTCATCGAGGATTGCCAAGCTCGAAGTCATACCAAATTCAAATGAATGTAATGAACGTTGAGTAACCCTAACCCTAAACTCTAGTGATAGGCTTGGGGCCGAAATTTCAAACTTGAATGTGGTCGGCTGATCCTCGTACTTGCAGCATGACACGTGTCACAATTTCCGTGCAGGTACTTATGAGTGGACCGAGCGATGAAAGGTGTATATACTGAGTCCTACAGCCCAATCTTGAGGTGTCCTCAATATGTTCGTCACCCTGAACATACGCACTACTTTCATAGTAGTGTCTGGTATGTTATCACTGGCTTTACGCATAACTGGTAGTGTTGTATCTTCTTCAAGCGTGAGTCTATCGGTCTAGTTAGTCCATGAAGGATCTTTATCATACCAAACAAACTGCGTCATTGCTAAGAACTAGATGGGCGCCATGCCCAGACGATGCTCATTTCGACTGTGCATCATTTCCAGTACGTTATGGGCGATCATCAGCCAGCTGGTCGATCACATTCTGGCCATGAGGTACCACTCGACTCTGCACATCCTGAAGTGGGTGATGCAACGCCGGCCATCGCGCGGCTCAAGGCCACGAAACACCCCCGGCTGGGAACCATAGATTGAACGAGCTGGCTTACTGATAAGCACAATCACCCAAGGTCAATACGACATAGTCAGTGTGTAGGATCTTTTGAGCCATGGCATCAGCTCTGCTGACCTTGGCTAAATGATGGCAGGTTGGGATCCTCGCGGAGTGAACCAGAGCAGGTTGGTACTGTGGACCACTTCGGGACAGGCTTGTTCAGCATATCTGACTTTGTTGGCAGTCCTCAAATTTCATGCGGATTCACATCTCTTGACTCCTTTCACCGATTTCTGGGAAATACAGTGTTGTCAGTAGGTGTAGAGGCCCGTGAAAGTTTTACAGATCAAGCGACTTGAACTCCTTTTTCTCCAAAGTGAACGAGACAGAAGCGAAGATCGTTGAAACAGGCCAAAGATGTATGGAATCGGATGGGGCAATTTGAAATATATAGGAACGGTATCGTCTCGTCCCCAACGTTTCATTATATTCCTTTTATCGCTCCTCAGGCTGCTGTCGCACGCGATATGGTTTCTCTTTCAGACTTCCTCGAGGGCCCAGGAAAGCATGTGGATTATTGGGGATTCAGGTGGGTTTCACTGCTCCTCAATTTTAGACCAAATTAACGTTACTGTCTTGGCCATTAGCTATGGAACTGTTATTGGAATGTATTTTGTAAATAGTGGGTTCACATTTGTGCCATATGGCGTTCCAGTACCAACCATCAATCTTAGAGTTCCCAGATGTACGTGCAGCTGGCTTTACCTGCTCCGTCCCTTCTTTGATCTCTCTAAAGCGTGTTGGTCGGGTCGTCATTGACGGTGTGGTAGATACCATAGTGCAAGTATCAGTTGTCTTGTCATTTGTATCATATATTATATGGGCTATTTGTGTAGGTGGGCCGCCCAACCAAAGTTCGCAGTACGTGCATGTCATGCGTTCTATTGTGCTACAATAAACATGTGATATGACAGCAAGCAGCCTGTGAGCAGACTGCCAGCCACCTCCCGGGACGTGCTAGTCAGGACCTGTCGTCAGCTTTATCATCCAGCACCGAATCAGTTTTGGGAGGATTTGCGGAGACATGTGGACAGGCGGGCCCGCAGAATTGTTCTCTTGCTCAGAACGAAGCGACACTTGTGTCTATCGTACAGAGTGTCGAGGATTTCATCAACGTACGTGTGACGAACGTCCCCAGAATATTTTGTACTGACCGTATTCAGACGGCATATGATGTATACAACGCAGGTGGTTTTAATATCACCTCCTTTGATATTCGCGGTAATACCTGGAGGGTATTCGTCACCCCACAGCCCCTATAACATTGTTTATAGCGTTCCTTGAAGGGGAACTTTTCACCCCCATTCTTTGGGATGCACAATTGGTTCTTCAGTTTGAATTGTGGGCTGCAACATTGGCCAACGCAACTACCGGCAATGCGCCCACCACACTGGAGCCCGCGCTGTTTAAGCTCTGGGACTTCAAGCCCTCTTCATAATATTCAACACCTCCATAGACCTTGTCCAGTCGGTTATGTCGTGTGTAACCATCGGGACGTTTTGTTTCACGTGACTGCTAATTCGGGATTAGAGGACTCGTTATCTCCTGCGTGGATAGCATTGACCAGGAAAATGTGACCACCCTACGGTTGTTTGAAGATTCGGTTCGTGTCACACAACAGCTTGCGCCGACAGGTTCGTACTGCCTTGACCTTGCTCTAAATATATCATGCTGAAGTTGGAGAAATTCCAGTGCAAACTGTGAGTCATTGTTGAAAAGGCCCATTTTGAATAGTCTTTGATTTGTGTCCACAACGTAGGGGCAAGCCTATTGCCACCGCTTCCCTGTGCGCGCAGTGGAGCGATTCACAGGACCATTCAATCACAACCTCTCCAATCCGATCATAGTCATCGGAAACAAGGTCTGCATTGTCTTCAATTAATGCCAGCTTTGACAGGCGGACTCCATTACGCCATTCCCAGGGGCTTAAAAAATGGCAGCAACATTGGGCAATAGCATTCGCTTTGTCAAGCACAACGGATTCGGAGTCAGTGGCTGTCTAATGCCCCTAATAGGACATTATTGATCCGTGAATAGCATACCAACGTCGGAGAGAACTCGGACTGTACCCAATTCGGGAATATTTCTCGCATGGAGTGATACGAAACTATTCTATATACACGTGAGACCCCCCCATGATTCATGCACTTCTCCAGCTACCCGAAAACGGAATTGTGTGCAACACCGACCAGCCCTTGTTTCCCTTGACAGAACCCTTATTTCTCCAAGTCCCCTTGCTCCCAGAAGGCTCTAATTGATTAGGCCAATCAAACATTTAGTTACATTGTATCTTACGTTGTACCTAGTCACATGCAGCTCAGACTGGAGGCCAGCAGGCGCCGTGAATGATGGATTCCACACAATAGACTTGGCGCCAAATCCCTGTCGGGTTCGGGTGCTGCACATTTACGCGGATCGTCAAGCACTCCCAGACTAGGGACCTCAATGCTCGGTGCAATGCAAATCAGGGATGAAGCATGTTGGTATATCTGTGGTAAGGAAAGGTTGTAAAGAGGCATACCCACGATTCGTCTGTATGTTATTGATGCTTACATGATAGTTGAACACCCGTGGCAAGATTTTCTAGCAACATTGGTCAGAGAGAAGATAAGCGTTGAGAATGATCGAAGACAAGATGAGATGGGTGATTGTTTCAGATAATTTGGAGAAGGTCATATCGTCAATTTTGAAGTCGTCTGGTCAAATAACAATAGGGTTAGGGGCGGTGGGGGTGTTAGAAAGGACAAAGAACTCGTACGAATTAATAGCGCGACGGTACACATAACGTCAAGGACCCCCACCCACACCTCTCGATGGGAATACAGTCAACGGGAGAGACGACCTTTACCATCACCTGCATGCAAGCTGGCAAGCTAAAGCAGCTCCTACGTGGTGTCGGCTTGGTACCTTGCTGTCATGCTGTACCACCTGACATTGAATTCAATGGTATTTTGACCTGACCATAGAACGACGACACACCAACAGCCCCCACAACCCGGATCACACTCCAAGTCCAAAACCATCATCAAATCTACCAAACACAATACCGCTCGTCTCATAGCTAGTTCACCCTCCCACGCAGAGTCATTCAAAACCCCAATCTAATCGTGTCCGTCTTAAAAAACGAGGATATAGATACATGTATAGCACCGTGCACGTACGTAAGTTGCCATCAGGACCAATGGCATCAAGGGCAGAACACTCTGCACCACTATTCCTAATAAACCCTCCGGATGCCTATCAATACTCGCTGTCTTGTCATTAGAGTCGGCGATCTCGTTTGGCGAGGTTTACATGGCTAGCGCCCCACCAGACATGGCGTACTCCATTCATCATCTTTATCGAATAGGGATAGAGCCATATTTTGTGTAGACGTAGTGTCGTGCTAACAGACACCTTGTCTGACGAAGGAAAGGCCACCAGAACCCACTCTATCCAATGAAGATCTTAGTTGTCAATATTGGGATGCTGAGCTGCGTGGTGTCTTACGACATTCATAATAACATGTCCACGATTCTTTTGACATTTGCTTTGCGCCCGTCAATCATGTCCTTGCACGATCGGAACATGCTCCCAGGCGAGGGGAATATACTTTCTGAGGATCGTAGGTAGGCCATAGGATGCGAGGACGCTCCAAAGTTCCGAGGTGGAGGGTGTTTGATGGGCTGGGTGGTCCATATGCCGCGAACTGACCATGCAAGTAAAGAAACCAACTACCACGAGATCACGCTAGACCCGACATTGCATACGTGACATCCATGCACCGTCGAGCATAGTGTAGACAGTAGACGTATGGACAAGTCATTGCTAACACGCGGTGAAGAGTGGAACACAAATGTATCGTCCCCTGACATTGATCATCGTCACAAATGGCAGTGCCAGAAACAGAGGAGTTGACCCCGAATAGGTTCTCCGCCTGGACCAGTGGCAGCCTCTTGAGCACCTTTCGAGGCACTCCGTGTACTTTCTGAGGATCGCAGGTAGGCCGTGGGATGCGAGGACGCTCCAAAGTTTCGAGAAGGTGTTCGATGGGCTAAGTGGTCCATATGCTGCGAACGGGGCCGTGCGGGTAGAGAAGCCAACTACCACGAGATCACGCTAGGCCCGACATTGCGTACGTGACATCCATGCACCGTCGAGTATAGTGTAGACAGTAGACATTCATTGCTAACATGCGGTGAAGAGTGGAAGACAAATGCATCGTCCGCCTGGACCAGAAGAAGCCTCTTGAGAACCTTCCAAGGCACTTTGTGAACACACGTACGTACATCCAACCCAAACACGCAGTAGCCTCAGAAAATTCGCAAAAGGGAGGCCCCATCTGGCAATCGACATGTGACAGAAAGGCGTGAGGTGCAGTTATCGATCATTGCCGTGGGTGCGGATTTAATAAGAGAACCGAGTCGTGAAGCGAGATGGCAGGCAAGACGTGGCAGACATTGACTGTGTTCCTTGAAGCGACGGAATGCAAACGGCGGACCACTCGGCAGCTTATAAAAACACCAGTGTCCCACTCATCGGCCAGGTATTTCAGGTAGGGCGCTAGCACCATTCGCCCTCTTTCCCGCTCTCTTCTCCTTGTACAATGGTGGTACCGCTATGTATTCCTCGTCTTCGTCCTCGATGGGGACGCCATGCGTGTGCTGGCTTAAGCACTGGTGGTTCAAAAGTCCCCAGGGACCGACTCAGGCGAGTACAGAGCCAGAGTTATACCGCACTTTTCTTCACTCCATCCTTCTGCGACTCGACGTCCATATGAAGCATCGCCGTGATACGATTGTCGTTGATACCGCCGCTGGATGGGGCCCACGCACGATCGTGCACGTGTGCGTCCCCCACACGCGAGCTCATCAACCGTTGTTCACGGCCATGCTCCCTATCGACACTCTCTCGCCGCCCATCGTGCCAACGACCAGTGTCTGCTCGAGTGCAAATAGGCTTTTGCCTGTATGTAAACCCGAGTATACATCGAGTTTGCCGTCGCTATCGGGGCAGCGTACTAGTGCCACGAGACGTGTGGGTGCCACACACACGGACCACCCACCCTATCGAGTTGATTCGCGTGTCAAGGGCCACCGTCCACGATCATGTTCAGTATCGGAACGTGCTTGTCCCAGAAGCATTTTTATCTTGAGAGGCTTTGCGACGGTCGTGGCTGGTGTGCACAGTAAGAGATACAGTCCTTCAATGCACGTTTCATATTGCTCACCATTTGAATATGCCTATTTGTTTCGTTGGCCGTCGACAAAACTTTGATAAGAAGCGTCAGATATAAGCATGTATCAGTTCTTCATCGTGACAACACGTCAATTGAGATTTGGGAGGGCATTGTCAAAAAAACAAACACACCTGGACAGAGTGCACGGACGGCGAAATGTCTTTCACTCGTTCAATCATCAAAAGAAGGAGGGCTTTTGCTTTGTTGACATTTCGAGTTCTCCCGAGTCAAGTTGCAGGCTATGGGGGATCGCAACGTCGGAGAGACCATGCCTTGACTGTCTGACACTCGTGTCGATCGATCGTCTGGCGAGGATTTGTCTGCTACTTGAATGGCATGCGTTATTCGTCTTCGTAGTCTTGAGCCATCGAGCTACGCAGAATATGAATATCTTCTTATCAGTTGTTTTCACGTCTCTTTTATTCATCATGGTGAAACACTCACAACTTGCGTCAATCAGGTTTGCTCCACTGTCTCTTGTACATAATCTCGCACCCAATGGCTAGCGCATCAAGTTAAGCAGACCGTCACCTCCATCGCGTGTCCCTTTCCAGACTCACAAGACTCACGATTTACGCCCGACCTACTCCCAGTCCCTCACATGCATGGATACTACCATCAACTCAATCACAACTTCTGTCAAGACTTATTAGACCCACACCTTGCATTCAAACCTCCAGTCTTGCACGCATGTCTGGCAAGATGATCACCGGCACAGCAGAGTCTTGTTGCGGATCCTCGAGCTACGCATACTGTCATCAACTCGATCGCATGGTCTGTCCAGACTGGTAAGACTCACAACTGGCATCCAACTTTCCAATCCTTCACACGGGCGCATTCGCATCGTTGATGTTCAGGCTACAAAGGTGGATAGTATCCTCAGCTGACGATCCTGTCTCAAACCGGAAGACTCACAGCTTGCGTCTGACCTCGTTCCTAATCACGTCTACACCCCACTGCCAGCAGAACGGAAAGGCGTGTTGGAGGCTGGGGGAAACTGTGAGGGATGGATGTTGGCAAGAGCCCACACCCATCTATCCCAGTTTCCCTATGAACCATTGGCACTTCAACTGACAGAGAATGTAAATGCTTCAATGGGCATGTCATTTCACAGTTGTGAGACTTACGGCTCGTGCCCAACACCTACAGTACTGCAGACATACCTCCCGACCCAATGGCCTGCAACACGTACTCTTATGATATTTGTTCAGGCTTGATTATCTCAGTCTGCTATAGAATGAAGAGACTCACGACTCGCGTTCCAACATTCCTCCCAGTCATGCATCCGTGTCTCTACTCCACGAGAACAGAATGGGTGCCATCCTCGTGTCTTTGCTGCCCCGGAAAAGGATCGCAGAACGTGCTCGTGTCTTGAAAATCCACGCTACATGGATTGTTAGTATGCTCTATCGTGGTTCATCTCTGGAGACGTGACACTCACCGCTCCATCTCTGACCGTCTCCAGTGCCAGTGTACGGGGAACCTCGTGTCAAATCGTCTCCGCCCTCGCCCTCGCCCTCGCCCTCCGCATCGTCGCCTTTGGAGGAGAAAAGATAGCTGGGCTGGTGTGTGTTGCGACCGGAGAAGGTGTCTGTCGCCAATGACGATCAGAGGGTATATCTAGTAGCGCATACAGTTTGACTCGGGTTAAGTGAAACGAGTAACAAGTGAAAAGGAAATACCTCGAAGCACTCACCTATTTCTCATGTGGGTTTCAGTGTGGGGTGTTTGCTGCAAACACGGCGGGATAGGCGTCTCTGGCCGTGGGGATTCACAAGTTGTCCTAGCGCGGGGGGGGAGGAGGCTTGGTGTCGAGCAGAATGAGGGTCGGGCGCGATGGTAGGGTGCTGCATGTCGTTCCCCCCGTCGTTGGATATCCATTGTGTCACGGGGATGAAGGTTAGTTTCAAGCCTACGCGCTCGGGAAGGGTGTCGCTTGACCACGGAGTCACTGGAATAACCGCCTGGCTGGGTCTCCGAATTTCTCCGTGCCCCTTGGCCTTTCACATTTTGGCGTGCTGCCTGAGTGTTCTCTGTCATTGTTGCACCCTGCTGCTGAACCTCTGCCGCCGAAGATATACGTCTGTCCAACGCTCCTCGGTCCATGTCTTCATCCCCACGGCCGGCACTCCGTTCCAGAATCTGGCCTTTCTAGCCAATGCTCACCGATCCTTCTAGTAGAGGGAGCATGACTCCAATTGCATGCTCTCGTCCCTCCCGGCCAACCCTCGCCTCGGCATCCGGAGTGGCGGGAGAAGAACGCGGGGTGCAATGACCGCTTGTTGCATATGCAATTTCTTCATTAAATTAACTGACGTTGGGCACTGACAAGATCGATTCGTGTGTATACGCAGTTCAAATCATTATTATTGGCAGACTTTTCTGATTGACGTGTATTATTTGCAGCACCGGCAATTGCAGCTGCATTCATTCTATCGCGCATGTTCCTCTAAGAAGACTCACTTGCACGTTCCGGCCTGCTACAGCGCCTTACAACGAGGATAGTTGGTCCCAGCCATTTCGAAGACATCGGTGCTTCAATATCGGGGTCGTCTCTTATCGTTCACACACCGCTTTTCGGGCTTGTGGTCTTGGTGGTTCTATTAGTGTCAGTCTGGCTCTTCAATAAGGAGTAGAAGCTTGGGCTTTGCGTGTTCGGTGGTGTCTGTTCTTTATTGGCCTTGGGTACTCACGCTTCTGACGAATATTCACCAGGAATGTGGGGGTGAATGGATTTGTGCATTCCGGGATGTTCTTACTATACTATGGAGAACACCACTGTATGCCGCTTCTAGGTCAGAGGCAACGTCGCACAAATGCGATGAATGCCCCTCCCCGGCGCTCCGATGCAACATCCTTTGACAGCTCGAGCGCGACCCGAACAGGTTCGCAGTCATCTCATCAATACGCAACGCGTAGCATCCAATCACTGTTTCGCTTGCGAGCACGCGTGAGCCTTAGAGGTGATTTCCACACATTACGTGTTGCTTGAGTAAATCGATGTCAAACATGGTGTTGACGTGTACCTGTTTATATAGTAATATGTTCACGTCGAAGGAAGCCACACCCTAGTGGGTCAGTTTGCTCATGGTTGGATAATGCAAGGCGGTTGACACTAGATATTATTGCATGACCCACAGCCGCACGCGTAGCTCCGTCTCCCTCTGGTAGGAGTGTTTTATTTTCCACTGCAGTTAATTTGCATGCGAGGTTAAATCAGCTGTAAAGCTCAATCCGGAGCCACAATGTCTACGTGAAGCATTAAAGCATCAGAGCATCGATCGTTGCATATCAGCACTTGCAGTGGTGATGCTATCCTCAAGGCAATTCGTAGTGTTGTTGGGTGACAATGAGTTCAATTACCTGTCGTCTGAGGCTGGATGCGTTCCGAAGTTGTAACTCGCCAGTGGACTATTAGAATGACACTCAGATGTATAAAATTCACTTACTTAGGCCCGGGTGCCTACTGTAAATTAGTATAGGCAATTAACGGCGCATTTCCAGACAGTTTTCATTAGGTCACAAGTCTCTTATTACAAGTATGGCAATGCAATATTTTACGACATCCGTTCGCTTTACTTGGTACACAACATATCGTGAAGGGTGATCCATTGCTACAATTACAAGCATCTACAGTACACGATAGTAGCAAATGGACAACTAAAGTGAAGCCGTGTTAGCGAAAGGAGGACCACCCTTCTGCATGAGGTTATTTCTATACCCGAAACTGCACAGAAAAGAGACCGCTGGGGAAGGCTGCCCCTTTCCAAATACCGTATACTTCTGCTCGTGTCATTTTGAGTGTTTCTGTGACGTGCGAACAAAAATGCGTACGTCCATATGGGACCTCCACGAAAACATGATCCTTATGCCTTTCACGGAGGAGTCATAGGTCCGTCACTGAACCATGCTAGGTCCCTCCGTGTCTCAAAGTGTCAGCTTCACAGAAGAGGAAAGCAGAAGTCGGAACGAAGCCAGAGAGAGCTATTGGAGAGTATCTCAAGCGAGAGCTATCACGGGAGTGTAATCCTCTCACCATATTCCACGCTTTACTAGGGCAAGTGACCTCTTTCCGTGCATGCTTGATCCTCCAAAACGTGCAATTGAAACCATGCGTCTTCTATTTCAAAACAAGTTATACAAATGAACAATTCGATACCATTGAACAATGCGAGCATTATAGCCGGTTAGAGCGTATGTGAAGGGACGGGTGGCATTCGGGCTTTGAACCTGCTCTTACTAAAACTCAGTGTGACATCCCACAATACTGGGTGATGTACCAACCAGTCTGTCGGCAAGCTATACAGCGCCGAAAAGTGACGGATACCCCGATTCGACATCACACGTATATTGTGCTCTTTGCAACCATAGACGCTACATACCGTGTTCGTTCCAGTTTGTGGTATCACTGTTAGTGGACAAAATGATTAGGTCCAGTATGATGGGTAGTCCCGAACAGAGTTCAGGACTCTTAGGCAACGTTGGAAGTAGGCCCTCTGCATTACAGGACTTCCGGACTGCGGACTGGCTGTTGGATCGCAGCTAGGCAATTAGGTTTTAAGGTGTGTATCAGTGGCCAGAGGCCCCTTGTATACGCACCAGGGATAACCGAAAGATTAATGTCGACTGATACTATGCAGACAGATGGTACTTCCATATTTCGGATAAAGTGGAGTTGAGCAATCGCCCTGATATTCAGCGATGTCGTTGAGAATGAGTCGGAGCGGAGTTTGAATATACCGTACGGTCTCCACCTTTCTTGACTCGGACGACTGCTTTTTTTCCGCTGTTTCTGGGCTTCTCTCTTTGGGACAGGAGCTCACCAAGGCGTAGAGTGGAGGAAAAGGTGTCCAGGCAGATGGAACACTACTTTGGCTTTGAGAAGAAGTAAAGTTGTCTTCTGGGACAGAAATTTTTGATTGCTTCAAGGATGCGAAGTCAATCAAAGTGTTGATGACAAGCGTAACAATGAGCTCACTGAAAAATCGTACTTGAGCATCATACCCTGACTCTCGTGAGGGAGAGATAGTTGAGGATCCGAAATATCTCTAAATGCGTGGCAAGTCAAAGGTGTGATGATGCGACTGGCGGGTTATTTACTTACAGTTTCATACGTTAAGCCAAGCATTGACATCAGGTTCTGAAGAATCGATATCTTGAGCCACAGATAGCCACTGCGGAGAAGATGGTTTTTGAGTAACAGCGTAGATGAACGATAGAATCCAAGGCGGGGATTATTATATTCAAAATATTGATGCTCATCTCCGGGACGCGTCGATATGGATTTGGGGACCCAGGCCGGAGGTTACCATTACGCCTGGAACCAGAGTAAAACCGAGGGCAGGGTCATCAATTCAGCCGCCTCGTAGGTGACTGCACCTTAGCAACGCGAACATCATTGAGGAATACGTCTTATTCAAGACTCCATAGGCAGCATGAGTTTTGTGGAGCCTGAGAATATAGGGGGCATCTCAAGTGCAGACGACAATGTCAGATAGATCTAGTATCCCATGTCAGTAGGGGAATGCGGCCAAGTGAGAGGTGGGAACTTCATACTGGCATAGTAACAGGCATTCAACGTGGTCGAGCCGAGGCTAATACTATCCAGAGATGCGGAAAACTAAGTATTCTCCATGTGAAATAGCTGGGGATTAGCCAACCACAGTATTTTGCGCATCGTGAGGTGGTGGCATTAGCAATCGCTAGTGTCTACGAGTTCGATTCGAGATTCTTTTGAAACGGGTAAGTGTTCATGACCAAACGGTATCAAAGAAGGGGGAGGTCTTGGGAGAAACTCGTGGGGTGAAACGCAACTGGCAATGCTGGTGCACCGAGTACAATCACGACGGCGCATACTTCAGTCGGAGAACGAAACCCATTTGCATAATTAAAGACTTATGACTGGAGATATCTATACTTTTAACGACGACATGCTTCGTAAATAACTATCCAATTCAATGCACCTTCACCATACTCCAAACTCCTTCCCATCCTGGCTGATCCACTGGGGTTAGGGTCTCTCGCCATCTACCTACCAGGTTCTGGTTGCCATGAATGTAGCCACTGAAGAGCAGCGAAGGCTCTCTCTCCGTCTAGGCATAGAGAACCTGAATGAGCGAGATGTTCTTAGGAAGCAACAAGGACGTACAGCCACGCTAACAAGCACCACAAGGCCGTCCCAGTCCCTCACACGCCCATAGTATTCCTTGTAAACCCAAACATCACCAAACCTATCATCTGTCTGAATTTTAGAGAATGTGAGAGTGTTATTTGTCGGCGGATGTTATTTCACACACCCTAGCCGTTAGGATGATGTCGTATACTCCTTGGCCAAACAGTCCAGTACCTTCGAATTCTTTATCAAGTGCGCCTTTCACCAATTCAGAAGGGTCATAGATTTCGTAGGTCGTTGCTCGTACGTTGTTGTCGGAAATTTTGGGTTTGAAGTGCAGATGGCGCTGTCCCAGTCATGAGTGGCGAATGGTCAAATGGCAGAAAGCGCATACCGGTGTTTCGGTCATGAGTACACTTTCAGGCAGCCACGCTCTGAATACACCTTCGCCTTTCAAGTCCTGACTGATATCATCGAAGCCAATCGTATGACTCGAGTCGTGTTGATGATATTCACTGCGTCAAGTATGCGATGATGCTCAATTAAGTACAGTGCGTCAATGCTCACCGAACATGAAACTGCATCGGCCAGGAGTATACATGCATTTGAGGTTCTTCAGAAGTTGTCCAGGGGCGTGAGTCCAAGATAGCATCAAACTGCGCCTGAGGTATTTCCTTGAAATAAACATTGGTGGTCAAGGCGATGATCACAGCTTTGAGACAAACTAACGCACAAATAGGCGACCAACCCAAGTGCCTGCCAGCATGCCGGGAGTAAATACATGCCGCCTGATCATTGGCTGGGTCCACGGGCTGTAGCAAGTGATCAGGCGATGCCAGTCGTGCTCGAAATCATCCCCACGACCTGGCCCCCACTCTACGAACTTGGTTGTCGGAGTTTTTCGGTTTGGACTGTTATAATCCTCTGGAGAGGGAATCGACGCGGCAGCTTCGGCGGCCTCAAGACGGACAACGCATATCAGGAATGCAGCCGGTGTGAGAAGCGGATGGGTGATGGGTAGGCTTATGCCGAAATGATTCGTTAAACATGTCGGATGAGAAAATGGTAGCGCAGCGAGTGCGTATGGAGGCCAGGATGGTGGCAAAAGCAGAGGCTCGGGTGGTGGGATGAAGAATGAAGTTATTGGAGCGTGTGTCGAGCCGTACTGGGAGGGTTTTTAGCAACGAGGTCTCAACTACGCAAATTGAATCACCTTGAATGACCCTATAAACACATGAGTAAAGGCATTCAGCACATTTTGCCGGTCTTCTACAGTTTCACTTGCTACGCGCTCTGAAAAGATCCATGAGTTTAATGAATCAGGATGAATATTGAAGATACCTTTGTCCGTGAACCAGAAGAGCCAGGCAACAAGCGCATTAACCTCATCGTCCACCTTCCAACCATTGTTCCATTCCGTTCTATCGTGGAAGGGTCCCTCGGATTTGATATACTCGGTTGCGAACTGGTTGATGCCTGCGTAGTGGACAAGCTGCCCATAGTTGTTTTGATCGTGCTCTATGAACATCAAATACGCCACCCAGAGATCCTCACGAGCCGTTGGGGTTGTAGAAAATTCGCGACATGGGATGAATTTGAACCGTTTCAAGGTCACGAATCGTTTGACTAGCTCGTTTGCTTTATCTCCGGCATTCCTGTGCCCGCCAAGTCTGCGTGTCACCGATCGAGTGTCGAATTTTGTTGAGAATATGCTCGAGTAAAGCGACGGGTTGTTATTTAAGGATATTTTTGAGTATATGGATGTTGATGTTCTCAGCAATTGGGCCAAGTCAGTGGGTGGACCGAGTAGATTTTCCTCAACAAGAGCGAAAGCCACTCGCTCCAAAACTTCGGTTGGGCATGCCTCCAAGCTCGACAAGGGGACGCGGACAGACATGGAGAATCAAGTAAAGAAGCAAAGTAGATTATAAGCGAGTCTTTTGAACATTAAGCAAGGTAATCATCAGGTAAGGTTCAGCCCCGAGCCCCGCGCTGGCAAGCTGCACCGCGGAGTTCGGGCAACCAGTTAATTCTTGGGCAACTCAACAAGGCATGGCATTTCAGGCTGTGTCGGTTCTATTCGATATAAGATCATCATTTCCTCTCACCTTTCATGAACTCACGCGCTGTAAAGATGATGTTGGGGTATGTACATGCTCCTAGGCCGCCCAGATGCATTCATCATGGTTACTGAAACCTTGGAGCAGACGTAAAGTGTAACGGTCCATGCACGTACTAATTCTAGAGCCAAGGGAGCCAGGGTTCCAAACAAGACTCCGATGCATAACCGTAGCAGCTAGATAGATTGGGATGTGTATAGAGATATCGCTTAGGTTCTCTTTGGACCTATTCCCATTCTTTAGTTGCAGAAACATGGCTTTGGGAATTTTTCCTAGGCCCTGGCAGGGGTCGTGGTGTACTGACAACATCTTGTGTGGCTAGAGAAGATTTGAGGGTTAGAAACAGGTCGTTACGAAGAAATTTTGCGAAGGTGATCTCTCACTATTATGGTTGACCCTCAATTACTGGAAAGCCCCGAAAACGACGTCCCTGGTCTCGTCGGCATGGGGGAATGTGTTAAAACGAGTCAGAATAGGCGCTGGTGGGTCCGTTCTCACCTCATCTTCTTCGAACCATACAAGTCACAGGGGACGAGTAGGTGACAACGTGCATGTTTTTCGTTATGGCTCCTCACTGCCTAATGCATTGATTTCAGAGCGTTGGATGACCTCGCCAATGGACCCATCGAACTCTGTGCCATTCAAGGATCACGGTAACCGACCGTCTGGAAGATCCTCCTTGAAACTGACTAAATAAAAAAGACCATTGGTACGAACCCTACCCAGAGCGACCTTTTATGTTTGAAGACTAACAAAGCTTGAAGCACATCAATAACGCATGTTCCATAGAAATGGCTCGAGGGATCGAGGTTGATTGCCGACCCAAGGTGAAGGCTCAACTTCAAGGTGTGAAAGCCAGCTAGGCTAGTCAGCAAAATCGTTACCACAACAACATAGGAACATTACACGCGGACGTTGTTCAACCGAACCTGAAGCAAAAAGCTGGGCTGCACTAATCGCGTGCAAGCTTGAAGACACTAGCAAGATCAATATTTCGCGAGATGGATACCTAACGACCGACCCGTGAAGTTCCGACACAAGGTAAGCGTGTTCCAAACCTCCTATCCACTCTCAAGGACCAGAAATTCCAAATACTTTAAGATCAAGTTTGTCATGGGCATTGTGTGGGATCGCTGTTTCGGAGCAAGCAGGATTCAAAACTCTCATCCCCGACCGGAAGACCAGCAAGTCTCAGAGTTCAATAAATGTTGCAAGGCTGCAAGTATAGAGAAACTTGTCTCCGAGGCCCAAAGGACTGAAACAATCATTATATAGTAGAGTACTATACATTATTGGAGTATCTGGTCCACCTTGGTCGTCTTCTCTGCGTGCATGGGTAAGAAGAGCGCACACGCGGAGTACTACATCAGCATCATCGAGATCAACATACCTGTTGCAGTGTCCCAGAGCATGCTATCGTTGCACCAACTTCTTTCCATCCCTCAAAGGTTGATCAACAGCAGATGCGCCAGTGCCAGTGCGCCTCAGACCACTAGAGGCGCCCTGCTATGGGGCGATCGCTGATCTGCGAAAATTTGACGTGACCAGTGCCTGGGTATAGAAGGCCTGCAGACAGAGTCAATGGAGAGAACTTTGGAGGGGGGGATTGAAGGGATTAAGTGTTTCCAGGCCAGGGAAGATCGAGGGCATAGCATCCGAGGCGGAGCTTATAGTAGAGCCCCAATCACGGAGAAGTCCACCAAGCGCGCGTGGTCAAATAAGCGTCGTGCACTTGTTTTCTTGCTAGTCATACAAGCATCCAACTCCCAGTAGATGCATCTCAAGAGCTGATGCAGTCCGGCGAGAGAAGAAGTTGTGCGTTTGAATGATAGCATGGCTGTCATAGAGCTTCGGAGAGGGGGTGAGACATCCTACTGGGTAGGTGTCTAGTTGTCAACAGCAACTGGGCAATCTATCGTCGGCTCACTCAATCCAGACCATTCAGTGCTATGCAGACGAATACGGATTAGGGTATTTTGATATAGAATCGGAGCGAAAATTTTGGCCGTATCGCAGCACACACAAGCATCTCAGTTTTCAAGATTGACGATCATGGGGAGGGGAGAGACATCCAACTGATTCGGATTGTAGGTTGCGGTATATATTGAAGACACATAATTATAGGGAGTATGATCTGTAAACGGCATGGCCGTAAGTAGATCGGTGAGCGGCAGATTGTGAGTGCACGATCCTAGCATAGACATCTGACTGAATATTCTCCAACTTAGGGTGCGGACTGGTCTATGGTCTCCATGAGATGCCCGTAGGGGGACATCTAGCACAGTGGCATGCAAGATGAATCGATCAGTGGATACTGGTGCTGACTTTGAAGCTCACCCTTTCTCATTAACAGCGAATCCTCAATCCTCACACTACTTTCAATCTTCCGCACCACTCAGTCTATCTTCATCTTGGCGAATTGCCTTTCGGCTCGACGACCGGGATCACCAACACGGATAACAGCACCTCTGAGTTTCGGAACACGCCCATCCTCCAATTATCCAACACACATGGCGAGAGTCAAACCACATCGTGACCAAAACATGGCCACGGTTGCCTTGGCTCCCCGGCCTGCTAAAGGCGGTTGGTCATCTAGAACCAATTAACAATAAGAACCCTATCTCGATAGTGGGCGGATTGAATCCGAATGTGAACGCACTCACCCTATACGGAGATGATATGGTCTTGATATGTTGTCTCTGGATCGCCGGTTGGTCAACCAATGTTCAAGCGGGAAGATCGCGACATGCTAAACAAGCACACCCAGGCACATCCTCTACAGCGGGCACGTCCCATAGCGATCACATCCCACAACACATGCATTCCACACCAAGCTACATAGCAAGCACCTCTTCGACAGAGCCCAGAACCACACCGAATTTTCAAAAAGACTCATCGCACTGGTCGAACCCCCATCCTTTATCTGTCATCGGTGCAGCGCAACATTGGAATGGAGAACACGATAATCAAGAGAAGAAGTGCGCAACTGGAGCGATGTTTCCGGGCGGGCGCAAAATTTCGACTCGCTATGTGGATGAAGTTGGCACTCGGCTCTCCTATCGCGCGAAGTGCCTACAGGCACTGTCACGCAAGGCTAACGGAGTCACTCGGAGCTGGTTCGGAAATGGGCGGAAAGGCTATTCGTGCTCCAATTCGACCAGCGGACGCGAAGCGCGACGAAGAGCTCCGAAGCTTTCGGGCGTAGGAAGTGCGGAGTTTGCAGCTTTGTTCCACCGGATTAGATTCATGTAAGTCAGAAAAGTTGCTTATCACGAACTGGAATATTTCTCACTCCCAACATCGCAGCCTCGAGTCCTTCAAAACCGTAGTAGTCACCTTATTACCCCCTATTACATGCGGAAGGAGGACTGACTAGCCTGCATGAGGTGCAGGTTGGCTTTCCAGAAAGCACAGACAAGAAATCTACATCGCTCAAGCCAAAGATCCGCCCCTGCTGGAGAACTAGCATGCCAACAAATATTAAATTGAGTGACCACGAGGATGGGAGGTATCTATACTTTTAAACAAGCAAGTTAAACGACGTGCTTTGTATGCTATCTGATTTAATCCAACTTTGCCATACTCCAAACTCCTTCCCATCCCGGCTGATCCACTGGCGTTAGGGTTTCCCGCCATCGACCTACTAAGTTTTGGCTCCCATGAATGTAGCCAGTGAAGAGTAGCGATGATTCCTCGTATGTCTGTGCGTATAGAATATGGGTTAGCGACACTGGATAGGAAGCAACAAGGACGTACATCCACGCTGACGAGCACGACAAGGCCATCCCAGTCCCTCACGCGCCCATAATATTGCTTGTGACCCCAAGTGTTGCCGAATCTATCATCAGTCTGAATTCAAGGTGGTGTGAGAATAATATATGGATGTGGAAGTTTTTGCACATACCGTTGCCGTCAAAATGATATCGTACACTCCATGTCCAAACGGCCCGGTACGTGCAAATTCATCATCAACTGCACGTCTCGCAAATTCACAGGGATCGTACAGGTTATACGTTGACCCTCGTATGTTGTTGAAGGGAGATCTGGGTCGGAAGTGCAGGTGGCCCTATTCCACTCATGTGAACGGCGAAGCTGAAGACTACAGAAAAGAACATACCGGTGTTTCTGTCATGAGCACACCTTCAGGTAGCCAAGCTTTGAATACCCCTTCGCCTTTCAGGTCATGACTAAAGTCATTGAAGCCGATCGTCTGAGATGGGTCATGTTGGTGATATTCTCTGAGTCATAATGCATGGAGTGAGATTATATGTCTTGAAGTGCAGTACGTCTTACCTAACATGAAACCGCATAGGTCGAGGGTATACATCGAGTAGTCGAAGAGCAACGGCTGCTGTACGGGCTCGTGGGGCTAGTATTGCATCAAACTGCGCCTGTGGGATTTCCTTGAAAGATGATTGGTCAATGCACCAATTGCGAATCTCAAGAGAATGATATACAAATAGTCGACCAATCCAGGTTCCTGCCAGCATCCCGGGCGTGAACACACGCCGCCTGATCATCCGCTGTGTCCACGGACTGTAGCAGGTGATTAGACGATTCCAGTCGTGCTCGTAACTGCTTGCACGACCCTCCCCCCACTCCGCAAACTTGGTTGTTGGACGAGTTTGCTCCTCTACTTCCTCAATTGTTGGCCCGTCATAACCCATCGGAGGATGGATGGGCGGGATAGCCCCAGCTGCCTCAAGACGGACAACACAAATCAGGAGAATGGCCGGTATTAGAAGCGGGCGCGCTATAGGAGGATTGATTCCGAAGTAGTCTTTAATGAACGTTGGACGAGAGCTGGGTAGAGAGGCGAGGGCGAGAGCAGGCCTGGGCGGTGGAGCAAGCGGTGACTCAAGTGGTGGAATAAGGAATGAGGTGATTGGAGCATGTGTTGAAGTGTACTGGGAGATTTAAAAAAAAAAGGTGTGCGATAGGAAGCAAGTACAATTACCTTGAACGACCCTATATAGAGAGGAGCAAGGCTGTTCAGCACACGCTGCCGCTCCTCTGCAGTCTCAGTTGCCATACGCTCTGAAATTAGCGATGAGTTTGTTTAGCTAAGGATCAGAATTCGCAAGCACCTTTATCCGTGAACCAAAACAGCCATGCTACCAAGGCATTGACCTCGTTGTCAACTTTCCAACCATCGTTGTGCTCAGTTCCACGGTGAAATGGCCCCTCTGGGTTGATATATTCCGATGCGAACTTGTTCACTCCGGCGTAGCGGACTAGTTGCCTATAATTGTGTTGCTCGTGTTCCAAGAACAACACGTACAGCAGCCACATATCGTCACGAGCTGTTGTGGTTGCCGTGAATTGAGGAAGTGGCATGAACCTGAACCTTTTCAAGGTCATGAACCGCTTCATCAGCTCGTTCGCCTTCGCTCTGGCAACCCTGCAACCTGCCCCGAGTCTGCGCACCGCCGGCCAAGCGTCAAACTTTGATTCAAAGATGTTGGAGTATAGGGAAGGGTTGTTTCGCATGGATATCTTGGAATGGATAGTTTTTGACGTGCATAACAATGGAGGCAAGTCTGTGGGTGGACCAACTGAGTTTTCATCAACGAGAGCAAGTGCTATGCGTTCCAATACATCTGTCGGGCAGCCCTCCAAGCCTGACAGAGGGCGGTGAACTTGAATGGACATAGGGAGTTGTGAAAAGAGAGGATAGTGGATTACGCAACTCTATTAGCCTTTGAAAATTAAGCGTCAATGCAGCATGGTAATTATCAGACAAAGCTCATCTCAGCCCTCCGCAGGCACCACGGAGTTCTGCCTGTAAGTGGTTAGTTTTTGGACATCGAGGTTTCAGGTTGTATATATTCATATAGATCTCATCCACCCATGTGGCAACACTGATCTGTCACTCAACCCTGGCAACGAGTCGTTCAAGTGCAAGCAATTCTGCTGCACCTTATCTAAGTAAATCTGCCCGGCTCCCAAGTTCAACTTGGTAGCAGACCGCTGAAAATATACATAGTGAGCGTGAAGCATAACGGCTCATATAAGTACAAATAGATCCAGAGAGTAGTTGGAGCGGCATCAGGGATGGATGTGTTGACGGCGATAGCCGCATTCAATACTGTAACCAACATTCGGCGTGCTTAGAGATATGAGCCTTACATTTATCCAATTTTCTTCCCTATTCTCTATTGCAAACAGCTATAGGGAACGTATCCCATTGTTCTGTGGTAATTTCCAAATGAAACGGAATTTTGCCATGATGTTTCGAATGCGGCAATCTGTAGGGTCGCACAATAGAGATAGTTAGAAATGAGTCCGGACACCGAGTCTCAGACTTGTGGGACAGTACATCTCCTCGTCATGGTGGACATTCTTTGCCTATTGAAGGACAAACTCGAGACGGAGACGAAGCATCGTCCCGTCGGCGTGGGGAAGAATGTAAATTTGAGTCAGTTTAAGCGCCGGCCCGGGACCGAGTTGGAATTGCTCCGATTAACATTCATGGCCTCCTCCTACCGAGACTCGAAAATGCGAAGGCTAGGACACTATGGGTGTGCGTGTTTCGTTCTTGATTCATATTATCTGTTAGATGAGTTGAATGCAGGTGATTGTTTCCAAGTCTCATCGAGAGAACATTCGGGGGGCCCTACCATGAGACATTGACGAATCTAGACGACGTTTCTTGAAGTCGACGGTGTGATATTGCCGATGCCCACTTCTGCTCTCCGCTGCGGGAATGTTTTGGTCGATGATATGAATGAGTCAGAGGGCCCTGGTATGAACTCGACGAATCGTAAAACAAGTGCTTAATCCGTTGTTAACAGGAACTTACGATATCGAATCTGTCGCTTTGATGTAAGAGCGAGGGTTTTTCAACATCGTCTAGCGGTGACGGGAATACCTTTCTCACAACCGCTGCGATGACGGCTGGATCTATTCGGCGACGGTCACACCATCCTACCATTCCAGCTCGTTCCAAGTGCGGTAATTCGCCGATTATCAGTGGCACATCTGACTCCTTGTAACATCGGTAAGGCGCCTTCTTTGTACGTGAGCATTGTGCTGACTTTCGATTGACGTGCAGTGACCGAGCACGACGAGGAACATTACAAGCCACTGCTGTTGCCTTCTCAAATATCGGGTCCAATGACAATGATCAAGAAACTATGTACGACAATCATTGGTTGGCTCATCTATTGAGAGATGATGGGGTGGCATGGAGCACGATGCAAATTGATAGGATATTTCCAAGAGTTCGAGGTCACGAAGGCGTAGTGAATGGGGTGCGGCATTTGCAACCAGCGTGGCCGTGAATTACACTTCACAATCGGCCTTCCACCTTGCGTATGCCCCACAAAGTCGAGTGTGGCGGGTGTAGTATAGGGACAACACCCATGCAATGCATTATACGTCTCCAAGCATCCTCCTATTCATTGGTTCTCGAACCAACACCAGGGATTACGTTCATGATAGGCTGGCCTCAATGCTTCCGTTCAAGACCGGCAAGTCTCAAAGACCATATGGCGAGACCACAAGACGGACAAGACGTTATGCCCGACGAATGTTTGATGAGGAAACGTGAACATTCAAATTCAAGAGAAGATTGCCATCGACGTTCATATGGTTGAAGAATAGCAAAATTTTCAGCTCAATAGCGCAAGACGAGAAGTTTGAGAGAATTGGCGCGCGGATCGATGTGAAGATGCAACTTCAAAATCTACTTCAAAACCTCCCAAGACTCCTTGAAGACCGAATGTAAGAAGTATCGGGAGAGAGCACAAGCTGACAGAGATGAAATGTAGCATGACCCCCCAAGAGCACGCCAAAGTCACATAGGCTGAAGCAATCAGCCACGTAGTAGAATCTTGTAGTGTATTAGAGGCTATAGGCGGCCTTGATCCTCCTATGTGTGCCTGGAGCGTAGAGCCAGGCCACAAGAAGGGGTGCTCCAGCATCTTGGGGGCATTGTACTCGTCACGGTCTTTCAAAGCTAGGACACCAGTATGCCCCATTCAAAAGGCGCTCAACGACGGCTGTGTGTTTCACCCAGCCAGGGTCACCAAATTGTCATTGGTTTGTAAAGATTTGACATGGCCTCGTGCCCAAGACGTAGAGATAGGCAGATTGACTCAGAGCCAAGATGGGGTCAGTCGGGGATATAGGAGGGTAAGTTCATTCAAAGCAAGGGCAAGAAAGACGCATAGCAGTCCGAGTATAACATCGTATGCGATCCGGGGCGGAGCTACAGTTGAGCGGTTATTCCACATCAGCCTTCGAAGCAGACGAGAGGATATCCTTCAAGCGCGCGTACCCGAACAACCGTCCTGCACTTATTTGCCTACCCTCCAACAAAGAGACACAAGGACACTAACTCAGGTCTGGCGGAGGTAGAAGCATCGCTATGGGTAGACGACAACCTGGTCGCAGAAACACGAGCGACAGATAGATGTCATGCACACCGGTACGTTCTAGTTGTGAACTGAAAGTGGGCAACTGTCGTCAGCTCACTCAAGTAGCCGGATGCATGCGATACGAACAGTTTGAATTCCTCGACGCCTAGTGGTGCAACGTATCACCACATACATGTTCATTGAGCTTGTCAAGGGTGACGAACGCGCAAGAGAAGGGAGAGGAATCCAACTCAAATGGAACATTGATCGTAGTGCATACGGAAGGTGCTCGTTAATAGGCCGTATGTCTACCTAGAACTGTGCAAAACGCGGCCTTAAACAGGGTTTGGCCGACAATTTGTGAGTTCATGACTCAGATCCTAGCCTAAACAATGGCTGACCTCCTCGCGATCTGTTTAGAACGTGTCTGCAACTGGGACAAGACTTTGAAGATATGAGAAAATATACCAGAAGGTGACTGTATCAGTGATTTTCGCACTGGCATTGATGCTCTTCAGTCGATAAGGTATAGAACGTACCAAGACAAAGTCGTCACGATAGCCGGGGAACCTCTCAACTTTTTAAGTCCATCTCAGCCCACTTTCCCCGTTCAGCCTTCTCCTGCCCTCCCCACATCGTCATATGGATTTCGACTCGACCGTCCTATTCCGCTGCATGTATGAGTGTCTAGACACGCCCATCTTCGAAGAGACAAACCAGGACATGCAACAATGAAACTAGAAAACTTACCACATTCCACATACGACTGCAATAACCCAAGCTTCACTGGAGGGCGTTGAAGCCCGTTCTCGCCACATCTACCACCAGCTCACAATAACGCATACATATAAATGATGAGCGGTTCAGAAGGACAGAAGTCAAAAGGGCCGAGGGTCATTGCACCTACCAACATGACGTCGGGCGGGTCGCTGCTGCATTGTATGTCGATCGAGGGGTGGTCGCTAGGCGGTCGACCAAACTGCTCCAACGACTCACAGCAAGCATATCACGAACAGAAAATGCGTAGCCACCAGCAGCCGTCTTTACCACACATCTTCACTCCACCAGCAACCGCCGCCAGCACCGCCGTCCCATCCAAAGCGGTGCTACCGACCCTCGTATTGCTGACGTTGATAAAGTCAAAAAGTTCACAAGAAGAAGCGTCGCTCGAGAGCTGAGAAAAACGATGTCGGCTAGGGTGCATTGGCAAGAGAGAAAAATCCAGGATTTAACTGCGAGCGCAAGTCCGACTCCCGTCATGCGCGATGGTGCCTACGGGCTCTGTCGACTCGCGCGAGACGTTCATAGTCAGCTGAGATGTAACCGAGTGCAAGACCAACTGCCGCGCCAAGGTCAATGGGGAGCAGGACAAGCCCGGGTCTAGGTGTCGATCGGCCATTGCGGAGTTGACAAGCCTTACAATAAATACCCCGCGCTCAACTAGACGACCGTATCAAGTTCTATCGTTAATCACACCAACAAGAACACTTGGTCGATAACCAGGTCGATGCTCTGGACTCCTTGCAGAATGTCATGCTTAACCTGACGTTTGCGCTCTATCTATGGGATTCTATTTCCTGAGGACGACTGGGTGAAATATCGGCAACTTGCTCAGCAGAGTCCAAGTTATTACCATTCTGCGAGGCTCAGTTGCTTCAACATTTCGTATCGGGTGGTAAATCCCAATTTGTCGATGAGTTATTATACTCGACCAGGTGTGGACCCTTTTCTTGTGCTCACCGCCGTCGCTTGCGGGAGATTGCACAATGGATTCATTTATTGTTTGTGAGCATATCTGCGGATGCCATCGCATATGCCTCATTTGCTTCATGACTACAGCGTTGTTTTGTTCATATTTACATCTGGCATGCTAATGTCTCGAGTCCGTCTATCTTCACCTTTGGATTAGCAGAGGACGCGATCGAACTCGCTGGGCACCCGATATGCATGGATCTTTCATGGCGATGGGACGTGGTATTGGAAAAAGGTACAACGTTTATCGCGAGGGATGTCGGATATCTAACGGCTCCAGTCATCATTCTGGAGTCACCTGTGTCTTAACACGTCCGCTCGTTTCTGCTCGTTTTACTCAAACGCCTATGCTTATCCAGCTACTACGAGCTCAATCAATATTGAACTGTGGTGGCCTGGTGGCTCGCCGGGCCGCCAGGACTTTTAGATCCTCATACTCGGCCATCCAATCGAGGGGCATCGCCAAGGTCCACAAACGCTCTTTTGCCTGCACACGACTCTCCGCGTCCGATATGGCTCTGAACATGGCTTCATCGCGCCGCTTTGCCTGTGGCGTCGCATTCTGCAGCCATCGGGTCATGCCGAGTGAGTCTGCCGTCTCGTCGTGAGCCCAGATATGTGCAGGGTCATCGCCGTAGCCGCCCCGTTGCAAGACACGCTTCCACTCGATGGTCTGCGGGTTGACGCACTCCCAGAACGACTGCCGCCGGAGTGTGGCCCATGTATCGAGAAGGGTGTCCGGCGCTCGTCCGCGTATCACAGCTGCCAAAGCCCGAGCTAGCGGTCCAGCATCCAGCAGACCGTTCATAAGTCCGAGACCACCTGTCCATAGGATTATATGAAAGCAGGCTAGGGGGAAAAGGGCCCTCATTTACCGACAGGGTTATTTGAGTGAGCCGCATCCCCGGCCAATACAATTCTGCCTTTGCGAAGCTGTGCAGCGCATCGCTGATGCACGTTGTAAGGATTGACTTGAATGAGGTCATATTTAATGCTGGGATCGGGCAAAACGTCCTCAAAGCGCTTTGGTAGTTCACTTTTAATCTCGTCGAGTGTCATATCAGGTCGCGTCCCGTACGCAATACGCCATAGTTGCTGGGACGGGTCAATTGATGCAACCACGGCCCACCTGATGGGGTGGAGAATAAAGTTGCACGACGAAAATCCAAATTTCGAGAAGGGGTATATGAGGTTCGTGGCCACGAACTGTTCTTTGGGCCAAGTGAAGCCTTCAAAGTCGATGTTCGACAGCTTGCGTACGGTGCTCCGAGAGCCATCTGCTCCAATCAGCCAGTCGCATCCTACGTGTGTCTTCTGGCCACTTGAAGTTTGGTAGACAACACGCACGGGGCCGTCGTGGGGCTTTTCATAGGCTTCGATCACCTGCGCGTCGAACAAAACTCGAGCGTTTGGGTATGTCTCGAATCTCGTGAGAAAGACCTTCGCCAACGTCGCCTGGCCGCAGTTGAGACTTGGCAGCAAGCCTGGGACACCCGTGACTTCGGGGAGGTCTGCAAGACGCTCCTTGCAAGGCCCGTCGCCTGCCCAAAATGTAAACCCCGTCGACTCACTGGCTACAGCTCGTAGGGCATCGTATACACCTGCCTCGATGAGCTCGGCAAGCACAGGAGCTTGATGCCCTATCGCACGCGGGGAGTCGCTGATTTCTGGTAGGGCTTCTATTATAAGTACCTGCACTCCTTGAGAGGCCAGAATGACCCCCGTCAACAGCCCAACGGGACCTGCCCCACAGATCAATACTTGTACGTGCGAGACGTTTGCATCACTCTGAACACGCGCATGCCCTGGTTAAGAAAGACGAGGAGCAGACAAACGCTGCAAAACTCACCTCTGTGGTCGACATTGTCCTCGAGCTGAAAGCATTGCCAGCTTACGCTGAATACATTGCAAATATTCTAATACATTTGGTAGTTGGTAAATATGTTGCCGAAGACATGGATCATGCTCTTAGTTGATCATGGTGCCTACGTTTGAAGAAGTGCCGGGTAACTTAAATGGCACGTGTCAGGGAATCAAGACACGAGGAAGGATATCCTAGGTGGTCCATAATTGGAAATGATTATGCAAGGGGGGTAAAGGAGAAGCGGTGGGGTGGGAATCAAGGTCGACACTACGCTCACTTGGTCCCACAAAAAAAAAATCAACTACATGATACTGTCAGAGAAATGAAGCAGTTAAGGACCAAGGTTATGACTATACCAAGATGATGACTTGCGCGATCAAATCGCCAATGATTCTCATCGGCGGTCAAACTCCGTCAGACACAGACCGGACAGAAGTATTAGGCTGCGACAATAGTTGCAATGAGGGTAGATGCCCGTATAGCCCAACCCAGAAGAAGCGCCCCCCTATATAATATACGGCTCTTTATGAGTTTCCAGGGAGATGTCTCGGACCGGCGCAAGATGAGAAAAAAAGAAAGCAAAGGATAACGGTACGAAAAGGTAGGAAATCAAGATCAACATGGAGGAATACAAGGGTAGTTGCGGTGTTTAAGCCAGCCCAAAGGACGAGCTGCCAACCACTAGCCTCATCAAAGCACTCACGGGGTCTAGCTCTTGAAGGTTTCCCCTGTGCAAGGGCAGATGCTTTGGATCTCATACACCGTGCTAATCATGTTGGGCAGCCGAGTGGTCAAGAGTGGCAAGGAGTGGATGTGGAGAGGGGGCAGGGGGGGGAAAGGTATATTTCATGAGGGCTGGTGGGGGAAGGCAAAAAAAGGTGCACTCAGCAGATGAGATAAGAGCCACACAAGTTGGATGATGGATTGGGTGATACAAAGGCGGGGGAAGGGATTGAAGACTGGGAAATGGAAGGAGGTTGCAGTCTATAGCGGGATTTTGAGTCGTTTGAGGAGGAAGGGCGTTTCGGTTCCGTGTGTAGGTTGCATGCCCCGGTGAGGGGCAACGTCCTCCAGGTTCGGGGCCCTATAATCACCAGTGTAACATCTAAACGCTGGCCCTCTTTCAGTTCTCGCGACCCCGCGCGCCACGCCTCATACAACTGCTCCTCCGTCTCTAGCTGTCGCTCCAGGTAGCCCAGGGGCGTCCTCTCCCTCCCCTCATATGGCCCCAGGCCTGCCACATCCCCAGCGGCGCTCCCCGTATCGAACCTGGCACTGCTGGGACTAGGCCCGAATACCCACCCAGCGATGTGAAGCCTGATTCAAGCGTCAATAGTATCCAGACGCACTGGACGTGTCAGAGGGGACAGAGGACTCCTTGCTGCTCTTGCGCAACAAGCGGTTCATGAGTGAAAAAGGGGCGTCTTCACTGTGGGGGTCGCGAATGTTAGCTGGTAGAAAACACGGCTGGAAGCCACAAGCAAGTCAAGCATGACTCAGAGCGGGACGGGTTAGTCCAATCGCGAGCAGTGATGCACGCTGTGCGTCCGGGATGCACAGCTACCTCAGAAATTGTCCGAGGATGAACCGCCGTGCCTGCCCCTGAAGTCATCCTCACGTACACTCCAGCACTCCCATTCAATGCTGTAATGCCTCCCTCCTGAGCAGCAATAGCGAACTTGTGACCGTCGGAGGTCCATGCAGTCGTGAAGCATGCATGCAGGGCCATGAGGGAATGTGTCAAGAGGAAATGTGGGTGGTCACTGCAGCATATGAGGGTGGAGGTAGAAATCTGACGTGCACGTGTGAGATACTATAGTTAGAACCCCCCATTTTCGAAAATTTCTGCAATCTATTTTCCCTCTATCCCCATAACTCATAACTTTTACTAAGGACTCCTAACATGCATATAATGTATAAAACGAGACAAGCTAGTTACGAAACAGACTAGATCTTTTTATCTCCAAGTTGTTCTGATAACTTGCATTTTTGGAAGTGATCACACTGTTCTCCTCATAACTCTTCGAAACCACAATCAATTCTCGTAAACTCAATCACATCTGCTTCTTCTTATTCATATCTAGGCCGTAAGACGCCTATAGGACTTTACGAACGCGCATATACTCTGCCTTATCAGAAGCGCCGGCCCCTATCACTTCCCCTGCATTCCAATTGTCATCTAATCGACTTCGAGCCTCGCAAGGCATCGCACTTGGGTTTATAATACAGCAGCAGCTAGAATACAAATGAGCCAACCACAAGATGCAATCCGGAATCGTTGCTACGGCCGATATACCCAAAGGCGTGCTGATCCACCAACTCGATGGACTCATGTCCGCTGATAGGACTCATGTCCGCCGATAGCATCAATTTTGGATTCACATCCGTTGCAGGCTCCAGTGGCAGTACCACTAGTCTTGGTAGAAATTGTCTTGGAAATAGGAAATACAAGCGTGACCCCCAGCCCCAATTTATTATGTATCCCGTCATCAGGAAACGTCCTGAACAAAGTGGCCCTGGCACGCAGACTGACTTCTCACGGCCCTGCGTGGTTTGTTAATCACTCGTGCAGCCCAAATTGTAGAGTACGTTTCCTTCTCCCTTCTACCAAGTGTATTCTTTGTGCTTCACTCACCGGTGGCTCTCATCTGCAGCTCAAGCCCTTCCGACGTACCAACGCATGGGCCCAGGTGGCTGCGATGTTGATGCTGGCGGGGATGGACGGGGTGGGGGTGGGTGAGGGAATAGGAGGTACGGGTCAGGGGGAAATACTCACAATGCAGAGGCAAAGTCGGCATTGTGCACACCGAGGGGCAAGTCCTCAAGACAGATGCCCTTG